>JAGFVN010000081.1:9314137-9626612 GCA_017639555.1 Ciconia maguari
GTAATTGCATCATGCTGTTTCTATGCAGCTTAAGAAATTCAGGTCACTGGCCACTTTTTCACCTCTGCAGAGCAGAATTAACACTACAGTGTCATCTGGACATTAATGACTTAAATTGTCTTTAATGAAATGAAAGGCATTTTGCATAACCTTCTTGGCTGGGGTGAATAGGAGAAAAAAGAAGGCAAATCTCTGATAAATGTTGCTTAATTTGTTTCTATAGGTTCCCTTGGGCTAAATTACTGCAGTGGTACAGTCAGCTTTCTTCACAAGGCCTGCTGTCATTAGCAGTGCTGAAAAACCTCTCATTATGACAATACAGGGCAAATGTAATGTTAAGCAAATATTCATGTAATGTACAGTGGGTCTGGTGATTGCAATATGCTGACACCTGCACTAAATGTTCAACTCATTCCAGGCTCTTTCACCAAGACTGACTTCAAATGTCAAAATGGGAAATTGTATAGTCAAACCTGTGATCTTGGAATATCCCTTTCATAGTCACCAGAAGGCCTACTTGCCCCTCTGGTTAGCTGTGAAGCAGCTTGTGATGCCTCAGTGGAGAGGGGTATGATGGCAGTCTGGAGCAGCCTGTGGAAGAGAAACCATAACGAGGGCAGCCTAAAGTGCTGCCAAGCCTCTGTGCAAACAGAGTGGATGGATGGATGGAGAGAATGGGACCACTGGAGGACAGTGGCAGCAGGTCATTGCTGCACTGCAAACTGGACAAGCAGAGATGAGTGTTGCAGCTGGGGTGGTTATGTACCAGGAACATATAGAGAAGCTGAGAACCAGGGCTATTTGTGCCCAACCACTGGGAACAGAAGTATTTAGTGGAGAAAGTGTGGGTGGGAAAGCAAGCCTCAAAATGCCTGCAGTTAGCAATGTTGATGCACCAGAGGCCCAAGTGTGGTGCGTTAGTCATGAGACCTCATTCCTGTGGAGTTAAATCCCAGAGGGCAGAGTGGGCTTGCATCTTCACCAGCATCCTCCATCAGCAGCCTCCTCACATCCTGCATCCTCATGGCTCACAAGCTGTTGCGGTTTAGCCACAGTTGGCAATTAAGTACCATACAGCCGCTCGCTCACCCTCCCCCTCCCGGTGGGATGGGGGAGAGAATCTGAAGAGCAAAAGTAAGAAAACTCGTGGGTTAAGATAAGAAAAGTTTCATAATTGGAACAAAATAATAGTAGTTATAATAATGAATTGTAATGAGAAGGAAAACAACAAGGGAACGAGAGGAACAAAAACCCAGGGAAGAAAAACCAGTGATACACATGATCACCACGTGACAACCGATGCCCAGCCAGTCCCCAAGCAGTGATCGCTATCCCCCAGCCAACTCCCCCAGTTTATATACTGAGCATGATGTCATAAGGTATGGAATAGCCCTTTGGCCAGTTTGCATCAACTGTCCTGGCTGTGCCCCCTCCCAGCTTCTTGTGCACCTGGCAGAGCAGGGGAAGCTGAAAAAGTCCTTGACCAGTGTAAACACCACTTAGTGACAGCCAAAACATCAGCGTGTTATCAACATTATTCTCATACTAAAATCCAAAACACAGCACTATAGCAGCTACTAGGAAGAAAATTAACTCTATCCCAGCCGAAACCAGGACAGTATCCACCCCTTATTCTATACCATCTATGTCATGCCCAGGTCCTACCCTATCCAATACATTCCAATTAATCACCACCACTTTCTCTGTCTTTTGCTATACACACACAGATATCATTCCCTTGGTCTATGGGCCATCCCTCTAAAATGTCCGTTGAGTTCATTTAGTCCATGACTTTGGGCTCCATCTGTCATAACAGTCCTTCAGGGCAGGAGAGATGGTGTGTGGTGTTGGATTGCTGCATGCTGAAGCCAGTTCTGGTTCCATCACTGCTGCACTTTGCTTGGTTTCATCAAAGTTCATTCTTCACTAATCTGGGTGATTCTTACTGAAATACCATTGATATGGCATATAGCAACCATACAAGTGATGACACACAGTATTATATAGCAGTTAATATCATACCATTTAGTTCATTGGCTATTCTCACCCAAAATCAAATCCCCTTGAGGTACACAGCGGACTTCCCCATCCTTTCGCATTACCCACCAAGTGCACCCAGGTCCTTGCGCAAAACCAATCCCACGAATGGGTTTGCCTTTGCCCGAGGCAGGAGTAACCCAGACTGTCTTCCCCAGCATGTTTTTTATGTGCACTACAGGGACTTTGTCTCCTTTGACAGTGCGTAAAAGTTTTGATTGGGCAGGGCCAGCTCGATTGGCAGATCCCCTAGTGGTGACTAACCAGGTGGCCTTTGCTAAATGTGTATCCAATGTTTGAATGTCCCAGCACCCATTGCTCGCAGTGTAGTCTTCAACAGTCCATTGTATCGTTCGATTTTCCCAGAGGCTGGTGCATGGTAGGGGATGTGATATACCCACTCAATGCCATGCTCTTTGGCCCAGGTGTCTATGAGGTTGTTTCGGAAATGAGTCCCATTGTCTGACTCAATTCTTTCTGGGGTGCCATGTCGCCATGGGACTTGCTTTTCAAGGCCCAGGATAGTGTTCCGGGTGGTGGCATGGGGCACAGGATATGTTTCCAGCCATCCGGTGGTTGCTTCCACCATTGTAAGCACATGGCGCTTGCCTTGGTGAGTTTGTGGGAGTGTGATATAATCGATCTGCCAGGCCTCCCCATATTTATATTTCAGCCATCGCCCTCCATACCACACAGGCTTTAACCGCTTGGCTTGTTTAATCGCAGCGCATGTCTCGCATTCCTGGATAACCTCTGCAAGAGTGTCCATGGTCAAGTCCACCCCTCGATCACGAGCCCATCTATATGTTGCATCTCTTCCTTGATGGCCTGAGGTGTCATGGGCCCACCAAGCTATAAATAATTCACCCTTCTGTTGCCAGTCCAGATCCACCTGAGCCACTTCAATCTTAGCAGCCTGACCCACCTGCTGGTTGTTTTGATGTTCTTCAGTGCCTCAACCCATGGGTACGTGAGCATCTACGTGATGTACTTTTACAACCAGGTTCTCTACCCGGGCAGCAATATCTTGCCACAGTGCTGCAGCCCAGAGGGGTTTGCCTCTGCGCTGACAATTGTTCTGCTTCCATTGCTGTAACCACCCCCACAGGGCATTGGCCACCATCCATGAGTCAGTAGAGAGATAGAGCACTGGCCACTTTTCTCGTTCACCAATGTCTAGAGCCAACTGGCTGGCCTTTACTTCTGCAAATTGGCTCGATTCCCCTTCTCCTTCAGCAGTTTCTACCACTTGTCATATAGGACTCCATACAGCAGCTTTCCATCTCCCATGCTTTCCTACAGGACCCATCAGTGAACAGGGCATATTGCTTCTCATTTTCTGGTAGTTTATTGTACAGTGGGGCCTCCTCAGCACACGTTACCTCCTCCTCTGGTGATATTCCAAAATCTTTGCCTTCTGGCCAGTCCATAATTACTTCCAAGATTCCTGGGTGATTGGGGTTTCCTATCCGAGCCCGTTGTGTGATCAGTGTGACCCACTTACTCCACGTAGCACCAGTTGCATGATGTGTAGAGGGGACCCTCCCTTTGAACATCCAGCCTAGCACCGGCAGCCGGGGTGCCAGCAGGAGCTGTGCTTCAGTACCAACCACTTCCAAAGCAGCTCGAACCCCTTCATAGGCTGCCAATATCTCTTTCTCAGGTGGAGTATAGTGGGCCTTGGATCCTCTGTATCCCCAACTCCAAAACCCTAGGGGTCGACCTCGAGTCTCCCCTGGTGCTTTCTGCCAGAGGCTCCAGGTAGGGCCATTCTCCCCGGCTGCCGTGTAGAGCACATTCTTTACATCTTGCCCTGCCCGGACTGGCCCAAGGGCTACTGCATGAACTATCTCCCGTTTAATTTGTTCAAAGACTTTTTGTTGCTCAGGGCCCCATTTGAAATCGTTCTTCTTCCGGGTCACTTGGTAGAGAGGGCTTACGATCAGACTGTAATTTGGAATATGCATTCTCCAAAAACCCACAACGCCTGAGAAAGCTTGTGTTTCCTTTTTGCTAGTTGGTGGAGACATGGCTGTTATTTTGTTGATCACATCCATTGGGATCTGACGACGTCCATCTTGCCATTTTATTCCTAAAAACTGGATCTCCTGTGCAGGTCCCTGTGAGAGACTGAAAGAGTTAATGTCTCAAACATTGTGGCGACTTGAGGCACTATTTGCATGGCGACAGCAGGTCGGCGAGCACTGGGTGGGGGAGAGAGGGAGCGGGACTTGGAGAGCGTGTCGGAGGATGCGCGGTTTCAGGTTCTGCCGGACCTTACCATGTATGGCCAGAGGTCACACAGAGTTTATCTGAGGAAGGGGCTTGCAACCGCCCGAGAGTCCCCTCGCGACCACCCCCCTCCCCCAGCGCCTGCGCAGAAGATTGAGAACTTTCTAGAACAAGAACCATGTAAGTCCTGAAGGGGCGTACCTGGAGGCGGGGATTAGCCTATAAAAGGCTCGCCCCCCCCCAGGGAAGGGCGCGGGCGCCCACCACCGGAGGATTGCCACGTCTGTCATCGTCATCGCGGGATCCAAGGGTGGTGATACTTTTTCTTTCGCTTTCCTCCTCTCTTTTCCTTTCCTTTTCTTGCTTCTCTCTTCCTCTGCACTTCCAATATATATGCAAGTTTGGGATAAATTGTGACGGGTTGCCCGGAAAATAGCTCCATTGCCAAATTGCTTTTGTTCGTTCGTTAAGCTCGCCAGTTCGTTAAGTTTGTCCGTTTGTGGAATTCGCCAGTTAATAAAGTTGCTGGCCAGACTGTTCCTCTGGGTCATTGTCATGACTCTACCGACCACGCGGCTCTGCTGAGCAGAGATCGGCCTTTGTCGGTACACAAAAAGTCAGGGAATCGAAAAGATTCACCCCTCTCACAACCCACCGAGTGGGACGAGACAGTCCCTTGACCTTACTTTCTTTTATGGCAAAACCAGCTTTCAGGAGGATCTGGACTATTTTCTTCCCTTTCTCAAAAGCTTCTTCTGCTGTATTGCCCCACACGATAATGTCATCAATGTATTGCAGATGTTCTGGAGCTTCACCCTGTTCCAGTGCAGTCTGGATCAGTCCATGGCAAATGGTAGGGCTGTGTTTCCTCCCCTGGGGCAATCGATTCCAAGTGTACTGAACGCCCCTCCAAGTGAAAGCAAACTGTGGCCTGCACTCTGCTGCCAAAGGGATTGAGAAAAACGCATTAGCAATATCAGTTGTAGCATAGCAATTGGCTGCTTTTGGCTCCAGTTCGTATTGAAGTTCCAGCACGTCCGGCACGGCAGCACTCATCAGCGGTGTGACTTCATTCAGGCCACGGTAGTCTACTGTTAGTCTCCACTCTCCATTAGACTTTCTCACTGGCCATATAGGACTGTTAAAAGGTGAACAAGTCTTTCTGATCACTCCTTGGCTCTCCAGTCGACGAATCAGCTTATGGATGGGAATCAGGGAGTCTCGGTTGGTGCAATGTTGCCTCTGGTGCACCGTTGTGGTAGTAATTGGCACCTGTTGTTCTTCGACCCTCAGCAACCCCACAACAGAAGGGTCCTCTGAGAGACCAGGCAAGGTAGACAGCTGTTTAATTTCCTCCGTCTCCAAGGCAGCTCTCCAGGCACAATGGGGTGCTTCTGCCACTCATTCCCAGTTAGGCTCACTTTGGCCTTCAATACAGTCAGCTGTTGGGATCCCCCTGTCACTCCAGAAATACAGATGGGTTCTGCCCCTATGTAGCTTGATGGCATTAGGGTGCACTGTGCACCGGTGTCCACTAGAGCCTTATACTCCTGTGGGTCTGATGTGCCAGGCCATCGAATCCACACAGTCCAGTAAACCCGCTTGTCCCTTTCCTCCACCTGGCTGGAGGCAGGGCCCCCCTAATCATGGTCATAATATTCATTACCCATTTCTTGTATATACAAGTCAGGAGCTCCTTCATTAAAATCAGGAGTAAGATCAGCCCTTTTACTCTGTCTGGGGAACTGTCCAGTGGAAACCAGAGCAGCAATTTTCCTGGAAGAACCCCCTTGGGTGATTGTTTTTCCTTGCAACTCACGTACCCGTGCCTCTAGGGTCGAGGTAGGTTTTCCATCCCACTTCCTCATGGCCTCTCCGTGGTCACGCAGGTAAAACCACAGGGTAGCCCGTGGTGTTTACCCTCTATATCCTCTCTCTTGAGCAGAGGAACGCTGACTCCTAATAGCTGAGATACTGGTCCATACAGGTGGAAAGTAGGACCTATCCTCTTTGAATCATTGGAACTCCCAGGACAGTTTCTCCACAGCCGAGACAAGGGAGGAAGAGAGACTTTCTTTGTATTCCCGCAGTTGGCTAGCTGCTTCATCCATCATTGGTCCCTCTCCATCTTTCCAGGTCAGTATTGCCATTGAGTTGGCATAGGATGCTGGTGCGCTCCATACCAGCTTCCACCACATGAGTCGTGCGCACCTATCTATCCAGCCTCGGGGCAGATCTCTGGGTGGTATTCTTAAATAGTTGCTTAACCTTAAACAAGGCCTGACACACATTCAGGAGACATCATAGCAATAGGAACATGCTGGTTTGAACATCCCAAGGATATTCAAAATTCTCAAAAGCTATTGTGGTTAGCCTGGAGAGGGAGGGGAAGATGGTGGAAGGTGTCTCCCCAGTAGGTTGACTCTCCGAGGAAAAAAAGTAAAATGTGTAATTATCAACAATTCCTGATAGATGGCTCCCGAAACACAGAGGTGACGGCAATGCTGAGTACAAAGATGAGATCCATTTCACGAACAACAATTTTATCATCGCATAAGCCAGTGTCACACAATACAGCAAAGCGATAGCCTTAATCCATCTCCCAGAACTGATAAACAGCACACAAATACTGATAAACAGTATATAGGGCAAGTAAGGTGTTACCCAACACAACTCTGGGAACAAGTAAATCGTCATTGTGACCAACGACTACTAAACTAATATAATAAACGCTTATAACAAATTTGTTTTAACACACACTGGTCGGATCTGTTATCTCAAACCCTTTGAGTCCCACGTTGGGCACCAAAAAGGACTGTTGTGGTTTAACCCCAGTCGGCAACTAAACACCACACAGCCACTCGCTCACTCCCCCCACTGGTGGGATGGGGGAGAGAATCGGAAAAGCACAAGTAAGAAAACCCGTGGGCTGAGATAAGAAGAGTTTAATATTTTAAATAAAATCATAATAATAATGATGATAATAATAATAAATTGTAATGACAAGGAAATAACGAGAGAGAGAGAGAGGAACAAAACCCAGGGAAAAACAAAAAAACCCAAGTGATGCAACCGCTCACCACCCGCCAACCGATGCCCAGCCAGTCCCCGAGCAGCGATCGCTGTCCCCCAGCCAACTCCCCCCAGTTTCTATACTGAGCATGACACCATATGGTATGGAATAGCCCTTTGGGCAGTTTGGCTCAGCTGTCCTGGCTGTGCCCCCTCCCAGCTTCTTGTGCCCCTGGCAGAGCATGGGAAGCTGAAAAGTCCTTGACCAGTGTAAACACCGCTTGGCAACAGCCAAAACATCAGTGTGTTATCAATATTATTCTCATACTAAAATCCAAACCACAGCACTATGCCAGCTACTAGGAAGAAACAGGCAATTAAACTAGCAAAACCAGGCAATTAAACAAACAAACAAAAAGTGAGCAAACAGAAACAAATCCAAAAACTCTCCAAGTCAATTTCACAATTTAAAACCATAATGACAAGATGTTCTTTCTTCACTCAGTTGTCACTGGATCCTTGACATTTGCAGCAGTCATGGAACACAGACTGTCTTTAGGGCCATAATACATAATGAACTTGGACAATTAAGACACAAAACTATTTAAAGCTTGGTAAACTATTGAGTAACCTTAGCATCTATCCTATAAAAGGCTGGAAGTCTACAGGGAAATATCACGGATATAATTATATTCTGGCTGACCTTAGAGTGAAGTAAAATACAGACAATACCATTTAATGCTGTCTCCAGACCAGGCAGGATATCATTAGCCCAGCAAGTGAAGCATTGCATTAATAATTTTTGTGCCAGAATTATCATTTGGTGCAAGACAAGAAATGCCTTGCCTTATGGCTAACCCTTTGTGTCTCTCAAACTACTCCTCTTTTACTCCCCCAAAACTTCATTTTTAAGCCTAAAGACAGTTTATTTCTGAATAGACAGTAGAAATGTTTAGCAAGAACTTAAATTTGCTATGATAAAACACATTCTTAACTGCAAAATGGTTAGTAGATTGTTGCCATTTTCACTAACAGTAAGGGAAAATCAGCCCCATCTTCTCTGTAAGTTACACTCTGTCCCTCACCACTGTGCTGTCAGGGGAAGTAATTGGGGAGCTCCCTCAATCAGGCCTTTTATTATAATTTATGTTATTGTAGAAGTGCCTATCAGTCAGACTGGGACAGTGCTACGTGCTGCGTAGTCCCTTGTCACAAAATTATAGTTAATGCAACTGCACATAGCCTTAAGTATCAATAACACACAAAAGTAGGAAACTATCTAAATGGTCCAGAGCCCAAGTGCTAAGTAGAAAAAAAGTTACTATAAGTACCCTATGAAATGAAAGAAGAATCAACCATTCACAGTCCCACTGTTGTAGAGGAGACTGAACAGCAATCCATTGCAAACCAGTAAAGTGCCATGGGACCCGTGGACTTGCAGTCCTAGGAGTGACACAAGTCCAGCTCTAACCTTCCTCTGTTTTGCACCTTGTCAGTTCAGTCTCTTTGCTTTTGTTACTGCTGGATCAATAAGAAAGCAGGATCCTGTTTCCAAATGTAAGAAGATAAAGTCTTTGGGCTGAGTTACTTGAAATGTATGCTAAAAGGACTATTATACAGCATCTGCCAAAGCAACGTTTTTGTCTTGCTGAAATGCTTCTTGCAAGAAGACATTCCATCAATATAAACTCATTTGAGTAAGATACCTGTTACTATCAATGATTTTACTACCTATTAATTAAGAGCAGACCCCCACCACCACACATACTTTCTTTGCTAGCTGTATTTGTCCTCTTTTGTGTTTATTTGCATGTTTTGTTTGTGAGCAAATTACAGCATATCTTTATCTTGAGGGTTATTATAGCTAATGATGTACTTACAGAAACTGAAATTGCTATCTAAGCCATTAAAACTGCAAGATCAAGACATATGTCTGGAGAGATAAAATATTCATCAGAGTTCCCGTATTCTGGGCCAGCTATTAAAGGTTTTAATCATTTCAGCCTCAACTATGCATCTTTTAAATTTCATCTGGAGTCTTGCAAAGCTTTGCAGATAATATGCTGTAGCCCTGTGAGCCTCTCTAAGTCATTCTGCCTTACCAATTTGCCACAGAGTACAGTTTTATTTATTACGAGAAGGTAATTAAGGAATGCAGCCTTAGATGTGATTGTTCGAAGCTGTTCTAGGCTATATCCAAACATCTTGGAAACCACCTGGGTCATGGAAACTAAGGCTCCCTAAAACAGTGCTAGTATCCAAGCAGCTTCCATTACCTTCACAAAAAAAGCACGTTACCTCAGTAGGTAGACATTTATCACAGAGGAATATGATAAACATATTTTGGTGCTACCAGAGAGATATTCACAGTTAATCACGAGTGATAGGGTCAAAGGATGAAAGCTCAGGAAATAAATTGAGAAGTTAACTGTTTTATTAGTATATCATAAGCCTCGAATGGCTGTGGTTCCCTCAAGTGTACTATACACTATTTCTTTATGTCTACATTTACTGTTGTTTCACAAGCCCTCCTGGGCACAGACTGTTCACTGTGGGAGTGAACAAGCCAATTAATGTAGTAGATAAGTGGGACACTTGCTTTGATTTTAGGTGATTTATTTTCAAATGAACAAACACTTCTCCTTTCCCCATGCATTTTTGTTCTGATTTAGGTCGGTGCATTAGCAGATCTCTTGTGCACAATGGTGATCAGGATTGTGAGGAAGATGGTGCAGATGAAGATCAATGTGAAGAGAAGAAGACTGTATGTGATATTGATAAAACACCTCCAAATTCAGAACTTACAGGAACAGGGTAATGTTCTGTGCTGGACTCAGTAGTACTGGTGCCAAATGCATTTACATTTTTGTTGTATTTACAAGCTCTGGCTGTACAGATAGGCAATGTCCCATATGCAGAAGTGTTCAGTACAACTGCCTCCATCATGCCAGTGGCTCAGTGCAGCCAGGATGTACAGGCTCTTTGATTTGAAGCACAGAATAAAGCTTTTTATCTTTCATTCCTGCTATTTAAAAACATCTTTTAAGATGTGAAATGAAATGTAAACCAATAACACATAATCATCAGCATGGAAAAAATGAGCCAGCAATGCTCATTCTTTTTGTTCATTGCTGTTGCATTTAGTACTGTGGATCCATATGGATTTCTGTTTATACATCCCATCTACAACCTAGCAAAATAATTATCTTAAGTTTCTTTAGCATAGTTGTATTACTTGGTATGTGATATAATTCAGATATAATACAAAAACATTTTGGAATGGATGCCTTGTTGTTTCTGTATTGCATTAATTGCTGGAACAATAAAACTTAATGAAATTAGTTATGATAGATATGGATGCCTTAACGTAAACAGATATTGATATGTGTTCATTTTTGTTGACAAATCAAGAGCAACATTTTGCTTTTCATATTGTAACATGCTATGCACGTTGCAGTTCTGCAGGTCTAGAAATCTATCAGTCAATATCCCCTTTTCTTGGGTAAATCAGCTTATGATTTTAACCTGCAGAAACAGCATTCAGTTATAACAGCTCTGTAATTTTCACCTCCTGTAAAAAGACTTTGCTACCTCTCTGTCTTAATGATTTTTTATGGTTTTCTTCTCATAGCTATGATGTCATTACTGGCAAGACTAGGGGAAAAGTCATTCACATAAAAATCTTTGGAGGACAATGCAGAAAGGTCTTTAGCAGCGATGGGAAAGAATACTACAGGCTGAGTGAAAGCGTTCTTGCTTATACTTTCCAGGTATGTTTCCATTAAGCACAGCTTTATATTTAGAGTCATTATTAAAACTGGGAGAATGATGCAAAGCTTGTAGGGTCTCTTGGCAGGTAGATTTCCCTAAATGCAGCTGAATAACACCTGTTCCCTCTCTGCAGTCACTAGTTCCACTCGCAGCTCCTCCACCAGCCCCACCTGCAGGAGCGGAGACCCTGCTAACTGTGGCTGCTCTTCATCTCTCACAGAATTAAATGCAGAGAGAAGGATCCCATGCCACTGAACACATCTGTCTTCTGGCCAGAGCTTGTATCAAGCAAACAACACTGCCAATAGCAAAAAGCTTCAGTGCCACTGCAGTGTTGAGGCCTGTATACCACCAGATGCTGTGTTAAAGTTGTGTCAGCTCATGTCAAGAGAGTCTGGTATATTAAAAGCTAAAATAAATAAATTATGATATATAATTATTAGAAAAGTGTATACATAAGCTGATTTTGAAATACAAACTGGTGTATATCTTGCTAAAATGGAAGGAAAAAAATTATAATTATTCAGATGTGATTTCTAATTCCCTCACAGTTAGACTGAATGTAAAGCCATCTCCTTAGTATAAGTTCTGGCCTGAATCACCCTCAGAAATGTTATGTGCACAAGGCTTTGGGGTGCTTTGTGAAGATCTTCCAGAGATATGCTTTTATTTCAAGTCATTATCTCAGAGATTTGGTTTGTCTTATGCTTATCAAAAGCATGCCAAGAAATCCTTAATGTACTTTACTTCGTAACATAAATACTTACTATACAAATATATATATATGTAATGCTTTTCCAATAGTGTTCACTACTTTTTGTGAAATCTGAAATGGATTCAGCCTAAAAAAAAATCAGATTTTTTGCATCAGGAAGGACTTGTTCTACTCTATAAGTTATTGTTTTTAACATCCTTCATGAAGCTCTTTATACAGAATTCTATCTTTTGTCTTCTAGGTTAAAATTCAGAATGATTTCAGTTATGAGTTTTTCAACAGTAGCTGGTCTTATATGAAACAGAGAGAGGTATGAAAAATCAAACAGTGGACACAGTTTTTTACAGAATAAAATTCTGCAACACAGTCAAACGGTATGTATAAGTTGTCACTGTGGCTTAGTATTTTGCATAAATGTTTTCATCATTTTTTTCATGTACTTTTATAGTGAGATGCAAATATTTATTTTATCCAGATATTTTTGGCACAAATGCATGACAGAAAAAATCCCATAAAACCTTTACAAAGAGATCACTGGTTTGGTTATCAATTAAGAAGGGTTGGCTGCTGTTTTTACTTTCTCCATTTTACCTCTTTATTCGTAATTTATTTATTTACTAGCTGTTTTCCTCCCTATTTGAGAAGGAAAAACATCAGCTTCTCATAATTGATTAATCATCTTTTCCATTTTCTTCTAATGCTTTACTGCACTTTTTTCCTATTACCTTTGTCGGTATCTTGGAGTGAAAAAATTGAAATAATTCTTTGATTAAAGTTAATTTATTTTATAATACATTTTCCACTAGTAGAACTCCATTAAGAGAGAGATCTAGTGTCTTAAGCAGCCAGGAAGTCACAGTGTTTATGTCTTTGACTTATTTAAAAGGAAGCATTAAATAAATAATTTGAGAGTAACTCTCAATTATGAATTATAACCTCTATCTTATAGCAAATAAAATCAAGTAAAAAATATATACATTTTATGGCCCCCAAGTTGATAGAGGACAAGCTTGTTTTACCACACTAACAATGATGTATTTTGAGACTTAACATAACAAAGTTCAGAAGTAACTTTGAGAGGCTGAGGTGACCTGTGTAGGCATATAGGATCTTATAATTTAGCAGCATCCTTAAAATGGCTAGAGCCCCTTACAAAAAGGCTCCTTTAGAGAAATCAGGGTGCAAAGAAAACCTCTCTAGTGCCTCCTATTTGCTTTCAAACAAGGCTTGTTAACCTGCTACTGCCAGGCTGCTGGTGTTGAAAACCACCATTAGCTTTGAAGAGTGATATTTTCATTTCTTATTTGTCCTTATGCTAGTTTTCAGGTACGCAGGAGGAAAAGAAAGATGATACAGCAATTATAAATGAAGGTCCAAAAGATATTTCCTAACTTCAGGATATTCTTTTTGCATTCACTGAGTTGCTTAGATGTATCTAACAGCTCTGTAAAGTTGTTGGTCAGTAACCAATATAATGTGCATGTCATCTGGCTAGTAGGAACCACCCCATTAGTGAAATGGAGCATGACTGATTTATTTTCCTTTCTCCAGAGTCAGCAGCTGATGGTTGTTGAGAACAGTGTGGAAGTTGCTCAGTTTATTAACAACCACCCAGACTTTCTCACTCTTGCAGAGCCCTTCTGGAAGGAACTTGACAACCTTCCAATCATCTATGAGTACAACACCTACCAAAGACTTATTGAACATTTTGGGACTCATTTCTTACACTCTGGATCTCTAGGAGGACATTACGAAGTTATTTTTTATATGGATACTGACAAAATGAAAGCAGAAGGTAGAGTACTAGAGTATTTGTTACAAGAAACAAAGTGAATAAACAAGAATAAAAATTTATTTGTATGTTCTCCCAGCTAATATCTAAAATCAAATAAGAGACTTCTACTAGTCACCACACACTCTTCACAGGCAAAAGAAAGAAGTTTAGAAAAAGTGCTCAAACCACAACATTTAGTTCCAGATCCGCATCTGTGACCTGCAGTGCTCTGGGTAGATTTGATAGTTGGTTCAGGACCTCATCAAGCTAAACTTGAATTCTAGCAACAATCTGAATCTCAAATAATGTCAAAGCTTAAAAGTTACTTGGAGATGAAGGTTGGGTAAAACTGTGTAAAGCAGAATAAATTACAAACAGAGAAAACACCAGAGTGACACGTATGATGGTACTCAGTGGGGAGCAGTGCTGTAGGATTAGGGATTGCTGAGAAGAGAGATGAAGGAAACAATAAACTTTTTCCAGATACACCTCCCATCTCTCAGCCTCCATCTGTAGGCTTTAGCAATGCATGGACCTTCCCACAGGACATGCTAGTTAGTTGCCTTCTAATTTAAGCATGATACCTGTTGGTTCTTTTCTTTCTAAAACACATTTCAAGTCAATGGGAAACTCAGAAATGAATCCAACATGCTTTCCTTGTACAGCATTGTTAATAGATTGATTATCTGCAGGTCTGAGCATAACAGACATGTACCAGTGCACCACATCAGGCTGGAACACATTCATTGTGAAAAAGAAGAAAATAAAGTGCTCCAAACTGGATGAACTGCTACAGACTTCTTCAGGTAAATGTTCAACAGTGACTCGTACAGTTGTCATGTCTTCAGCTTTCATCTCCTCCTAAATAGCTGTCAAAATGAGGAGCAGGTGTTGATAGCTTTGTTGAACTCTATCTTAACATATTGAACCCAGACACCAAGTGCCTGGTTTAAAAGGCTCTCCAACATCAAGCAATCATTGCTAATGCTTTCCCAGTAACTACTACTTTTCTGTACACCCTAAGTCAGAGCTGCCAAGACACCTGCAAAACCAGATACTTCTTATGTGTTATCCATGTAGGAGCTCTTGATCCAGTCACAGGTGGTTGATCTGCACAGATGAGACCTTTCACTACTTGCTAGTATATAGCTTTTGCATGTATTGTTTCTATTTCCATTTGTAAATATAGCAATGGTGGTATTTTCTGTATTTCCCATCCTGAATCTACAGGAAGCAGTGGTAATAAGATTAAGAGAGACTCCTACATAGAAGGAGGAAGCCCAGGTGCTGTTGCTGGTCTTAGTTATCTAGAGCTGAATAATCCTGCTGGGAACAGTCCTTTTGGGCCAGATCAGTGACAGACTATCCCAGAGGAATTAAACAAAAGGTAAGGTTATTTTCCTGAAGCAGAGATGAGCAGATGGGATTACCTCAAGGGGAGAAATGATTAAGCTATAGCTGGTGATTAATCAGGCTGTAGTCTGCAATAATTTTGTTTTCAGATCGCTTAATAAAAAAGTAAAGAAAAATTCACAGGAAGAAAATTCCACGAAGCTAACATGATCAGCATCACAAATCTAGGTCCTTTGGCAGGTCAACCGTAATCTCATAGCTCAAATATGTTTAAACATGACTAAGCTACCACTGACTTTAAGGGATGCTGTTAAGCAGAGCTGACTTTTCAGAAAAATGCTAATATTAAATAATAACATAAGACTTTATCTAGTTAGCTAGCAAATTGGAGCATCTTTCAACTCCCATGTGCAGGAGCATACATCACAAATTATTTTACATGACAAAATGTGCTCATAAACTCTTATATCCCCACTATAACTATTTAATATAAATTTTTCTCTACTGTGTGTAGCTAACACCACTATATGAGCTGGTAAAGGAAGTGCCCTGCTCCTCAGTCAAAAAGCATTACCTAAAACAAGCCATTGAAGAATATACGTCTGAAAATGATCCCTGCAAATGTCAGCCTTGCCAGAATGGTGGTGAGGCAGCCATGGAAGGAACTCACCGCATGTGTTACTGCAAGCCTTATACCCTTGGAGCAGCTTGTGAGCTGGGAACTCTCGTGCAAGATCAGCCAGGTCAGCACTCTTTAAATCTGTGAGAATTTAAAGTGGCAAAAGTGTGCTCTCCTGCTTCCAGAGTCTGTTTGTCCCACTGCACAAATTGAATGAGTGACTGATGTGCAGTGGCTGCTTGGGTCAGATATCGCTGCAGACATACAGCACGGGGAGGGTCTTCTTGCTGAGCCTGAGTCTTTGCTTAACATGTCCAAACAGTACTTAACAAAAAACTGTTTTTATTATTATTGTTAAATGCAGTGGACCATACTAACCACTCAAAATGCAACCTTCTATAAATAAATATATATACTAATTAGATATATATACTAATATACTAATATATATACTAATATATACTATATTATACTAATATATATACTAATGAGTATCAATAACTTCAACAATTTTTGCTTTTTATTTTTTTTAATTAGTTATAGCTGATAGCTATTTTTATGTTCTCTTAGACTCTGATAACATATAGACTCCATGGAATTATACTTATGTAAAAGGTGAGTTTGGGAAAGATTAGATCATTACAATCTGGAATTCTCTGTAAGGGCACAGTTTGGATCATCACTAGCTTTGAACAGCACATACCGCTTCTTTTTTTTTTTTTTTTTTTTAAGGACAACAAACCTACAGAATGGTTTAATGTGAAATATTCTCAAATGTTACATAGATGTTGTTGATGGACACTGCAGCTGCTGGTCTTCCTGGAGTCCTTGTTCAGGGGGAAGGAAATCAAGGAGTCAAACCTGCAACAACCCCTCCCTGCATGGCGGTAAGAAGGCCTGCATAGGAGAGCAGCATGAAAGCAGACCACGTGAAAATGAAGAATTGCAGCATTTTCAATAAGCAGAAAAGAAACATTTGGAGCATGAATACGGGAAGATTTAAAAAATTTATTTCAGAAGGATGCATAAGCTATTGAATTCAGGGAGAAGGTCACTTACTGAGCTTTCATATTTAAGTTGAAACAAAATTAAATTCAGAAGCTGTGAATCTGATACAAGGTAAGACTAGAAAATGGGGTAAAAGCCAGTAAACTTGACACCATTCTATTTAGTACTCTCTCAGATAGCCTAGCAGTGCCTGATTTAAGTATAATCATGATGTAAATGGGACACACAATAGTCTTGAAAATGGGCTTCACTAAGAAGTGTAGAATTTTGAAAGGGAGACTAAATTCAAACTAAATCATACTTTTGTTTGCTTTATAGCTTGATTGAACCACACTGTTTTGATGTATCCATAACTTACAGAATTCTGTTCACCTCCTCCTCTCTTGGAAAATGGATTTGTTCAAGTAAGTTATTTCTGTTACTCTATTATCTGTCCTATCCCTACCTGCAGTTAATACAGAGATTCACTTGAAAATTTGTATTTATCTTGGTAAGCTTAGTATCAGAGCTACTGTACAGCAGCTTTCTCAGCATTGTTCCCTGGCTGAAGTTTACATGACATTAGCCAAGACTTCTTACTAAAAATAAAAGAAAACCAAAAAAGCCTGACCCCAAAACCAGAACAAAATCTTTGCTTTTCTGGACCATGGTACCTACAGAGAAAAGAAATCTACTTGTCCTTTACCCTATACACATATTAAAAAATTTCTGTGCCACATGAATTACGTATTACAGCACAGGAAACTAGAGAAAAAACAGCACAGAAAGTAAACTGTCTAAGGTCATCCAGCAAGTCCATAGCAAAATTATAAACAGATTTTAGGAATCTTCACATTACACCCTGTGACTCACATTGCACTTTCTTGTTCCCTGGTGAAACTATGATCTGGCAAGGTATTTGGCTGACTGTAACTTGGGCCTATTTAACAAGGGAGACTAAATTCCTCCCTTGGTGGAACGGATTATGCCTTCTCTATGTTACGAGGCTGTCTAGAGTCTTACTGCTCAATAAACAGATACAAGGATTAGTTCAAAATCCATTAGTTGTCTCTGCATAACTGCAACCAAAGATCCAAAATTTTGTGCTCCCTCTTTTGCCAGTGATTTTTTTTTTTTGGTAATCAATAGTTGTCTCCCACATTGATATTTTTGGTTCACAAACTAAAGGTAAAACCCTGCAATTCATGGAGTAGTCTCAATTTTTCATAAGATCTCTCCTTAGAACAGAGTGGGATATAAAATGAGAAAAGACCTGTGTCTTCAAGTCCAGTTCTGAGTGACCATATCACATTAACATGATAACATGCCATCCTAAGAATTAGCAAAGCCATATACTCTCCACTGATCCCCCTGGAAGGCTGTTCAAGAGCTTATATTCCCCCTCTAATGCTTGATAACAGCCATATTTGCAGTTGGTTTATACACTGGCAGAAAAGCACTGGTCCATCACTGACATACCACTGCCAGACCCTTGTCAAAGGGCATCTTCAACTCTAACCCTCCTTTTGCTAAGTTAAGATAGCCTGAATATTCTGTATTCTACCAACTTTTTTTGCAGCATCTCCTCCATTTTGATCACATTTACCGACTATCGATAAGCAGAATTGCCCCCAGTATTCCAGACACTCTCACCAGTGCACTGTAGAGTGACATTAATATTTCTCACTGTCCTCAGCTACTGCATCCCAGAATCAAAGGGAGTTCAACCCTGCTGATGGTTCTTAGATTGTATATTCAAATTTTCACCTGTTCCTTTTCTTTCAGAATGCTGAAAACTCATACCCTGTTGGGAAAAACATTGTTTATGCTTGCAGACATGGATATTCTCTTGTTGGTGATCCTGTTGTTAAGTGTGGCAGTAATTTAAAGTGGCAAGTTGGACACAGATATTGCCAGGGTATGTCTAACTGATACAACTACATTACTGAATTCCAGTGAAACATCTCTGAATGTCTGCTTTCCAACAAGGGTGGGAAAAATACACACCTGCATTTCCCAGTTCCCTAGACATAATCAGGTCTAAATTGACTTTTATTTTGAGTCCAGATATTGTAATAGTGAAATAGAAACATGCCTATAAAGTCTGGTTTTAAGGAAGGCTGGAAATGAAACAAAGTTGAGCCTATTTAACGTGGGAGACTAAATTCCAGTCCAGGAAGTACTTCCTGTGGAAACAAACTTTGTTCCTTAATTCAGTCCTGTGCTTATATCCAAGAACCATGGGGATGAGTCTACATCTAAAGCAAACTGAGTAAAAGGTCTAGCGGGCAGAACTGGGCAACCACAAAGTTCTCAAATAATCGCCTTGTCATAAGAGCACAACTCCAGGGATCACTTTACATCTTGGATGATCTCCCCACTTCACTCTTTTTCCTCTAACCCAGTCAGTAACCATTAGGGTTTCTTTTTTCCCTGCAAGGTTTATTTGTGAGTCAACTTTAAGTGTGATCACATAGACATGGGAATTTTCAGACCTGTATTTCAACACCATCTTTACCTCCTTCCAACCAGGACTGACTGCCCACAAATGCTAGTCCACACTGTTTGAACGCCATCTCTGTGTATCAGTACACAGTCTCCCAGGGTCCTGCATGTATGACCTGTCTCTACTAGGATGTTACTCTCTAGCATGAACCCTCAACAGAAGCAAAGGTCCTAAGAACACAGAAGCCCTCTTCAAGCTAGGGCCAGCCCTGCAGACAGGAAAAGATATCGTCACTCCATCCTTGGTACTGTATATATGTTTGGCTGGTGTGATGAGTTAATATCCTGTTGTCCTGGTTTTGGCTGGGATAGAGTTAATTTTCTTCCTAGTAGCTGGTATAGTGCTGTGCTTTGGATTTTAGTATGAGAATAATATTGATAACATGCTGATGTTTTGGCTGTTGCTAAGCGGTGTTTACACTGGTCAAGGGCTTTTCAGCTTCCCCTGCTCTGCCAGGTGCAGAAGAAGCTGGGAGGGGGCACAGCCAGGACAGTTGATCCAAACTGACCAAAGGGCTATTCCATACCATATGGTGTCATGCTCAGTATAGAAACTGGGGGGAGTTGGCCAGGGGGGTAGCGATTGCAGCTCGGGGACTGGCTGGGCATCGGTCGGTGGGTGGTGAGAGGTTGTATCACTGCTTTTTTTCCCTTGGGTTTTGTTCCTCTCTCTCTCTCGTTGTTTTCCTTCTCATTAAAATTTATTATTATTATTATTATTATTATTATTATTTTGTTCCAATTAATACACTGTTCTTATCTCAACCCATGAGTTTTCTTACTTTTGCTCTTCTGCTTCTCTCCTCCATCCCACTGAGGGGGGGGGAGGGTGAGCAAGCAGCTGTGTAGTACTTAATTGCCACCTGGGGCTAAACCACAACACTGTGCTAACATGATTGATACGTTTCTACAGGAAAATCAGCTAATCTTACCATTGAATATTTGTTAAGGAATTTAAGAGAAGATAAAATATGTGACCGCTTTCTGTAAGCCACTGATTCACTGTGGCTATCCCACATGCTTCAATCCTTAGAAACCCCTTGTCTCCTGCCCATCCTGTAGGGGGGTTTAGCAAGGAAACCCATGGAAACTTTTGCATGAGATCACTGAGAGAATAACTCTGTCCTGTCCACACAGCATGCACTTAGAAGGGGCACACTCCATTTTGTGTGAGCCCAGGCTCAAGTTGTCTCCTGCCATGAAGACTATCCAGTGCAAGAGACTAGGTAAGCCATTGCAGTCCTCTAAATGCAATGCACAGGAGTTTCTTTCCTGGATGGACTGTGGTTGATATAGATATGATATATACAGAGCCAATATAATGATAGAGAAGCCACATTTATATCACCAGCAGGAAGCATAGAAAACATGAGCATGTTTTTTTCTGTGGGCTATTCAAACAAGATGCCTTAAGACATTTCTTCTGAGGTTTCCTTATGGCTTTTTGCCTCCCATTCCTCTGTTGCTATCAAGCATTGTCACCAACAATATTTTAAGAAATTGCCTGGGATATATGCTGCCTATTCTGCCACCCAACTATACTTCACTTTCCACCCATACCGTGTAACATCACCACTGTGTGAGCTGCACCTTAGAGATAGGACTTGTCTATCTGTAAGCTGTCCAGTGCACCACAGCCTCTCATGGAAGAGAAGGGACAGGGCTGGATGACTCCTTTTGCTCATCTGGCAGTCACACAGCTGATATGGAATAAATCTCCAAGAATGGGAAGAAAGAGGAAAATGGTGCTTCAAGTTCATGGTAACAGCTGTTTAAGCTCCGAGTTGATACTGGCAGGCACTGATAGAGAGGGAAACAGGCTATAGCATACAGCAGCTTTGTCTAAATTAATCTTTTCCAGCTGTGGAAGGCAGACAAGACTTTCTCTTGCACACTCCTACGATACTGGTCAGTGATGTGCAGGCATCCAAGCAGCTCACTGCTTCAAGCCAGTCACATCCTCACCCAAGCTCCCAGATGTTCTCATATCCCTGAGGAGACTCTTGCTTGGAGACAACAGCCACTACTGTAGAAGACTAGGCATGTCTCCTACATTTCAGATCTGCCCTCTCCTTATTAGCCAACTGCTGCCTGAGGTCTCCTGGTCTGAGGGAAGAAGCAGGTGACAGGCTTAAACCTCAAAAGAAAACGTCCTGTGAGATTCCCAGTGTAAATCATCTGCCACTGTGTCATATCCACATGCACAGTGAAAAAAAAAAAAAATGAGATAAGGGTAAAAATTAAGAAAATATGTATACAGACACAGTGGCATGCATATGTTTGACCTTACTGAAATAAGGTGGGATGAGAGTAATTAGTCAGCAATAGTGTCAGTAACCATCAACTATACAACCAACAGCCCCAGATGTGGAGACAATGCAGTGATTTTTGGTTGAAGTTTCCCCTCTGCAGGCAAACAGGGTTATGTCTGCTGTCCCCTCCCCCCCCCCCCCAATTTCTGCCTATTTGCTTGGTAAGTCTTAATCCATAATGGAGATTTATTAAACAAAAAAATAACAACAACAACGCAGCAACAACTTTCAGGGATATTAAAGCTTCATGTAAAAGTAGAAAACTACAGACACCTGATCTAAAGCACAAATAAGGATAAAGCTTTCTCAGTGTGTCAGTACAGATTTAAGAAAGTCCTGCCATTACTTGCTACAGAAATCTCCAGAGGAATGCTTAGTAAAGGCCTACTTCATTTTAAAGCTTGGAATACAACTCAGCAGTCAAAGAACAGTACATGTGCAATCATGAAAATTCTCCAAGAATCACTATTGCTTTTATTTTAAAAGTTAGTGCAGTGTGGTGGGTTGACCCTGGCTGGATGCCAGGTGCCTACCAAGCCGCCCTATCACTCCCCCTCCTCAGCTGGACAGGGAGAGAAAGTCTAACAAAAGGCTCATGGGTCAAGATAAGGACAGGGAGAGATCAATCAGCAATTACAGTCACAGGAAAAACAGACTCGACTTGGGTAAAATTAATTTATTACCAATCAAATCAGAGTAGGTTAATGAGAAATAAAAAACAAGTTTTAAAAAACCCTTCCCCCCACCCCTCCCTTCTTCCCAGGCTCAACTTTACTCCTGATTTCTCTACCTCCTCCCCCCGAGCGGCGCAGGGGGACAGGGAATGGGGGTTGTGGTCAGTTCATCACACGTTGTCTCTGCCGCTCCTTCCTCCTCATACTCTTCCCCTGCTCCAGCGTGGGGTCCCTCCCACAGGAGACAGTCCTCCACAAACTTCTCCAATGTGGGTCCTTCCCACAGGCTGCAGTCCTTCAGGAACAGACTGCTCCAGTGTGGGTCCCCCACAGGGTCACAAGTCCTGCCAGCAAACCTGCTCCAGCGTGGGCTCCTCTCTCTCCATAGGTTCATAAGTCCTGCCAGGAGCCTGCTCCAGTGCAGGCTTCCCACGGGGTCCCAGCCTCCTTCGGGTGCATCCACCTGCTCTGGTGTGGGGTCCTCCATGGGCTGCAGGTGGATATCTGCTCCACCGTTAACCTTCATGGGCTGCAGGGGGACAGCCTGCCTCACCATGGTCTTCACCACAGGCTGCAGGGGAATCTCTGCTCTGGCGCCTGGAGCACCTCCTCCCCCTCCTTCTTCACTGACCTTGGTGTCTGCAGAGTTGTTTCTCTCACATATTCTCTCTCCTCTCTTCTGACTTCTGTTGCACAGCAGGTTCCCCCCCCCCTTCTTAAATGTGTTCTCACAGAGGCACTACCACCATCGCTGATTAGCTCAGCCTTGGCCAGTGGCAGGTCCATCTTGGAGCTGGCTGGCACTGGCTCTATCGGACATAGGGGAAGCTTCTAGCAGCTTCTCACAGAAGCCACCCCTGTAGTCCCCCTGCTACCAAAACCTTGCCATGCAAACCCAATACATGCACATTAAGGACTACATGACAGGACTTGCAGTTTTCATTACCATCAGTGTATAAAGATATTCAGGTTCATATTTCTACATAGGGCTTTGGAGCCTTAGCTTTTCTGGTGACAATAGTGAAGCCAGTAACTCTGAAACCTAATGATAAGGCTGTTAGCAGTGCTGAATCATAGCTGACAAGTTTAGCAGAAACAAACAGCTGCTGCAGAACTGAGATGAATGTTTAAGCTTGAACATAGTACCTGTCTCCTTCCATCTAACTCATGACCCATGGATAAATTACTGAACAGTAACTTTGCAAAGTTTATCATATCTTTTTAATAGTGTTGATTCCTTCCATGCAGTAGATACTTTTATTGAACATACAGGATGTGACTTTATATCACAGTTGTATAATTCGGTGCCTTTTAAGCTCAACTGAGGATAACTTCAGAGTAGACCTTTAACAGCCCTTGATTTTCTGACCCTTAATAGCACTGTCTGTGTTCTACTTCAGTGCCTAGTGTGAAACCAGAAGCGACAGAGCCTAGATGTCAGCCATGGGAGAAAGTGCAGCAGTCACAACATGTGTGCAAAATGCCCTATGAGTGGGGGTAAGTTCAGGCTCAATTTGGCAATGACTTTCTCACTTTATTCAAGACCAATTAAATTTCTTAAGTCTTCAGTCCATGACAGATGAGAAAGCTTTACTCATATGAGAAGGAGGCATTGTACTTTGTTTGCTTTACAGCTCAATGTCCTGTTCATCACTTACCTGCCTTGTCAGAGCTGTCAGTGGGTTTTAGCAGTGATGGAATTTGGTTGGATGACAGAAGGTGAAGGGATAATTTCATTTCCACTTGATCTGTGAAATAGATGGAAAAAAATGAAGTTATATTTTGAAGATTTAGAAGATTGAGGAAGAGTTAGAACAGAGGCCCTTGGGACATAAAACATCAAATCAATAAGCTAGTGAAATAAAGCAGATTTCTTTTCCCTGCTGAGAGACTGGAGAGTTATGAAAGGCACAATTATCTAATATCCCATTTACATAGCAGTTTGCACAGACCGGTCATGTCTCCTGACCTCATAACTTGCAGACCAGAGTTTATTGTTTCCCATTTGATCTAAGCCTACATTCTGCAATAATCAATGCAGGAGAAACATGGAAATGAGTAACTCTCTCAGTTCTTTGCTAAATGTGGAGGTAACAAAACCAAAACAGAGGATTAGCAAGAAGATACCCAAGACCACCTGGTGCTGATGGCCAGATGTACCAAAGAGATCAGCACTCCAACATCTGGGCTAGTTTTCATAGACTGGATGAAGTTGTCTATAAAGTCACCACAGTGTGTGTGAGCTCTGGATACGAAATCTGGCCAGGTTTAAGTCACAGCAGGAGCTGAGCAGTCTGGAAACTCTAGGATAACAGACCCAATTTGCCTTTTCCTCTTGTAGCAGGCAGAAGAAATTTTGAAGTCGTCTCAAGTTATTTCAAGGTAGCAGAACTTCAGTGGAGAATGTGTACTTTCCATCAGCCACATAGTTCAAGAGTGCCCTGCACGGTGACTCTGGTTCTAAGCCAAAGTTAGCACACTTTGAAGATCTCAAAATTAAAATTTGTGAGCTTAGTTCAGGTTTTGTAGATCCACTGGGCACTTCCCTAGGATCTGAGACCATTATCTTGCATGCGAAAATAAGTGCCAAATTTGTAACGACTCTGCTAAGACTCTATTCCTATCCTTAAACATCTAAATATTTTAAATAATTGGGTCCTACTCTTTTGTCTCAATACTCATTAAAGTGAGGCAACAACCCCTCCTCTGGTTCATGGGTGCATTGAGGGTAATTACATAGAAGACAAGGGGGGTCCACAATGCTAGGGAAGGCCTTGGGCAGAGTCACAATAACCTTGGAAGTTAAATTAATTACATTCAGTTATGCATTCAGGCTTCAGTTATAATTAATCTACTACCTGCCTGTTTCTATTTTTTATAATTACATTCAAAATTGCAGGAAGATAGATAACAGTAATTTCTGTTACCTGATGCCATCTTTTCACTGTTTTGAAACAACACATCTAATAATAGAAGGATAAATCATCAGCTGTCAAAGCAGACTAATCTGACAGCCTATTAAGGCTGCAGGACTAAGGCACATAAGTAGATCTTGGTCCTTCCTCAGAGAGCAGAAGTAACTTGGCTTGCTTTGCTGTGATGGTGACACTCAGCAGCAGTTTCTGCTTGGAAGAGAGCTGGGAACAACAGTTCACATGGGAATTCAGGAACACCATGGTTTCTTTCAGACCCGTCCTACATCCTTTCAGTTTCTAAGAGACTAGCAACAGAGACTTCCAGGGACAGTACAAGAACCCCACAACAGGCTGGTGAGGGGTAATTTGTCCCTCATGACATGGTGTCTTAGGCTACATCTATCCTCATCAATTAGAGCCAGGGAACTACCCTAGGCACCAGAGCTGCTAAATTGCTAAAGCAGCTCCTGGCAGAGCTTTGGCAAGGGTCAACTCCCAGATCATTCCCAGGCACAGCACAGGAGTTACTAGGGTCAGGGACCATTCCTAACAGGCAGTCTGATGCAGTCCCCATCTTTTGGGGGCAAGGAGAGTTTAACAGTATGGACACCAGCTATTCTGTGTGAATTGTCCCTTATGCAAGGAAGGGGTCAGAGTACAGTTAGTGTATTAATGCAGATGAAACCTCAGCCTCCAGTAGCTAAAGACTATCTCCACAGTGAAACATGAGACTTGGTAATTTTTCAATACTATCCTCTCTTTCCCCCCCCCCCTCCATTTATTTGCATAGCATCCATGTCTCTCTCAAGAGTTCTTGGCCTGTGTTATATTAAAACTTATGGTCTTAAATAAAATTTTAAGAAGTTAAAATCTTTTCCAGCATATTGAATTTTTCACTTTTTAGTTTCACTGAAAGTTGCCTGCCTCTCATTGTAGGTGAAAGGGAGAGAAGGTATTTGTTGACTTACATCTGCTATTTCATTTCTCACCATACATGCTTTAATAAAGACTTGTTCTTACTTAAGCCTTCTTTTTCAGGTAAAAGGTTTTGAATTTATCATGTTCACTTTACACAAAGGCTCTTCCTTGCCCCTAATAATTTTTACTGCACTGCTCTGATGCTCCTAGTCCTGTAATAGCCTCTCAGCAATGAGTGCAAATTAATAATTTATCTTATGAGCACAGATTCTACATCCTTTTTCTTATGCATCTGAACATGTTGATTTCCACTGGCTTACTCCCAGCTGATCCAACCATAGCAAAGTTGTAAAGCAGTCCCAAGACAGCTTGAGGGATTATACTGTAGCTAGAGATTGGTAACATGGACCATGAACTCCCTGTGTTTCTTCAGCAAGAGACCTCCCTGGGTTCAACCTTCAGCAGCTAGTTAAACCAGCCTCCCTCCCCTCCCCTCTTTTGGGTGTTGCTAAAGTGGTACAAAGCAGAGAAATTGGTGCACTTGTGTCTGGCCTTAATCTTTTCAGCTAAATTAAGCTGCCTCATAAACAAGTTTTTGTCCTTAAGACTCAGATATTGAGATTTATCATCCTCAGACAAATAAAGAAGGCCTCTGAACAATTTTAAACAACTTCACTATAGATTAGATGCTTCCACTGGATCACACTTTGTTCTTCCAAATTCAAGCTGATATTTAAAAATGAAGTGTTTCTTACACCTCTGCCTGCAAAGATAACTTTTACATTATAAATCAATGCACCACTATCTCATAGGCTGTGCAGCCAGACAAGCAAACAACATAATGCAGACAAATATATGGGCTTCCTTTATTAGCTGCTTGGTGCTGCATATCCATTGGGCTGTCCTCTCATTGTGCCTTGGAATTAGAGCACTAACCTTATTCTTTATGTTAAAAAAAAGAGTATTAAGGAAAATTCAGGCAACAAGTTTACTAGGGATTTAGTAGCTGTTATTTTGACTAAGCACAACAGTTAAGGGACCTATTGCAGTTAAGGACGTTAACTTATGTCAGAGATGTATAATACAGTTAATAATCTTTGAAGATATATTCAGTTGCAGGTAGATACAGCAATCAAAGTTTTCCAAATCAGCTGATAAACTCTGTACCAAGTTTTAAATATCTTAAAGGTGCACTATATTACACATAGTTTAAACTGTCTGTAAATTCAGCTCTTTTATGAGACTTGAAAATCATCTCTCAAAAAACCCATTCTCAAAGTTTGGAGCAGGCACTTTTCCCCAGTACCTTAGTTATAGATTTACCAAAAAACACTTCTGATTCCCAAGAGGAAAAAAAAAAAAAATTACCTTAACATTTAGCCAGCAAGCAAACAAGCTTTGAATCACAACTTTCTTACTAGAGTTTCTCTTTTCCAAATTCCTCTTCCTCAGTCTGACAAGCCACTTTTGTATGAACTGTTACCTCCCCTTCAGGCAGCCTCATGAAACTCATTAGGGCCATTTACCCATTCCTCATCAGCCTCTGCTCCCCACCAAACACCTGTTTAGCTGAGGTTGACCCTCAGAACTGACCCATTAGATAATAATAATTTCTGTGGGAGTGTTTCTGAGCTCAAAAGGAAGTGCTGTGCTGAAAGGGAAATAAGCCTTTAGAGCTGTACTTCAAAGCTCTCCATCCTCTAGGACTGCATCTCTGCTCTCTCATACTGTGCATAGCACCTTACCTGTGGCTGTAAAGGACAGCCAGAAGAGCATACCCTGCTCTGGAGAGACATGTTTTTGTTCACTCCACACAGATGTCACTGACTGCATTAAGAACAAGTGGAGAAGTTTGGGGTTTGAGATTAAAATCCAGAAATAATGGAAGGGCTTTTTCCTTCCCTCCTACACTTACAGCATGAAACACAAATGATAACAACTTCCTGGAATTGTCCCTGAAGCAAATGCTGTTCAAGGTTGTCCAAGAATCGTTATTACCACTTTTACAAGCTAATTTTTGTGGGTGTTAGCACAATATCTGAATTTCAAGAAATAAACAAGTAAATTCCCTGGATAAATAAGAGAAGATTTTTCATAAAATTTCTATGGAGATGTATGCATATTTCCAGAAATATCTTTGGTCTCTGATGTTGGATCATAACATTTTACTTAGTAAAAGCTGAGGCTTTTAAAGGACAGCAGGTAAAAGGTCTTTAAGTATATTCTCATCTCTTATAGTTAAGAAATAATTATAAAATAATTTAATATATGTGCATGTGTATATATATCATTATATGTATATGAAATGTTTCTGTGTATGTACTTAGGTCTATGCACGTGTAATATATTAGAGAATAATTGATGTCTGAAGTCTTTTTAACTAAAGTCTCACTCTCACTGCTACTGAGGTCAATGGTAAGTACCCACTAATATCCCTGTCCTACAGAGGGGAAAGATTCTGGCTTTGCTGAGGTGCAGCATCCTGTGGAAAAGGATGGTCTACACGGCACCGGGCCTGCTGGCATCAGATGGGATTCACCTTTCTCAAAGGGGGAAGAGGGTCTTTGCTCATGAGCTAGTGGGGCTCATTGACAGAGCTTTAAACTAGGCTTGAAGGGGGAGGGGGATAATATCAGGCTCGCCCATGACAAGCCATGGGATGACACGCCAAGGTTAGAGGGACAGGGTGCCAGCGAGGGCCCTCAGCCTGTTGCTCTGAGACATGCTGGGTACACTGGAGCACACTTGAAGTCTTACAGAGATGAGCCAGGGGCTCCTGAGGTAATAGGAGCCAACAGGGAAACACCGGTGAAATACCTCAAAGGAATTAAGGGGTGTTCCTCTAAAAAGGTGACATGGCCGACAGCCCAGATGAAGTGCCTCTACACGAATGCATGCAGCATGGGCAACAAACAGGAGGACCTGGAAGCCACCATGCTGCTAGAAAGCTATGACCTGGTTGCCATTACTGAAACCTGGTGGGACGAATCCCATGACTGGAGTGTGGTTATCGATGGCTACAGACTGTTCAGAAGGGACAGGCAGGGAAGGAGGGGCGGAGGGGTTGCCCTCTACATCAAGAAATGGATATAGTGTGAAGAGCTGTCCCTGAAGAATAGCCATGAGCAGGTTGAAAGCTTATGGGTAAGAATTAGAGACCGAGGCAACAAAGGGAACCTTGTGGTTGGTGTCTACTACAGGCCGCCTGATCAAGGAGAGCCTATTGATGAAGCCTTCTTCCTCCAGCTACAGAAGGCATTGTGCTCACAGGCTCTCGTCCTGCTGGGGGACTTCAACCACCCCGACATCTGCTGGAAAAGTAGCATGGCGAGCTGTAGGCAATCCAGGAGACTCCTGGAGTGCATTGAGGATAACTTCTTAAGCCAGGTAATAGACAGCCCTACCAGAGGGGATGCGTCGCTGGACGTGTTGGGCACCAACACAAGTGAGCTCATCAGAGATGTCAAGATTGGAGGCTGCCTGGGCTGCAGGAAAAACATATTCCAGAATAAACAGAAGATAACATTTGTAACTGCAGACTTGAGATGACCTTCATCAGCAAAGCATTTGTACTTAGGAAAGGTTTGCAGCTGGTGAAAATAATAAAATGCAACAGTGATTTTGATGAAGGAAGGCAAACTTAGTTCACCTGGGGAAACAGGCTTTATCTTCAATAAATTTAGAACTTGCAGTTGTCCACTTCATTTCACTGCAAAGCCTTTTTTTTTCTTATAGTTTGTGTCTCACATCCGAATATTAAAGGCAAACCACACGATTCCATACAGGGTAAAGCATGCTGTACAAGTGACAGGTTTTTCTACTTTAAAGTGAGCTTATATTTTTCTTTCTAGAGAAGAGCCAGAGTGACAAGGGAAAGAATTCATTTGTGGTAGTCCTAGAGCAAGATAAATGTAAATTCTTTATGATGCCTGAAGTGAGGTGTCAGATAAAGTAAATAAATAACAAATAGAACAGAACAGAACAGAACAGAATAGAATAGAATAGTTCAGCTGGAAGGGACCTACAACGATCATCTAGTCCAACTGCCTGACCACTTCAGGGCTGACCAAAAGTTAAAGCATGTTATTAAGGGCATTGTCCAAATGCCTCTTAAACACTGACAGGTTGGGGCATCAACCACCTCTCTAGGAAGCCTGTTCCAGTGTTTGACCACCCTCTCGGTAAAGAAATGTTTCCTAATATCAAGTTTGAACCTCCCCTGACGCAGCTTTGAACCATTCCCACGTGTCCTGTCGCTGGATCCCAGGGAGAAGAGATCAGCACCTCCCTCTCCACTTCCTTTCCTCAAGAAGCTGTAGAGAGCAATGAGGTCGCTCCTCAGCCTCCTTTTCTCCAAACCAGACAACCCCAGAGTCCTTAGCCGCTCCTCACAGGACATGCCTTCCAGCCCTGTCACCAGCTCTGTTGCCCTCCTCTGGATGCATTCAAGGACCTTCACATCCTTCTTAAATTGTGGGGCCCAGCACTGCACACAGTACTCAAGGTGAGGCTGCACCAATGCTGTATACAGTGGGATAATCCCCTCTCTTGACCGGCTGGTTGTGCTGTGTTTGATGCACCCCAGGATGCGGTTTGCCCTCCTGGCTGCCAGGGCACGCTGCTGACTCCTATTGAGCCTGCTGCCGACCAGCACCCCCAGATCCCTCTCTGCAGGGCTGCTCTCCAGCCACTCCTCTCCCAATTTGTACTTGTGCCTGGCGTTACTCCATCACAGGTGCAGAATCTGGCATTTATTCTTGTTAAATTTCATCCCATTAATCATAGCCCAATGCTCCAATCTATCTAGATCCCTCTGCAAGGCCTCTCGTCCCTTGAGAGGGTCAGCAGCACCTCCCAGTTTGGTATCATCAGTAAACTTGCTAATGGTGCATTCAACTCCTGCATCCAGATCATGGATAAAAATATTGAAGAGAACTGGCCCTAGGATTGGGCCCTGGGGAACACCGCTGGTGACCGGTCGCCAGCCGGATGTAGTCCCATTCACTACAACCCTTTGAGCCCTGCCCTTCAGCCAGTTCTTCACCCAGCGCACCATGTACCTGCTCATCCCACAGTTGGACAACTTGTCCAGAAGGATGCTGTGAGGGACAGTATCAAAAGCCTTCCTAAAATCCAGAAAAACTACATCCACTGCCTTCCCTTCATCCACTAGGTGTGTGACCTTATCATAGAAGGATATCAAATTAGTTAAACAGGACTTTCTCTTTGTGAACCCATGTTGACTGTGCCTGATGATTGCATTGTTCTTTAAATGCCTTTCAGTAGTACCCAGTATGATCTTCTCCATAATTTTTCCAGGAACTGAGGTTAGACTAACAGATCTGTAGTTTCCCGGGTCTTCCCTCACGTCCTTCTTGTAAATTGGAATAACGTTGGCTAGCTTCCAGTCAGTGGGGACCTCCCCAGACTCACAGACCTTTGGAAGATGATCGAGAGGGGTCCTGCCGTAACATCTGCTAGCTCCTTCAGTATTGAAGAGAGTACTGAGAGATTCTTGCAAGAATAAGTGGCAACATACAGAAATGGGAAGCCATGAAAATAGGAGACACAAAGAGGAAGGTTTGAGAGACACATACAACACAAAAAGGATCAAAGCAGTGATAGCAGCACAAGAGATTACACAGGACTTTAAAAATACCTTACATTTTCAGCATTGGCATGCATGGCTAGGTCTATATAAGTACAAAGGTAGGATTTAGATGCTTGATTTGGTGCTTAAGTTCCAAAATTAGATACTCAACATCATCACTGCTACTTAACCCTGAATATCTATCAGCACATGTAGCTGCTATTGCTCAAGATAGCTGACATCTCCAATACCATCTTAATTTCCATCAGTTTCACTTCTGTTCATATCTATGGATAGTTCCACATTCCTCCACTTCCCTCAGCTGTGACACCCTAATCAAGGACATCCTCAGAAAACCAGGCTGAAGACAGACAGCAAGACTAATGACAAGCATTCCCTGGAGCTAGGGCTTAAAACCCATGTCTCTCTACTCCCAGATGCGTGAGCTAATCCATAAACTGATCTTCTTTTGCACTCCCAATTAATATTTAATTATTCCATGCAAAGCAAAACACCTTCAAAAGGAGACACTGCATCCATTCCACCTCAGAGTATTTTATAGCCAGGATACTTTCCTGGAAGACAGGAGACACCGATTAGAGCTCCCTCAGGCAGAGGAAGGAACTGAACGCAAGCCTGCTGTTTTTTAACAAAAAAGGCTATATGGCTAATTTCGGGAAAGGGATCCTCAGTTGAAGGAGACTATGGTATCCCAGTCCCAGACAGCGACACTGCTTAAAGCACTCTCTCATCTGAAGTCCTTTTCAAGATCTATCCCAAGCAGCTCTCCATTCAGTTTGTTGGGATTTGCCCTATAACTCTCCTTTTCAGAGGGGCTGCCTAAGCAACTAACCTGAATGATGTTAATTCACTAACACCTAGCATCTAGGCACTGCAAAGCTCAAAGCTGCAGCACCTGTGCTTTTCTTTGCGAGTGTGGTGCCCAGCGAGTTAGAGAAGAGATCCAGAAGTGAGGTGTCAATGCCAGAGTGGGGAAATACGTTGATGACTTGGGTGGCAGCACAATTCTGGGTGGACACTAGGCAATAGAGTTTAAAAGTGAGCGGCCCAGACTGAGAGCAGTTAATGTAATCCAACAGAAAGTCACGAGGAAACAGCGTGAAGAAAACCTTTTGGATATACAAACAGTGAAGTTCAAAGGGAAGGAAGTGCACCTACAAAACAAGTCTTCTCCAGTTCTACTTCTCCATGTGCCCCTGTTGTGTTCCTCTCTTCTATCATTTCCAGTCTTATCACCAAATCTCCCACAATTTGTATGCCACACCGGCTGTCTTCTTGAAAGCTACCATCTTTCCACAGCCTTACAGATATTCCGTCTCTCATCACACTAATAAAATTAACATGATTAACCATTAATCATTAAAATAAAACATTCTATGTGAATCTCTCTCCCTGAACATATATAACATTATTTTAGATTATTTGTAATTCAGATTGTAACTTCCCCTAATTAGGGATACTGTGTTAGATTCTCAGTTGTGATATGAATTGGTACATTTCCAAGAAACTATCTGATTTACATCACGAGTATCTTGCTTGTCTAATTAATATGCATTAGGATATTATGCAGGAATGCTTTCCACATGGCATACATGTCCATGAACTGAGTGATACATTACACACATTCCTTCCAGATTTGAGATGTCAGAGAGGGTGTCCCACAGCACTGTTATACTTGCACCTGTTCAGGTAGGTGTGGTTGAAGCATTACTGCAATAAGCATATTACAGATATACATGCAGGAAGAAATTACAAACCAGATGGCATAAACCTTTGAGATTTCCATAGGCCATTATCATCCAACAAGAAGCATTGCTCCTTTGCACTGTTTTCCTTTTTCTTTCTTGTCAGCATGTCTCAAGGGGTCTCCCACAGCACAGAAATACTTGGCACAAAACTTAATACATCCTGAGCTAGCATTTTTCTGAGAACTGCCCAGTCATTTCCAGGATTAGATAATACATGTCATGCACATGAAAGTCAGATGGGAAGCACACAGACACTTCATTTACCATACTAAAACAAATAGTCCTAACGTGTAATCCTTCACATGACATGGTGGCAGCTTTAATCTTCTTTCTTTCTTCTTCCTCAGATCAGATAAGGACTGCAGCCACTCCACTTCCTAAATCCATCCTCAAGTTCTTAAATAATTCTTCCAACTGAAACCAAATAAAAAACCACAACAACAATAAACCACCTGTGAAGCACTGTAGAGACACTGTAGAGCACTTAAGGGTTTTTTTGCTACATAACTAGGAAAGAATCACATAGAGTTCCTTGAAAACGTTCAGACCTCAGCAACCAACAACCTTTCTAAAATTAATACTAGGCTCAGCAGCACTGCACAAGATATCACAAGCCTGTATGATCACAGCTAATTACTCATACTGAGTGCGATTTGAGCTTTCATCACAATACCAAAACTGTTACAGCTACATCCAGAAGCTGTAGCAACTGAATGTTTAGTCAAGAATACTTACGTTATCTAAATGTCTCATCTGAAACATGCACGCATGTAAAATCCAGCTACAATTTAGTGATATACATACTGAAATTATATAGAAAAGAGCAGCGACAATGCCAAGGTACATAAACCAAAGTTTATCTTGTGAAAAGTCAGATTCCTGTTGACGTGGAAGTTCAGGCTGTTGCAATCAAAAGGCGTGTTTGCAAGTCTAACATTTATAATTACACAAACATTTCCCCACTCTTAATGTCAAACACACTGAATGCCTTTCCGACAGTGAGAGGCTTTCCAGCTGGTGAAGAAAACAGCATCAGGAATTCAATTTGCACATTATTTCAAACTATTATCTACATTTCTACAGAGAATGGAGTTCTTTTTTGTTCCAGTCTGCTACTCTACCACAGCCAGATGCTATAATAATGGATAGGATATATAAATACCAGACATATGTATGAAGATTAACTTATAAACTGCTCAAAAATATTACTAAGTTAATACATACCTGTAATAAATGGTGAACTGTTTATTATAGAATGCAGCAGTTCAAAGTTTACTTATGCCTATTTAAAGTATATTAATTGCTAATACATACATTCTCCATCTGTGGCAAGCTTACAGTCTCAATTAACCAGACATTAGCCCTTTGCAAACTGCTTACCAGTGAAACAGTATAAAGTTCAAACTAAATACATTAAATCAACTATAAATGGGTCTGTCTCCTCCAGACAAAGCTATTTCCACTTTGGAAGGCAACACAGTCAACTGGGATTGTAAGGGACAGGCAAGTAACAATTCTGGCACTAACCCTTTGTGTGACTTTGGAAAAGCTGTCCCAGGCTCCTCCACCTTCCTTTGTCTGTCTGGTGTTTAGACAACAGCGATCTTGGATCGATACTCAGGCCTGGAATCATCCAACATAAGTAAGATACCTAACCAAAGTGCCTGCCCTAAGAGATTAATTGCATAGGCTTCTCGTATAATCGGTGGAGAGCATGACATAAATCTTCTACTGATCCATATAAAAGCTTTTCTGTATTCCTTTGATCATGTAGAATATGGGTTTAAAAATAGAATCAAGGTAATTAGTTATACCTGTATTGCTCCAAAATAAAGAATTTAGATACATTATTCATCTCTGATACAGTCTCTTTAATTTTCCAATAAATAGAAAACAATAATGTGTCATTTCTGAATGCAGATTCAAAACTAGAAGAGGGGAAAAAGGCTAGAACACAGAGGGATACAGCTAGATTTGACTCACAGGCCTACCTGACTCAGACATATATTTTAAAAAAAAAGAAAAAATGAAGTCCCATACACCCCAGGGAAAACTCCAAGTGATATTAACGCCAAGCACAAACTAGCCATGGAAGCATTGCCATGGACATGATTGACACTAACCATATTCATAGGTTTCTTAAAGGAATACTGCATATTTATTTTTTTTTTTCAGAGCAAATGATACAGAAGTTCAAAATTAAAATATGCAGCATAGTACTTAATATATTAGACTTCTGACTAAGTTAGATGAATAAAATGCTAAATATTAGTTGCTGTTATGTTATTATTATTCAGTTAGGTGGCTTATCAACGGCTGTGTTGAAAATTTCACATGCCAGCTGCAAGATCCACAGAGGCCCAAAGTAGCCTGAAGTACAGACCTGTACTTAGTTTTCCTCATGGGGCTCTCAGAGCACACTCTTGACTTTTCTTTTCACGATCAGTGGACCAAACCATTCTTTCTAGAAATCAGGTATAAAGGCTAATATCCATGAGGACCTGTACATGGCTGAAACGCTGCTTTGAATGGAAACAAATTCCAAGTAATAGGGTTTCATCTAACCATGGCAACAGAATAGCTGCAGATCCACGCATCCCTTCTGTTATCCTTTCAAGGATTCGGTGGTCACTGCCCTCCCTCGTGCTCTCACATCAGAAGAGCTTCTGCTGCACTTCAGGACTGACAGTCACAGAAGTTTACCAGCAGGAATGCTCCCTGATGAATGTTTTAAAATAAAATATCAGAGAAGACAAGAACTCACAAAGAGTATCCCCATAGTCACCACGCACTATTAGTATAGCAGAGAGCAGATGCAGGCAGGTACTATCATGAGAGTCCACAAACATATATTCTCCTTAACATCAGCTGCTGTAGCAGTGGGTACAGCGGCAGAAGGAAGGATGATAGATACCACCACTTAGAAGAACCACTCCCAACTTTGTACCAGGCTTATAAGTGGTGTGTGCCTCACTACCACAGCTAAGATAACTCTTTACTCTAGGGCAAGGGTAAGAACAGGCACAATTGCATCAGTCCAGATCTCAAAGAGTTTTTAAGCAACTACAAACAAGCCAAATACTTTTCAACTAGAGTGATTCTATGCATTCGGCATAAAAAAAATGTTTCATGTTGTATCTACTTTACTAGCTGACAAATGAAAGTCAAGTAGCTCTTAAGCATCAGGCTGATAATGCAACTGTTCTCAGCATAAGCAAACTGCAGTAATTCTTAAAGGGCAAATGAAGCGCTTGGTAGCAGAACAGAAATGGGACTACTGTTGAATTTGGCTGCCTTTTTCAGTTCCAGCCTAAGGACATACTGTATCCTAACAATATGTTTCTGCATTTGTTAATCTGATGAGGTCAGTTGGTTGAAGTTAATTTTTATTGCCCTATCTCAAATAAAAGGAAATGGGAATAGTTAAGTTACATTTCCTGATCATTCCTTCAACACACCTAGCTTCCTAGAGAATAAACTACCCTCTGCTGGAATAACAGAGAATTTACAGGCAAGAAAACTTCCTTAACAACTTTGCACAGACCTTCTTAAAAGCATTAAATTGCAAATATAGTTTGTCTTTTGCTGCAGGCTTACTAAAGCTGGGGTTTATTCCAATGATTTTGCAGTCAGTGTCCTCTTAGTGAAAGATAACTGACTCACCTAATACATGACTCATTCCCACAAAATTAGCCATTCCCACAAAATCAGCCTATGAGCATAAGTAGATTTTTCTAACAACCAAGCTGCTGATTTACAGATAGTTATCCAGTAGCTTGTTGGTTTGTATTATTTTTCTTGGTCCTGGAATCTTTCAGAATTCAAAGCTTAATGTGATATAATTCACCCCGTGCAAGATTTGATTATGTACAGTGGTTACATAGTGTACAAAAACTTCCTGAATAATTGTAATGGCAAGCATTTATAAAAAGGAAAAAATCTTTCCCAAAGAGCCCAGCCTCAGCATTTATTAGGAGAATTCTTCCACCAGGCAATGAAAGAGCCGTTGCATTGCACTATTAATTGTTAATCCATCCTGACAGCTAGAAACATTTTCAAGCCCAGCCCCACAGTGGGCAGGATGGTACAAGAAGAAACTTCTATTAAACTTTCATCTGATCGTAACTCACATCTAGCCTCAAGTCACATGCCCAAGCCAGCCTTCATGCTGCAGAGGTAGCATACAAGCTCAGCATATACTATAAAGGATTCTGCCCTCTTTCCAAAGATGGTCCAGGTACCTTCACAGAAGAAAACAAGACTTCACCTCAAAATTACTGACAATCTTCTTGGAGCGCTTCACCAGGACAGAAACAGAGAACACAATTTGTACAGAGGTAGTAGATTTTCCAGAGAAACTTTGGTTTATTTTACAAGGAGATGTTGAGAAAAACCAAAGCCAAGTATGACAACAAAGGAAGGAATGCTACAAAACCATGATATGGTTTTGTAGCATGAGTTAAGCCACTTCCATGACTGTTAATCTGGCTGCAAAAATCACAGGTCCACTGATTTCATCACAGGTGCCTTTGGTACACAGCTTTTAACACTTGATAAAAATTTAAACTTTCAAACAGAAATGCATAGCTTCAGTTCTTTCTTCATAGCTACAGAATACGGCTGTTTAACACACTCCCAGATCCTGTTATCACACCTCAAGAAAAAAAAAAAAGCCTCCCACTTTGTTGAAATTTCTGGCACACAGATACTGTCATAGAATTACAGTCAAGATCCTTGGAAAGAGTCTTCATATTTGTCATGGAAAATCTACAGAACAACTAGACACAAATAGGACCTGCCAGATAACTACTTCCTGTGCAATGCTGGGTTATTTCTGCTTCCACCACAGCTGTCAATTATCATACCTCTTCACAACAAAATGAACCACACACACACCCCCAACTGTGGAAAACAAAAACAATACAAAAATTTCCAATTACTAATATTTACAAAGTATATTCCAAAGTTCCCTGCAAAACCAATCCAGCATATGTTCTAAAAAGATATGTTTACTTCAGTGAAGGTGCAACAGTTTGTGCCCAAAAGGAATTTAATTCATAATATTTTTTCTGCATAGGGTCTGACTTAGCTGTCTACTTGAAACTCATCAGGTAAGACCTGAAATAGCCAAAATTTTATTTTAAGGGCTCTAAAATAAGAAAATATGTTGACAGCTAATTATTAGTGCTCGTCTATGAATTTCCCTTTTATGTTGTTGGCCTCAAAGAACTGCCAAACTTTAAAAAAAAAGAATCAGAAACAACAGTATATGGCTATAAGCAACAGCTAAGGAAGAAGCTGAGTTGAAAAAAATAATTTAAAAGTATTTTAACCATTAATGCAGACTTTATAACTGCTAAAATAGAACTACATACCACTGCAGTGACAAATGTTATTACAGAGGAAAAAGTCATTCAGTGTACTATAAAGATTAACAGCATCATTTAAACAGGAAAAAAAACCCCAAACTTGAGTAGCATGATTGACTAATACGGAACACATGACTGTGGAGTAAATTATAGAGCTGTGTTTTCTGGCATGGTAGTGTCCTACTGGAGTGCAGAGGTGCCTTGCGTGCAGAGGTGCCTTGCATGCCAAGACACCATGAGATCCACTTGCAGTGGCAGTTTGCAGCTCTCCTAGACAGTCATGCAGTGAGAACAGCGTGGGGGGAACTGTCCTCACTCCCCAAAGAAATCCCCCACCCAAGGAAATCCCCCATTCATCAAGCTGTTTTATCGGGTGCAACGGAAGTGTACCAGAAGTACTAGTAATATTACTAGTCATACTAGTAATAACCGGAACTCTTAAAATAATTTAATACTGTTACTATCTGTGATGATTTTATATGAAAATATGTGGGCAGGAAAATATTATACATTTTAAAATATTAAAAGTTTTATCTACTTACAATGCTATTTCTATTCAAATTACATTACAGAATTTCCCCATTCCTTTTAAACATTTTTTCAATTTATTCCTTGCATATTTTTTCTTTTCTACTGATTAATTAAAGACTATTATGTAACATTTGGTTCAGTCTATTTCCATTGTCTATTAATAACGATTTTATTTTGGCATACAGACATAGTTTAGTAATATCCAACTTATTGGGGTTTTTTTCCTGAAAAACTTTATGTGTCAAAAGCATGATAGCAGAACAAAATTAGGCAAAAAAGCAACAAGAAAGGTTTCCCATAGCCAAATTTCCCACCAAAGGAGAAAGGTTGACAAACTGTTGAATAATTCAAGAATATTACTGAACCTCAAGTATTTAATGGGAGTTTAACATGCAAAACATTTTTCAGACCTGCAGCACGTTAAAAGCTCAGTCCAAAGTTTCCAAAATTGGCTGTATATCCACTTCTGCTGCCCGACTTACAAAGGTGCTGAACACATAGCTCCTCTGGAAATGGAGGTCATAAGAGCACCTCCAGAAAATAGCCATCAATTTACATGCCTACATGGGCATTTTGTTGTCAAAATTACAAACAGTTACACACAGCAGGGAGACCTTTGTGTAGTTTATTTGTCTATATTCCAGCTGCCCCTGAGCAATGCCAGTAAGGTTTTGGAACCATCAGCTGGCTAAAGGAGCTTTATAAGGAATATCACGTGGCAGCTGAGACATGCTGAATAAATATGAGCCTCTTACCACACCACAGAGGAAAAAAAAAAAAAAAAGTCAAATATTTTAATTTAAATCTCTTTCACCATGCTAGAAATGTGACCACAGTTAGTTATACAGCTCAACTAATCAAGCTATCATAGTTCACTCATGTATTTGAGTATTAATCTTCTAACAACTCTAACAGCATTAAAGATCAGAAAAAATTTACTCTGAGGCAAGTAAAAGTTTATCCTAATCATTTTCAGTATCCATGTTTTCTGATCTAGCACTTTTTAAACAAACTGAGGGGTTTTTTTCCATAAATGATTATCCCTCCAAAGCTTTCGGTTTTTCTTCATGATATTTTGACTTGTCACCTAGGTTGTTTCCGCACAAACAGAATTTCTTCAGTGGTTACTCAGTGCTACAATGTGTGACATAATTGCTATGACAGCATGACTACTCATGTGGCAAGTGGAATTTCTTCAGTTTTTCAGTTCCACTTTAAGTCTCCTCTTTGCTCTGAAGACTAAGCCTTTTGTGTGATTATGCTTTTCATCTTGACTAGCAGTTCTAGGTATCATCAGAACCATTAGTTCAAAGGGAAACTCCTAAAACTTACTAAAATTTTCTAATAACTTTAAAAATTTTACACAGCAGATAGATACAGTAAGCTCACATGCAATCTGTCCCACAATTCTGTGACTGATTGCTATCATAATCTCTAATTAAAGAACTAACACTATTTTACAAAACCGATCTTACTATCCTTGCACTCAAAACTATACTTCTGTTGTTTCTTGTCCTGGTTTCTGCTGGGATAGAGTTAATTTTCTTCCTAGTAGCTGGCATAGTGCTGTGTTTTGGATTTTAGTATGAGAATAATATTGATAACACGCTGATGTTTTGGCTGTTGCCAAGCGGTGTTTACACTGGTCAAGGACTTTTCAGCTCCCCATGCTCTGCCAGGGGCACAAGAAGCTGGGAGGGGGCACAGCCAGGACAGCTGAGCCAAACTGCCCAAAGGGCTATTCCATACCATATGGCATCATGACCAGTATAGAAACTGGGGGAGTTGGCCGGGGGGCAGCGATCGCTGCTCGGGGACTGGCTGGGCATCGGTTGGCGGGTGGTGAACAGTTGTATCACTTGTTTTTTTCCCTTGGGTTTTGTTCCTCTCTCACTCTCTTGTTGTTTTCCTTCTCATTACAATTTTTTTTTTTGTTCCAGTTATTAAACTGTTCTTATCTCAGCCCACGAGTTTTCTTACTTGTGCTCTTCCGATTCTCTCCCCCATCCCTCTGGGAGTGGGGAGGGTGAGTGAGCGGCTGTGTGGTACTTAATTGCTGACTGGGGATAAACCACAACATTCTTCATTGATTTCCCTGGCTTCCCTGCATTTTTAATTAGTTCTTTAGATGTATCCATTATAAGACAGACCTTATAGAACGAAAAATAGCATTCACTCCTTCACATACACACACGTGTATACCTACCCACAGAAGGACTTGAGCACCCTCTACTGTAGATTGAGACTTCAAGACACACAATCTGTTATGAGATGGTCAAAATACCTCATGAGACTGGACCTGTGGATAAGAAAAAAAAGTGGAAAAACAGCAGAAAAAAAGCAGCAACACAGAAACACAAATCATTTCCTCTGCCCTTAGTCATTAAAAACCTTTGCACCACTTCAGGGAAGCAAGGTAATTCTTCTCCCATATTAGTAATGACTGCTGCACCTATGTTAACTTAATCCCACATTATGGCCTCTAATACCAGAGCACCAAGGACTTAGTATAGGAAAGAAGGACTATTGAGAAAGCATGTGCAATTATAAAAGCCTGAATTCAGAGCTTGCTGTGTACCTGGGTCAACTTTCCTGGAATACCGAGAAAACTGTTTAAAAGATAAGATAAAACAATCTTTGTGCTGTGCTTTCTTTTGAAAGTATTTTGAAGTGCTTATAATTTGCTTCTGACAATTAGGCAAACCTAATTGAGCAACCTCTAATCCCACGTGTATCTCTGCTTGTGACAGAATGATTTTCCAATTTTGTTGTCCTGGTTTTGGCTGGGATAGAGTTAATTTTCTTTATAGTAGCTAGTATGGGGCTATGTTTTGGATTTGTGCTGAAAACAGTGTTGATAATACAGAGATGTTTTAGTTGTTGCTGCACTAGTCAAGGACTTTTCAGCTTCCCATGCTCTGCCAGGTGCAGAAGAAGCTGGGAGGGGACACAGCCGGGACAGTTGATCCAAACTGCCCAAAGGGCTATTCCATACCATATGGCGTCATGCTCAGTATAGAAAGCTGGGGAAGAAGAAGGAAGGGGGGACATTCAGAGTGATGGCATTTGTCTTCCAAGTAACCATTACGCGTGATGGAGCCCTGCTTTCCTGGAGATGGCTGAACACCTGCCTGCCCATGGGAAGGAGTGAATGAATTCCTTGCTTTGCTTTGCTTGCGTGCGTGGCTTTTGCTTTACCTATTAAACTGTCTTTATCTCAGCCCACAAGTTTTCTCACTTTTGCTCTTCCGATTCTCTCCCCCATCCCACCAGGGGGGAGTGAGCAAGCGGCTGCGTGGTGCTTAGTTGCCGGCTGGGGCTAAACCACGACATTTGTAAAAGATAAAGAGCTGTCAATACTAGCAAAACATTAAAAAAGTTGTTTATTTTCTCTGAGCAGACTGCCACCACTATTATAGCTTCTTTATCTCTATATGTGTTATTTCAAAACCAACTATTTTTTCTAAAACTGAATTTTGTTTCCAAAGCAGTTAGATAACAACACTAAAAAGCTGAATGATCAGATTAAAAATTGATTTTTTTTTCTTCCTGTCTGTTCATACAGCATTAAAAACTGAAATTCTTAATTCTCTTTCATAATTTTGTTCTGTCAGTATTTTTGCTGTCAGCATGTCATGACATTATTATAACTTTACAGAATACTAATAAGTCCATGGGCATCAGTGTCACAGGCTTAAAAAGAGGGGGGGAAGGATAGTAAGACTGAAAAAAGATCAGACTTCTATAATACATTTTGCCTTAATGTCAGAGAAGAGGTTCCTGTAAGGATATGTTTCATGCTTTGGGGCACAGGTGTCCTTTGTAGCAACTGATGTAATCTAATGTAAAAGAAAAGACATTAGACCAGCCAGATCTGGGTGTCCAATCCAGAATGACGGTGTGAAGGCTTCATTCCTGACCCAACAGTATTAGCACTAGTCACTAGTACTTTCCCCTCCAACAGAAACAATGATGCATGTACTTGTTACGGTGGTAGGTTTTTGTGGACTCCACAACCACCACCACTTGCGTGAAAGCCAGCAAGCAGGCATCAGATAAAAGCAATTGCTGTCCCTCCATCAGCCCAGCTGAAAACTAAACTATAATAATGAGGCTTTGACAGCAATTATAATCATATTTCTAATTCCCTACCTTATCATCTCACAGTCAAGGCAAAACCAGTTCTTGAAGCAAATATATAAACACTTCCCTTGAATGTACACATACCCTTCCTGTGTTCAGCAACATAACTAACAGAGGCCAGATATAAGCAGTATATAGCTGCCGTGCTCTGAGGGAAGATCTTCAGCAGTGGGAGGCACCAGTTATGCTCACCTGATGCAAGAGCATCTGCTGCCAGTGGTCATGTTTTGTGGTATCACCTCGGTGCACTTGTGCTTATCTTTTTGCTAAACTGCCCAGCTGCAATCTCTCTCAGCTGCTACTCGTGAATAAGCAGTTGGTGAAATGGCTCTGGCACATCAGCCTCTTCCTTTCACAGGGCACAGAGGTGACACAAGCTCACCTCCTTGCGCGAGGCCGCGTCCTACAGTGCACGGGCCCCCTTCCAGGGCACCGCACAAAAATATGCCGGGTTGCTGCACCCGACCTGTGCCAAGCCAGCCGCCAGCTCCTCGGTAAACAGAGCTCCGTCAGGGCGCCCATCCAGCAGCAACGCCTTTTAGGGGAAGGTGTGAGGAGCTCTCACTTCCATCCATTGCAACAGAAGGACGGGCCGGGGAGGCACACGAGGCGTTTCGGCCGCGGGGAGCCCTGTGTGGGAGGAGACCGCCAAGCGGGGGCTGCGCGGGCAGATGCCCCCCGTTCCCCTCATCCCTGCCCCACCAACAGCCTCCCGCTTCTCTCTGCGGGCGCCCCGCCTCGCACCGCAGGCAGCCCCGAGCAGAGGTGCCCGCGCCCGGCCACACGCAGCCTGCCCTCCCCGGCGCGGCCAATGGGGCGAGAGGGCGGGGAGGAGTTGCCCTCGCCCCATCCGCGGCGAAACTCGGCGGGAGCGCCGTAGGGAGTTAGACGGTACCTGCGCCCCGCCGCGCCGGCTGGCGGGACGGGATGAGCGGCTGACCACCGCGCTCCGGTACCTTCCCGCGCCGCCCCTGTGGGCACCTGAAGCCGCCGCCTAGGGCCGCACTGAGCCCTCCCCGGCGTCGGTGCGAGAGGCAGTGAGGAGGAGGAGGAGGCGGCGGCGGACGGGCGCCGCGCTCCGCTCAGCTCCACGCTCGGGCCGCCCCGGCCGCCGCGATCCCCCTCTGGGTTGGGCGGCGAAGCGCTCTGGTCTGCGCGGAGAGAGCAGCGGCAGGAAGAGACAGCCCTCGGCTCTCTCGGTTGCTGTCGGACAGCACCCCACTTCGGCTCCTTTTTAGTTTTTTTTTTTTCTTTTTTTAACTAAAATACGCGACTCTTCCCCCCGCCCCCTCCATTTGAATGTTTATTTTCACGCTAGATTACCCCCTCCCTTCCTCTATTCTGCCTTTGCCTTTTCAGACCCACTCTCGCCTTCACTCGACTTCCCAGCGGCAGCATGGGCATCATGTCCTTTGACCCCACCATCATGCCACTTGCAAACAGCTCCGCCAGTGGGGCCAAGGGCGGGAAGCCCCCCACCATCCCCACTGTCATGTTCATATTTGGCATGGTGGGCAACCTCATAGCCATTGTGGTGCTCTGCAAGTCCAGGAAGGAGCAGAAGGAGACCACTTTCTACATGTTGGTCTGCGGGCTGCTGGTCACCGATCTCTTAGGGATCTGCCTGGTGAGTCCAGTCACTATTGCCACTTACCTGCAGAATTGCTGGCCAGGAGGACTGGTGCTGTGTGAGTACAGCTCCTTCATCCTCCTCCTCTTTGGACTCTCTGGCCTCAGCGTTATCTGTGCCATGTCTATAGAAAGGTACCTGGCCATCAACCATGCCTATTTCTACAACCATTATGTAGACAAGAAGCTGGCAGGGCTCACACTTTTTGCCATCTATGCTTCCAACGTGTTGTTCTGTGCCCTCCCCAGCATGGGCTCGGCAAATCTACCTTGCAGTATCATTACACTTGTTGTTTCATAGACTGGCGAGCAAAGGAGGCCACCCATGCAGCATATTCCTACATGTATGCCAGCTTCAGCTCCTTCCTGATCATGGTCACTGCGATCTGCAACATCCTGGTGTGCATGGCCCTAATTCACATGCACCGCCAGTTCATGCGACGCACGTTCTTAGGGACAGACACCACCTCCAGCTGTTTATCTGACTTTCGCAAATGCCAGAGCTTCCGTCGGATGGCCATAGCAGAGATCCCATAGCATAGCGCCGGTCACAAGTGGTGTTCCCCAGGGCTCTGTGTTGGGGCCAGTTCTGTTTAATATCTTTATCAATGATCTGGATGAAGGGATCGAGTGCACCCTCAGGAAGTTTGCAGATGACACCAAGTTGGGCGGGAGTGTTGATCTGCTTGAGGGGAGGAAGGCTCTGCAGAGGGACCTGGACAGGCTGGATCGATGGGCCGAGGTCAATTGTATGAGGTTTAACAAGGCTAAGTGCAAGGTCCTGCACTTGGGCCACAGCAACCCCATGCAACGCTACAGGCTTGGGGAAGAGTGGGTGGAAAGCTGCCTGGCAGAAAAGGACCTGGGACTGTTGGTTGACAGCCGCCTGAATATGAGCCAGCAGTGTGCCCAGGTGGCCAAGAAGGCCAATGGCATCCTGGCTTGTATCAAAAATAGTGTGGCCAGCAGGACTAGGGAAGTGATCGTGCCCCTGTATTCGGCACTGGTGAGGCAGCACCTCGAATACTGTGTTCCATTTTGGGCCCCTCACTACAAGAGAGACATTGAGGGGCTGGAGCGTGTCCAGAGAAGGGCAATGAAGCTGGGGAAGGGTCTAGAGCACAAGGCTGATGAGGAGCGGCTGAGGGAACTGGGGTTGTTTAGCCTGGAGAAAAGGAGGCTGAGGGGAGACCTTATTGCTCTCTACAACTACCTGAAAGGAGGCTGTAGAGAGGTGGGGGTCAGTCTCTTCTCCCAGGTAAGAAGTGATAGGAGAAGAGGAAATGGCCTCAGGGTGCACCAGGGGAGGTTTAGACTGGATATCAGGAAATTTTACTTCACTGAAAGGGTTGTCAAGCATTGGAACAGGCTGCCCAGGGAAGTGGTTGAGTCGCCATCCCTGGAGGTATTTAAAAGCCGTTTGGATGAGGTGCTTAGGGACATGGTGTAGTGGTGGTCTTGGTAGTGTTACGTTTACGGTTGGACTCGATGATCTTAAAGGTCTTTTCCAACCTATACAATTCTGTGATTGTGATTCTGTGATCCAGATGGTTATTCTGCTCATTGCCACTTCCCTGGTGGTGGTGATCTGCTCCATTCCTCTGGTGGTGAGTAACATTGTGCAACCTTTCTTTTCCATCATCCGCATTGCTAAGTCTTTTCTACTCCTAGTCTGTGCCTGTAGGACAGAATCCTATTTAGCTGGTGCTGCAAACTGTTATAATAATTTAAATGCAGTTAGCATACATACGTGGTGAGAGAAAGTTGTATTGATTTATATTTACAAGAAAAGAAACATGCTTATCCCAAATCCTGGGCTGCTTTGGTTAAAATACAGCACCAAAAATTCTTAATAATTTTTCCACTGTTTAACTGGAATCCACACAGCAAAAATCTTACCAAGAGCTAAAGGCACTTTAAAGTTCACTTCCAAAATGAATTTGTGATAAGCGAGGTTGGGTCTGGCCTGCACTTCTGGATGTTTATTGTGTTTTTAAAATGTGCACGCTGTTGCTGAAGAGTACAGCAGTCCTTGATACGCGGAAGGAGAGAGTTCTGTTCACGTCATACCAACAATGCACAGAATGCTTCACACCCAAAACCTGAGTCAAGCTTCCCCTTCTGAAGGATTCGCTATCTTTGGGGTAGATCCCACACTCTTAACATCCCTCAAGCAGCTCCCCGGTGTGGGAGGAGTGGAACCACTCAGTGGAACCACTCATCGGTATAATTTTCAGTTAAATGAGAATTAGAGGAATCTGGCCCACATAAACCTAGAGATCATACCAAAATGTCAGACAACATTACCACTGACCATTTGCTAATTTTCTGAAATGGCTGATACAATTATTGTCATTGAATTGAATATGCAGGATCCACTTATTTCTGTTCTTCCACCTTGTCTCCAAGGAAGACAAAAAAAACCCCACCAGCTCAAGGCTCAGTTCTTGCTTGCCGCCCACCATAAAACTTGGCAAACTTCTCTTCTGGCTCAGAGACATTAAACAAACAGTTGGCTTACCTTATTTGCCACCTTCCAAAATACAGCGTAGGGAGCCAAGCAGTAGTTGTTAGACAAAAAATGGGTTTAGAAGGATTGTTTTAAGGGGGTTTATTGTAGGTAGGACGATCCCTCTGTTGTAGAGTGATTACGATGTGTGTGAAATACAGCTGGCCAGCTGGGGACGTGAAACAAATAGTATATACCACAGTAAGGAAGTTTAGAGAAATACATATGAACAGGACTCAGAGAGGTCAGGGAATCCATCCCCCTGCTTCAGAGGAGGGTGTAATCACAAGGGTCGGGCCAGTTTTGCCACGTTTCACTGGCTTCTGTTTCTGTTAGTAGTGTGGCTTTGCTAGAGTACCAGCATGCTGGCTGTCGCTGAAGGCCATCTCCTGTCCTTCAGTGTTGTTACTTCGCACTGTGCCGTGGCATAACTGAGCACAGTGCTATGTGTTTGCTTGTCATCTAAAGGAAGTCAAAACGTGCTGTTTGAGTTGCATGCAGGGTGTCTCCGAGAGGTGCACGTGCATTAGACCTAGGAACCGCACGCAACCTGCCCTGCAGTCCAGCACCAGAAACTTCATGGTTAAGCAGACTCGCCGCACCAGGAGGTATCGGGTCATAGAGTAGCCAAAACTCCAACAGTACCTGTGGATTGACAGTACTTAATTTGATTGATCTAATATTATAACAGCTACTTCACAGAAGAGCAATATTGTGTTTTCAAGAGAGATGCTGGTAAATGCAGAGAACAGGTTCTGGGAATTAAATACAATGTCATAGCACAATACAGGGTATCAACTTCAGCAGTTTCAGAAAAAAGCCAAAACCTTATCCTGTGGAGGAGCAGCTAGAGTAAGGCTGGGAAGTCTGAATGTAAAATTCAAAATTAAATTGTTCATATCCATTTGGAGCTAGGGAGTCTTTTACAGAATATTAATAAACAAAAAAGGGAAAAATCAAGAGGGAGGGGTTACCAGAAAGGGAACTAGATTATTGACAGTTAAAATTAATGAACTTGGGTGGGGTAAAAGGTTTATTTTTTAAACAGTAGCTAGTGAAAAACTCGTATGTAGCAGAAGGTATGCGAAGGTGCAGGTGATGTTGTGTAGCGCTCTCTGACCTTGATTTCACTACTTAGAAAGGCACAGTGTTACCTTGGGAGTGTTCACATAAGTTAGCTTTTCCCAACTAAAGCAGCACATCTTTTCTATATGTAAAATGAGGTAAAAGACTGTCATTTCACTATTTCCATATTTCACTTAAATGCGTGACTAAGAATAAAAGGAAGCTTTTTTTTTATTTAAAAAAAAAAAAAAACAAAACAACCCACACACATCATTAAAGTGTCCGGTATGGTTAAATTGCTTCATTATAAAAGTAGCTTTTATAAGTCATTTTCCTCCCCCTGCGGGAATAAGCTATAGCCATATATGCTTCTTTATACCGTGATGTACTGCTGTGTATGCTGCTGTATTAAGCCCTCTGGTTGCATATAGACTGAGGTTAAGAATTCAGATATAAACTCAGAGAAGTGACACCTTTATGCTGTAAATCCCTAGCAAGAGCCACTAGCAGAGATAGGTAAATCACTAATATACACGTACATTTTTTATGACTCTGAGGAGTTCCTCAGAATTAAACTAGGGGAGCCCTCACTGAGCAAGAGGCTCGTTTATAACAGGATAGCCTGGCAGACATCAAGAACATGCAAGTGGTAAGATGGTGGTGGCAGCATGATTCAGATACACAAAGCAGGCTCAGAGGGTGTTTTGTGACTGAAATTTTCTGATGAGCTGACTTCCTACTGATGATTTCAGCTGAATAAACCATCACTTCAGTCAAAGCAAAGCAGCTTCTGAGAGACATAAATCTCTAACTTTTTAGAATGAATGCTTTCACAAGATAATCAAATAGCAGACAGAGGCAATCCAGAAGGCTATATTTATTAGGGTTTAAAAAAATTTTCAAGTCTTAAAATATTAAATAGCCTTGAAATAATAAGCAAAGGCTTGTCTTGATTTTAAAAGTGGTTAAAGAACAGCAAGCTGAGTCACAGAGAACAGCAGTTTTTAATAATGAGATGCTCCAGCACTTGGTTTACAAGCAGGGTCGTTTAGTGTTTTAATGATTTATTTATAAAATCAGCAAAATTTTACAATGACAAGTGCTATAATAAAATTATGGAGGATTGTGCAAAACACTGAATGAACTTGACAACTGAAGGCTGATCAAATTTATCAAGGAAAGAAAAGTTGAATGAAAAAACTATTGAAAGTAAACTTTTGATATAACCTGATGTGTTCTCAATATGCAGAAAGTGATGTAAAAGGCATGAAGAAAAATCTGACAATAGTTTCAAAATGAAATAAGGAGAAAAAAAATACATAAATTGTGTGCTGACTCTTATCTGCACTCCACACTGGTTATCTCATCTTTTAAAAAATTGTGAGTTTTTAGAAAATAGAATTGGATAGAGTTAAAAATAGGGAATAAGTTATATTAGGAGGGATTTTGCCAAGAATATAGTAGAAATTATTATCCAGCCTTTAAAAAAACCCAAACTCTTTCAAGAGTAAATAGGCACACACTACTTAAACTGTGTAATTCATTCCAGCAGTCTGTCATATACTCTTAGATTTTTAAGTGCGTGATTTTTTTTTTTCTGATCATGACCACTGAACATTGTTGTTAAATTATGGTGAAATGGAAAACAAAATATCATGTTTCAGGGTGTACATCTGGTTGATCGCATCAAATAATCAGGAGTTTCTAACTTAATGTTTAATTGATCTAAAAGTTTGGATTTTGTTTTGGCTTGGTTGGTTTTGACTTTTCTCTTAAGTATCAGGGACTGTCCACAGCGAACAGCAAGGTGGCAGACATGATTTTTGAGCAATGGAGTAGACACCAAGCAGACAGCAAGCCCTTGAAGGGCAAAGGTTATTGGCTTGTAGAGCTGAAAAACTTGTTCCTGCTTACTACCGTTGGTTTTTAAATTTATCCTATTATTATATGGGGAGATTTTGAGGGCAGGTACAAGCTACGAAGACAGTTACCACTGTGACAGTAACTATGCAAGTCACTTTATAGTATTTCATAGGAATAGAAATCATGATTTGCATTTGTATTTAGTAAAAAGGAAAAGCACCAAACAGCACACAGGACTCTGATCCTACAAGTACCAATCACTTGAGCATAACCTCAACACACCGTGGAGCTATGTGCTTCTTAACACAATTGCAAAAACAAACTGCTAATACTTTTAAGATATATTGCTTGAATTCTACAGCTACAAAGGTAACATACTGTCATGGTACAGCCCCAGTCGGCAACTAAGCACCACGCAGCTGCTCCCACACTGTCCCCACACCCCCGGTGGGATGGGGGAGAGAATCTGAGGAGCAAAAGTAAGAAAACTTGTGGGCTGAGATAAGAACAGTTTAATAATTGGAACAAAATGATAATAATAATAGATTATAATGCAAAGGACAACAACAATGAGAGAGAGAGGAACAAAACCCAAGAAAAAAAACAGGTGATACAACCTCTCACCAGCCACCGACCAACACCCAGCCAGTCCCCAAGTAGTGATCGCTACCCCCCGGCCACCTCCCCCCAGTTTATATACTGAGCATGACGCCATATGGTATGGAATAGCCCTTTGGCCAGTTTGGATCAACTGTCCTGGCTGTGCCCCCTCCCAGCTTCTTCTGCACCTGGCAGAGCATGGGAAGCTGAAAAGTCCTTGACCAGTGTAAACACCACTTAGCAACAGCCAAAACATCAGTGTGTTATCAACATTATTCTCATCCTAAATCCAAACCACAGCACTATACCAGCTACTAGGAAGAAAATTAACTCTATCCCAGCCAAAACCGGGACACATACAAAACTCATTCTTTTGAGATTTGAATTGTTCTAGGTTGCTTCTTTTTTTAATTAGGATTTCAAATTGCACAAATTCAAGCATCAGATTAGCTAACTTAGTAATGGATTCCACTTACTTGGCACTTACTTAGAAGATCATAGAATCATAGAATCCTTTAGGTTGGAAAAGACCTTTGAGATCCAACCTTCGAGATCCAACCTTCAAGATCCGACCCAACCGGAAAAGATCATCAAGTCCAACCGTTAACCTAACACTGCCAAGTCCACCACTATACCATATCCCTAAGCACCTCATCCAAACGTCTTTTAAATACCTCCAGGGATGGTGACTCAACCACCTCCCTGGGCAGCCTGTTCCAATGCTTCACAACCTTTTCAGTGAAAAAATTTTTCCTGATATCCAATCTAAACCTCCCCTGGCGCAACTTGAGGCCATTTCCTCTTCTCCTATGGCTTGTTACTTGGGAGAAGAGACCGACTCCCACCTCTCTACAACCTCCTTTCAGGTAGTTGTAGAGAGCAATAAGGTCTCCCCTCAGCCTCCTTTTCTCCAGGCTAAACAACCCCAGTTCCCTCAGCCGCACCTCATAAGACTTCTGCTCTAGACCCTTCACTAGCTTTGTTGCTCTTCTCTGGACACGCTCCAGCACCTCAATGTCTCTCTTGGAGTGAGGGGCCCAAAACGGAACACAGTATTCGAGGTGCGGCCTCACCAGTGCTGAGTACAAAGGGACAATCACTTCCCTAGTCCTGCTGGCCACACTATTTCTGACACAAGCCAGGATGCCATTGGCCTTCTTGGCCACCTGGGCACACTGCTAGCTCATATTCAGGCAGCTGTCAACCAACACCCCCAGGTCCTTCTCTGCCAGGCAGCTTTCCACCCACTCTTCCCCAAGCCTGTAGCGTTGCATGGGGTTGTTGTGGCCCAAGTGCAGGACCTTGCACTTAGCCTTGTTGAACCTCATACAATTGGCCCCAGCCCATCGATCCAGCCTGTCCAGGTCCCTCTGCAGAGCCTTCCTCCCCTCAAGCAGATCAACACTCCCGCACAACTTGGTGTCATCTGCAAACTTACTGAGGGTGCACTCGATCCCTTTGTCCAGATCATTGATAAAGATATTAGACAGAACTGGTCCCAATACTGAGCCCTTGGGAACACCACTTGTGACTGGCCGCCAACTGGATTTAACTCCATTCACCACAACTCTTTGGGCCTGGACATCCAGCCAGCCAGTTCTTTACCCAGCGAAGAGTACACCCGTCCAAGCCATGAGCAGCCACTTTCTCCAGGAGAATGCTGTGGGAAACCATGTCAAAGGCTTTACTGAAGTCTAGATAGACAACATCCACAGCCTTTCCCTCATCCACTAAGTGGGTCACCTTGTCATAGAAGGAGATCAGGTTGGTCAAGCAGGACCTGCCCTTCATAAACCCATGCTGACTGGGCCTGATCAACTGGTTGTCCTGTACATGCCATGTGATGGCACTCAAGATGATCTGCTCCATAACCTTCCCCGGTACCAAGGTCAGGCTGACAGGCCTGTAGTTCCCCGGGTCCTCCTTCCGGCCTTTCTTGTAGATGTGCATCACATTTGCTACTCTCCAGTCAGCTGGGCCCTCCCCAGTTAGCCAGGACTGCTGGTAAATGATTGAAAGTGGCTTGGTGAGCACTTCCACCAGCTCCCTCAGTACTCTTGGGTGGATCCCATCTGACCCCATAGAGTTGTGTGTGTCTAAGTGATGTAGCGGGTCACTAACCATTTCCCCTTGGATTATGGGGTCTTCGTTCTGCTCCCCGTCCCTGTCTTCCAGCTCAGGGGGCTGGGTACCCAGAGAACAACTGGTCTTACGTAAATAGGTCCATTTTAGGAATCTTTTACCTATGTGTTGCATATCTGTCAAAAGGAAATAAAACATACAGAGATAACATAAAGCAAGCTGCGCTGTGCAATTAGAAATTGTCATTTTCAGCCACAGTTAGCATTTAAAGACATTTTTGTCTTTCCATAAAGTCTGACAGGTAGACAAAGGTGAATTAGGTACCTCAGTTTCAGATGCTGCCTATCAAAAGAACAAACCCACTATTAAATCACTGATGTGTAACTATAGCTCCAAGTTTTTTAAAATAAATAAGTAAATAAATAAAAATCCAACAGGTCTCCAAAGTTGGACTGTATACTTCAGCTATCTTCAAAGTGTGTCTTCTGGTTCTGTGATCTGGATGAATTTATCAGCAAATACCCCTCTCTGTCACACCTCTAATCTTCCTGGTAATGACTGCATTTTGTAGTATGAGCTGCTAGAAGGCCTCCACTCCCACAACACTGTCCTTTGGACTCCTGGCTCTCAGGGCAGGTACCTGTCCAATGATCAACTGGTCAAATACACAGACCAACATTTACATACTTTCAGGGTGTATTCCCCTGCATAAGGAAATCTCAGTACAGAAAAAAAAAGGAGCATTTGGAAAAAAAACGTTGTTATGGGACAGGTTAAATCCCCTGGGGAAATTTGACCTTTGTATATTTATGACCTTTTATCAGTTTTGGAGAGGAGAAAAAAAATCTCACACAAATGGCAAAGTAGATATTTCAAGAACAGAGTTTAGCCGATGCTGAAGTTGCATCAACTTATTTTTCAGCCTTCCAGGTTCACGAATCTGGACTGTTGCATTTCAGGTTCAGCACCTGTGTCACTAAGAGCAGTTTTACTTGCACAAGCTTATAAATTGAGTCACAAAGTTGCACCTGCAAAAGTTAATCACTGGTTGCACATTTCCGTTTGCTAGCCTCCTCTGGGATGCAGCAGCTGCCCGTCAGCACAGGGTAGATGGCAGAGCTGCTGGCACTGTGGCTTTGAGGCGAGATGCTGTGACTGTGGGACATCCGTGCCACCTGGCAGTGCACTCAGGAAAGATGTAGTCAAGTCAGATGAGAGACTGGCTTTCCTGCACCCTGCCACCAGCAAATGGCAAGAGATTTTAATTAAGTGCATTTTTAAACAATCAGTGAATACCAGCAAAAGTGTATGTATTTAAAAATTTTGGCCTCTGGAGGGACTGGTCTTCTCTCAGCCAGTGATACATGGAATCATGTAGTGATGGATATCGGATAGGAGGCTAATATAAAATAAATAATGAAAAAATTCAAAGCAATTAAAGCTTAATAAAAGAAAAAAACCATAAAAATAAATTCAATATGCATAGGAATACTCTTTGAAGTACTTCAGTTGCATGTTTGGCTTAACAGAAAAATAAGCTCAATAAATTAGTTGTCAAAAAGACATCTGCAGTGTTAGAAATCATTAGGAAAGTAACTGAGAATAAAACTCTGATCATTATATTGCTGTATAAATTCAAGATTTTCCTATATTTTGAATTTTCTGGGCAGGTTTTGTTACCCATAAACCTAGAGAAAAGTACTGAGGAAAGAAAATATAGACAATCATCGATTTGACAGTCATTGGTTTGAGAGAGATTGTATGCATAGGACTTCTGAAGAGGGACTCTACATTATTTTACTTCATACTTCATTGATAGCTTTGGAGCACATTCAAGCTCTGAATTCTGACAAACAGAATGTCACCACATTGCCCTGCTGCAGGAAAATTTCTCCAAACAGAATTGTGAAATTTTTTACCAGACTTGGATGGCTTCACATGCAGAACTTCTAATAAAAATTACTTAAGAGGGCTGTTCTAGTTTGGCTCCAGTTTATTTAAATGCTTGTCTGTCTCCTTGTCTGTAACCTTCTCCTAGCTAGGCAAGACTTGATTCATTTCAGGAGTCAAGGCCGAGACTTTAAAAACCTCATAATTTTGCTACTATATTTTTACTGTATCAGATAAGATAATTAAGGGATTTATTTTGACTGACTTACCTTAAGGAATCTGAAGAAAACAGCATCTTCCGTTATCAGTTCTTTTCAGTGGCTTTCCTAGGCCACTGTGTAATTGGACACTGTGTAAGTCTTGCTAAAATGGAGAGCAGCTATTTGAGACTGATCAACATAAACTCATATGATATCATCCTCCTTAGCGACACTGGAAAGATAAAAATTTATATCAAAGAATTGGACTGTGCCTTACTCACAGTAGCATTTAAAAAAGAGGCCCCTAAACCAGAATAGGGACTAGGTTACTGTTTTTTTTCTCTTGGATTCAAAGGAAGAACCCAAAGGAGACATTTCTGTGTAGAAGACAGGATCCTAATTAGTCTTAAATTTCACGCATGATAAACTAAAAGTGCTAATTAAATAGTCACTTCACGCAGCAGCTTCAACATCTTCAATTCTTGACCACTTTAAAAGTATTTTTATGCTTTTGTAAGTAGAACCAAAATGCTGGCTCATGTAGGAGAAAGCAAAGCACTCCAGTCCAGTGCTGGAATCATCTAATCATTTTGACCTATTAAAAATCTCCTAGCTGGGGGACTTTTCCTTTTCTTTTTTTTTTTTTTTAAATTTCTTTTTTCCAAACCATGCTGCAACAAGCAAACAGTTGAGGGTATACAAATAATTCCAGTAAGGACAGGTGTCAGCAAAATGCATTTCTAAACTTTGAAATAGACAGCTCTGGACTTGTTTCCAGAGTCTAATATACTTGGATTATAATCTGGGTTTCAGTTTGTTTCTAAACAAACAATTATTAGACCTTTGCTAGAGGAACTTATTGGCCAGGTCTCCTCAGTTAGATACCTCTTTGCAGGTAGCATAAGATTTGAGGTATACCAAGAAAGCAGGATACAGGTCTACATCTTTGCTCCTGGGTTCTATCAATTAATAAGGAAATTTTAAAAACAACAGCCAAAAGTTGAAGGTTCAAGGATTAATTATGAGGGGAAGGAGAGAGAAAGAGCCATTCCTTTCCTACCTGTAACAAAAGTCAATTTACAGCAGATTCATCTCTCTGATTTTTTTTTTGCCATTTCCAAAAATAAACTCATGTCTGACAATCCAAGATGCCTGGCCTTGCCAGCCTCTTCTCTTGTTGTAGCTTGCAGTTGCAAATCTAGATCTCTGCTTTGAAATGTAAACTTTGATTTCCTGATGTAATTGTATACTTGTGTCTTTCTCCTCCCTCATCTCCTTGGGTAGGTCCGTGTCTTTGTGAACCAGCTGTACCAGCCAGAATCAGTGAGGGATGTGAAGCAAAACCCTGACCTGCAAGCCATCCGCATTGCTTCAGTGAACCCCATTTTGGACCCATGGGTCTACATCCTCCTCCACAAGACTGTGCTCAGCAAAGCCATCAAGAAGATCAAATGCCTCTTCTGCCGAATTGGAGGGGCTCAGAGGCAGCACTTGGGGCAATTTCAGCTGCATGGATGGCCACAGGACCTCCTCTGCCATATCAAGTCAGTCACCCTCCTTCATCTCTCGTGAGCTGAGGGAGATCAGCAGCACCTCACAAACACTGCTTTATCCTCCAGAGTTAAGTGAAAGCAGCATTGGGGGTCACGTTCTGCTTCCAGGCCCCAGTGCAAGTTTGGCTCAGTCTGACACAGTAAGGACACTGCGTAGCTCAGAGACCTCAGACTCTTCACAGGGGCAGGACTCTGAGAGCATCTTCCTGGTGAATGAAATCAGGTGTGGTGGTGGGGCCAGCTCTACATCCAAGGCCAGCCCTCTCCAGGTCACCTTCCCCACAGAGACATTGAATTTATCAGAAAAGTGTATATAGATAGCTGTGAAAGGCATCAACCCTGGTGATCCTTCCCAGTACGTTGCAAAACCTGGTGCAATAGATAGGTGTTCTACCTATTCAAGGGGAGAGGGGTTCAGCTGTGCTCCAAAGGGCTATTTTTCTCTTGCCATGTGATGGGTACATTTCTTTTAGACTGCTGAAGACTGTGTGGAACAGACATTGCACTTGGGCCCTGCCATCAGAAATTGTACAAGACAGGTCTAATGGGACTGGAAACATGAACTGCCTTGTCTTGTTCTGGGACACAGGTGAGCTACTGGGCCTCTGGAAATAGAAAGATCCATTCCTTGCTCTCTTTCCCTTTCCAAATCTGGTAGAACTGTGTTTTCTCTCCCGTGACTGCTCAGCTATCAAGAGTTTAAGCTTCTGGTACTAGAGCTGAATGTGAGGCAGCTACTAGGACCTGGACAGAGCTACTCTGAGAGCTGCCTGGGGTAGGATTTTAAAGTGTCTCACTAAAGCATGAAAATGTGAGGTTTTACCATTGTATATATATCAGGATTGAAAATACTCAAAAGTCTATTCTTCTCTATGAGAAGATTTCTTATTAATACAAGATATATAGAAATGATTGCCAGCCTTCTCTTCACTCAGTATTGCCTGCTGATAAGACATTCTTGGTTTAGATTTGTTGCCCATGCTGATGAGGTAATTCTCTAGCTGAGAATACATAAGCACTTTCTGAGTGAAATGGGAACACATGCGCTATTGAGAGAAAAAGAAAATGCATCCTTTCAGTTAAGAATACTCCTTTTCAGTATATATACATACTTAAAAGACAGATTTTATTTATGTGCTGAGAATGTTTCTCTGTATAACACATCTGCGCCTCTCTGAGTACTTTGGCCCACATTCTGCACACACTTAACATTGCCCATCAGAATAGTCCCTCTGCTGCCAGGGAGACTCCTTACGTGTAAAGTTAAGGATGTGTAGAAGTGCTTTCAATATCAGGGACTAAAACTTTCAACCCCTGGTTAAATCTTAATATTCACTTTAGTTAAAGCATCACTGATGTCGTAAAGGTATTTTTTCATAACGTCTATCATTTTACTTTAAATAGTAAATAGAATTTTATGACTGTGTAATCTGATATTCCATCAAATAAATGTACAAAACCATGGAAGCAGAATCTTCATTTAAAAGTATAGGTTACATAGAACTATATCCAGGTCTTGCACCCCTTGAAAATTATTTGTTCCTAGAGTTTTAATGGCAAACGCATCACCAAAACCAGCTGTTAACCACTGACAAAAAGGAGTTTTGTGTTTTATTTTGTAAGGGTTAGATCTTGTTCCAGAAACACTGTTTATCAAAATAATTCTGTACAGATATTTGGAGGACGTTTTGTCAAATACTAAACATGTTATGCTGCTTAAAATGTTTTCATGTGAAATGCTTTATTGTAATGAAATTCTTGAGCCTTATGTTGATATGTTTAAGCAGTTGTACCGACCAAAGTAATTTTGGAGATCACAATTAAATGGAAATGTTCTGCTTGATCTCAGAAGTTTATATGAGTCTGCCATTCAGTGCCAACTCCTCACCTTCATAAGCCACCCACCTTGGAACGCTTTGCGCTCAGCTACTGTCAAAACATACTTTGTTCTGTAAGTTTCCAAAACACCACAGAATGATCACCATCAACAAGACGCAGCCATCTTTGAAAATATTCCTAAGAGCACCAACACAGAGCCATGAAAATTGTTCATGCAAGCAAACAACAACAAAGTCAAAAAACGCACTCGATTAAACCTCAGGCCTGCTTCATTATTTTCCTTTAACAGGGGAATAGTTGAGCTTATTCGCCTTGATACATGTAGAAAGTGAAGTTAAATCTCTACACAAATATTTGCAGCAGAAGCTACTTTTCCACTGGTTAAGCTGGAGAACAGCATTACTCAAGTTGCTACTGAAGCTACAGATAAAGATCTGCCTGAATTCTTTGCAATTAAACCACTTAACTATGGTCTGTTGCTTACTAGTGACCAACAAATAGAATACACTCATCATACTTCCTAAGACAGGAGATAGTACCTGGCAGAGTGGGAAGGTGGGACTGCCACTTGCAGCTACACCACCTATACAAATATTGGATCACACCTTTGCAGCTGGCCCAAAGCAGCACACCAATGTTATTGGTATTGAATGCAATAACAGAATTAAATATCAACAGCGTATAATAAGAGTCCAGTATTTAAATAAGCACGGGCTATGCATTATTGATGAAAACTACATGTGGTCTGGAAGATCTTTAAGAATAGACCATCTTAAGTAGCTGACCTTCTAGCTTTCCCTTAGCAAACATGTATGATAAGCCTGAGGTGTTCCTCCTGCCCACAGCATTGCTGGTGTGTCAGTAGTGGACTGGACTCATAGCACACATCATCAGCACTAACTCCCTCAGTAATGAACTCAAGGATTCCCAATCAACCCACAGATTACAAAGTCTCCTAAGCAATACTGGAATTGTCTGTGACAACTCAATGGCAGTGCACAAAGATAAAATGGGAGCATGTCTACCGCTTAGCTGGAAACACAGATGGACGTTCAGAAGTAGCCTGGTTAAAAGGACAGGACAACTGTGCCTTTGTGTAGGGTGACAGACTATTATGTCTCTCTCACCTGCCTGCCAGTCCCACTCAGCTTTGGCACCCTCCTCCATTCTGACCACGAACACATTACTGAATTCTCTTCCTCAGCTTCCCTTAGCATAATGTGTCTCGTAAAATAAAGCTACAAGTTTGTAGAGATTAATTTGCAACATGGAAGTTAAAAGAAAAGGTTATTTTCCTGCTAGGTATTATGAGTAGTTTCCATACATTCGAAAGGGCTTCCCTTCTCACACATAATAGCTCCCTTCGACTCCCTACCTCCCAGAGATCCATATACCCGTGAAATAGCCTGTCTTCCACATCTGCATCCACATTCCTCAGTCCTCTGTTCACAGAAAATGCATTCATTCACCATTCAAAAATTTCTCATACCAAAATTATATCTCTCTCTCTCCATCCTGCTAGCCCTGTGACTGGCAGTCCCATGCCCTCACTTCCAGCAGTCTGCCCTGCCCACATGTCCCAGACCACTGCATCACAGAATCCTTTCCATCCAGAGGTACCGCTAGACCTCTCACCCCCATACCATGCCCCAAACCCCAGACCTAATTCAATTTAAGCCTCTGTCCTGTGGCATGGCTTGGAGAATCTACCCACTACAGGAAGGATGAGAGACAGTATCTGTAGGAGACAGAGGTTTCTATGAAAATGTGTAGATTAATTTGAATCTCTGATCAATAATATAAGTTAGCATTATGATTGGGCCCGGGTTTAGGGTGTAGGATATACTGACAAGAGGGCTTGGACTATAAGGGTGGGCTGTAGGATCCTGTTTTAAACCAAGCTTATACATCTCTGCTGTCTGCAACAGCTGCTACCTAACCCAAATCAGTGCTATAGACGCAATACCAAAACACTAACAAAATCAATGTAATCCACTATCTTCAAATGCCACCAGCCATCATCCTAACCAAGAAGCCCTCTACAAAGTTTTTTACTCCCTGTTCTGCTCCTAGACACAACTGCAAATCTAATTTACTTAAGGCAGATTTACTATTAGAGCTACTAAATACCACCAGACCTTTCCACTGCTAGGCCTTGTTCTAGACCTGTCAGCTTTACCAGATCTGGAAACCAACTGAAGTCTAAATCCCCTGCTTTCTGAACCCAAATAAGTCAACTCATTCCCCACCTCTAATCTTTTCCCTTGATCATCTACCCTCTACAACCCATAGAGCTCCTAGAGTTGCTGCTCTTTGAAAAATCAGCCCTCAAAACCAGGCCGGCACATCTGATCCAGCAATCATCCATGCTCATAAACTCCTCTTGTTTCTAAACTAGCCCTCTCTGGAGATACCACAGGCCAAGGACTCCAATGCATTCGAGAACATGATGTTAACATGATACCAACCTGCAATAAACACGTGCTGTCTGCAACCTGCCAATAAACCAAGCCCATATGCTTCTGCTTTCCTGAGCCCCAGTCCTAACTACTCTTATTATAGTGTTATAGCTATTAAATAACCTTGAAATAAATTAAGAGAGCACCTGCCCTCAATACTAGTTTTTACTTCCTTACCCTTGGTTTTAGGATCTGGGGGGCACTTACCTTTATATATGGCCAGGTAAGTTCTCAGTTCTCTCTCATCTTGATCACAAACACCAACAGTTACTCAAAGACAACTTTCAGGAACTAGAAGAATAGAGGAAACTGTTCTTTACTTTTTTCCCCCTCCATAACTACTTTTAAAATCCAATCTCTTATCATATTACCAAATTAGAGTCACTGTTGTGTTATCTGATCCATACTTTCTTTACCGTCTAGTATTGTCAGTCAGTCACCTTCAGCTTCCTTTGTAGTCAGTGGAAATAATTGGGCACCTTGGGAGGCTGATTCAACTCATTCTAAGACACTTATCTAACACAAGGCATATGAATGGCCCTCTGAGGCTGTGTATTTCTTTCCATTAGATATAAAGAGATTCAAAGGGAAAAATTTAGGTTTAAATGTTTAATTGTAGATGTTAAATTAAGCAAAATTAATCCACCTAAACTACTGTTGCCATTGAGATTTCCTCTTTAACTACGTTGCAACGCTTCAGCATTTTAATATATGATTCATATGGAAGGCAAACACATGGAAGCTACTGTAGCCATTGCCACTAGTGATGAAAAACAATAAAAATAAATTCCTGCTGGCAAAGTGGGAGTATACTTCACAGATATCCTATTTTTTATAACAAAGGCTTTCTCATTTATATAGGCTCTCTCTTTTATAACAAAGGCTATATACAAAGGCTTTTTATAACAAAGGCTCTCTCTTTTATAACAAAGACTTTCTCAAGCACTGAGTACTACCTTTTATTAAACATTTTTCTTGAGATGTCTGGGGTTTTTTTGTTGGGTTTTTTTGTTTGGGGTTTGGTTTTTTTTTACTATAACACATTAACATGTTCAGCAGACACAGAAGCAGCCAACTGATTGAGTAACATTCTAAAATGGTCAATGGTAACTCTTATTCTTGTTATAACCAAAAGAATAAACAGGCATCACTAAGCAGCAAAGTCAGTATTTTATTCAAACAGATCCAAAAAATCCCATACATGCAAAACATGGCATGCTGTACAAAAAACCCAGATGTTGAAATCATCAACTGTTGAATTTCTTCCCAGTCTGAGAACAACACTGTCACAAGAACTTATCTGCTCCCCATTACAAGACTCTACAGTCATGAAAATACCTAGAATTCATAATCTAATCTAAACAGAAGGAAAAATACATTTAGTAGAGGGGATGGAAACAACAACCCCTTGAATGCAGCATGGCTGTTCAGCCTGATGGTGTAGATGCACACGCCTCCATTAGTTTGGCCCAGCAGTGCTGAAGTCAATAGGAATTCTGTGAAAACAGAATCATTTCAGAAAAATCATTTCAGTGGAAACAGATTCTGTGATAACATGGACTTCTGAAAGGCAGGAGGCACTCCTTCCTGTATGAGTAAATACATAACACTGACACAAGCATAAAGGGCAAAGAAAGAAAAGATGTTTGATTGTAATCAAGCTCCTTCAAAATGGGAAACAGAAAACATACCTTACAGCTTCTTGCACATTTCATTTTCTAGCCAGAGAATGTCTCTTCTTTGAAGAAATCTGTCCAAATCCTTCTCATGCTAACTCCTCCTATGGCTGAATAGATTGTATTAAGTTGTTAGGAAAAATAAGATTAAGAAATTCTTCAACTGGGACAATTTAAACCATCTATGAAAACATACGTCAAGGTCCGTTTGGATCTCTCAAACTTACAGGACAATGTACTCTGTGATTTAAACTTTATTTCATGAGCTCATTAAGAAATACAATAAACAAACACGACAAACAGGGGCTCAATCCCCTTTTGCCCAGACTAGTCTATCACATGAATCCACTTATTCACCATTCAAGCCATAAGATTTCATAACTTATAACCCAACTGCTCATCCCTCCTCCTCCGTCACGGTGCAGGCGTCCCCTGTATCACATCGGGAAGCATGAAACCCTCAGCAGTCCAGCTGTTGGATCCACTTCAAAAGCTTTCTGGGTAAGATGATGTTTTATACCCTCCAGCTTGGAGGTTTGGTCTATACCTGTCATGGTTAAACCCCAACCAGCAACTAAGCACCACACAGCCACTTGCTCACTCCCCCCACAATGGGATGGGGGAGAGAATCGGAAGAGTAAAAGTGAGAAAACTCGTGGGTTGAGATAAAGACAGTTTAATAAGGAAAGCAAAAGCCGCGCACACAAGCAAAGCAAAGCAAGGAATTCCTTCACTCCTTCCCATGGGCAGGCAGGTGTTCAGCCATCTCCAGGAAAGCAGGGCTCCATCACATGTAATGGTTACTTGGGAAGACAAACGCCATCACTCCAAATGTCCCCCCTTCCTTCTTCTTCCCCAGCTTTCTATACTGAGCATGACGCCATATGGTATGGAATAGCCCTTTGGTCAGTTTGGATCAACTATCCTGGCTGTGCCCCCTCCCAGCTTCTTGTGCACCTGGCAGAGCAGGGGAAGCTGAAAAGTCCTTGACCAGTGTAAACATTACTTAGCAACAACTAAAACATCCCTGTGTTATCAACACTGTTTTCAGCATAAATCCAAAACATAGACCCATACCAGCTACTATAAAGAAAATTAACTCTATCCCAGCCAAAACAAGCACAATACCATTTCCATAAATTAGCAGATTCTGAGGAAACTGCTAGACAAAAGATGGCAGCTGCAGGAGAAAGCAATTTGCAGGTGATCATGGCTGCATAATGGCCCTTCAGCTCTTCCTGGCCACCTGTCCTGTCTATGTGGTGCTTTGGCTTTGACCTAATGGCCCTGCTCCCAGCATATATCAGGCCTTAGCATGAGCTGGGTTAGCCAAAATCTGAGCAGGAGTTAACAGTCACAACCATATCTTAATGAAATGCCTATTCAGTAAGCATTTAAGATCTATTTCTGAATTGAATGATCAAATAAAAATGTAGCACGGTGATGTTTTGCATTTTTAAATATATTTTAGTTACTGTAATTATAATTCTTTTGAATACTCAGGCGATGTTAAAAAGTGTAATTTTTGTGTGTGCGTGCACGCACAGGTCTAAAAATTCACATATATACAAAAATATATTCGGGAAGAATCTTGCAAAAATTAATGAAAACTCAGTAATATAAGTACAACATAGTAATTAAGTTTTTGAAAGGGACAATTAATTTCTGCAAAGACTGTAAGTGTCCTCTTAAGAAATAAAAATATCCAACTGAAAGTATGATCTGAGCTAAGTAGTTTTTCTACAGTACACTTTCTATTTCAAAAATCACTATGCTTCTCGAACAACATTATGTCCTTTAAAAATGTGTTATTTTGAAAATAGAAATCAGATATGAAAAATGCAAAGATGACTGATTTCAAAAGGTTTCACTTGTCTACAAACCTATTATTCAATATGTTTTTTTCATGTAAAATGTTATCAAAATCAAGTAGAAATTATGTGTTACCAATCCTGAATTCTCTGGGAATTCCTCAGTTGACCATTTTTTACAGTCCAGTTAGGAGGCGACCATCTTTACTATGTCTCCAAGACAATGAAAAGAGAGCAGTCTCAGCACAGAGCACATCAAAGAATCAGCCTCACTTTGTTTCTCTGAATTGCCTATGTGAGGAATCAACAGCCATTTTCCCCTAAAGAAAGATGAAGACTAGGCAAACAAATCTCCTAAATTACACCTCTAAGTTAACACAGTGTGAATACCCACCACAGCATCTAAAATCCAAAAAGAATAAATAGGGAGACTCAGGCAATGCTGTCCTGAAAAATTGTTTTGCTAAGAACGTACTTTAAATGGCAGGTCATAATAATTAGGAAAAACAAATTTATTCCCTTTATCAGATTAGCCTTACTAGGAAAGAAAAGGCTAAATGTAATACACTTGAGACATACCTATTTTCAACTCCCACCATTTTACTTTCGGTGGTGTCTGTAGTACAGCACTTGAGATAAGCAAAGGCCAGTTTCAGTCTCAGCTGAATGTTCTTTCTTCTGGTAAAACATTTAATAATAACTAAGCATTCAGGGGCTTGTTTGGTATAGCATTTCCTTTCATCTAATCAGAAAGTGTTTAACCCATTCACCTATGAAAGCAACATGAAAGTTTCTACTGATTTCATTTGACTACAAATCAGATGCCAGGTCTATCACACAAATGCAAAATAATAATCCATTTCTGCTTCATAGGAAACTTCCTCATAGAAAAAGTAATCTTAATGAAAATAAAGACTTCTGATAACAGAGAACAGTTCACGCTAACTGGAAGATAAATAATGTTAATGAATAAGGATTGAAATAGATTTTTTTTTAAATCCCTTTTTCTTTTACAGTTAAAATAAAAGCTCATTAATTACTGGGAAAATTTAGACATTGACTTGTAAAATTATGAAATACAGTAACATGAAAGCAGTTGTTAGAATGTAGTTAAGCATGTTAACATTACATTTGTTCATACATTTTTTTAAAATCAACTCTTGGCTTTTTTCTCCAAAAATATGGATGAAAGAACAACTCAGGTCATTGCTTTTTCAATTTACAAAAGAAAAATAACTTAAATTCTTTTTCTTTTGTAGGCTCCCTCACTGCTTAAAAAACAAAACCAAAGCAAACCAAACACAATAAATAACACTAGTTCTTAAAACAGTATGGCAACCCATAAGGCTGCCCTATCAGGCTCTGATAAAAAGGGTTTTATCAGGAGTTGTAGGACAATTCTCCTTCTCAGTAACAGTGTCTACTGTGCCTGAAGCAGACACAATCACTACCATTTTAGCTGCTGAAAGAGCTTTCTCCTTCTCTGCGATGGCAGCACAGACTGCCACAATTTCATCACTGTTTCAAAGTCATAGTCTGGAACTGATTCTTGTGCAAGCTTTTTCTTTTGCCAGTGCTTGCACTGCCTCAGTCTTTGTTGCCTTCTGCTCTTCATGTAGTTTTCTTGCCCAGGAAAGGTCCTCTTTCCATACTTCAGGGTTCATTGGAAAGATGTGTAAGGACGCCTGGAAACTTTGGATTGCCTAGAAACAGAACAGCGAAAAAACAAGGACTGGAAACTTTAAAGCCTACATATTTCATCACAGAAATTAACAGAAAAAAATTTACGTACATTGTTCAAGCAAAGACAAAATTATTTTACTCCAATCTGTCTTTAGTGGAACAATCCTCCCTCAGCTGTAAGTTCAATAGCAGCATTACCCCCAAAGAACTGTGCATACAAGTGTCTGAAAGTACCAAGAATGCATGAACAAATTGGGTACCTGGCTACAAAGGCACAAATAAGATTCCACATGTCAAAAATAATATTGTAATTAAAAGGGTAAAAGCCAAAATAAATTTTTTTTTGATGGTTTTCTCTCCCACTTTTCTCCTATCATCAGACGTATGGGAAGGCAAGAGTAGACAGATATGTTTTAAAGAAATACAGAAAAGGGATGACTGGGATTTAAAGTATCACTAATACTGCTCCTTTTAAATTAGCTTGTAGTCATTTCATATACAGACCTAATAACACAGTAATCCTAGCCCCATGATAAGCAGTTTCTGTAACAGGTTTGTGGTTGCAAACACACCAGTTCAGGCAACAGCACACAAATAAACTCCCAACTTGGAGAGGTGCTCTAAGAAAGAACTCCTATAATCTTATAAACCATGTAGTATTAATACAATTATTTAAGTATAACTGATACTATCTTTCAGCTCAATTGGGAAAAGTTCTGCAAATACAAATACTCAACAAAAGTTGTTAAATATAAAAAAATGTGACCATCTAATCCAGTAGATGTGATATTCGGCAATAAGAAGAAATTGCTACAATACTGGAAAAATGCTAGCCCAAAAATTATAACTGTGTGGGATTTATAGTTATATTAACAGCAAAAAGGTCAAGACAAACCTTATCTACTCAGACTTATGTGTATGTGCACACAGGCATGTGTGTATTTCACATTTATGGTCAGTTATGGAAGTAGCCACCTGAGTGACCAAACTCTTACGTGATAATGTACAGAAGCCTTCCTGTGGGGTGAAAAATCAGTGATGATACAGATTTGGATTATATTTGGGAAGAGTTCTAGCAACTTGCATATAAAGACTTTAAAGACATGAACAACCATCGAATACCATATTCTACTGTAATTTATAAAAACTCAAAGCATACAAATTAATTTGAAAAATCACAACTTTTCATCTGCATTGACAGAAACTGCCAATTCATCCTTCTACTGGCACAGATTAATATACGAACTCCATATGACGTGAACTCAGCAGAAAAGAGATACAAATCAGATTTAAGAAATGCTGATTATGCTATCAGTATTACTGCTGTTGTAATAGGCAGCCTTTCAGCTCCAGGAAAACAAACAAACAAACAAACTTTATTATTGGTCCCCAGCCAGCTCTGAAGTATAGGAGCATGCTGAACTTTAAACAGAAGGAGGAGTGCAGTTTAATTCTTGCAAAACAGTGTCATTTTATTCAACTTTGCTAGCTTTTAATTTCCAGGGATAGATAAGCTACAAGTAACACTAAATGCTCAAACCTGTCTATATAGTTATGTTCATGCACATTAAACACAGTAATCAAATATAGATTAATCTAAGACAACATTTAATAAACTGAGAAGCTGTCTTGATTCATACAATACAGCATAAAACAATCATCTTTGTAAATCTATTAGAAAAAAGATTTTGCATGTGACTATTATAAATAAAAAAATAAAATAATAAAATAAATTTTAAGTGGTGCAAAAGATCAGAGGGATTCATTTTAAAGCAGCAATGCAGAAATGCTTTCAATACTGAAAAATGCAGAATTGTTATCCACATAAAATTTCATGTTGCCTCTGTAACTGCTCCCACAGTCATTAATTTCTATTAAGACAAAAGAAAAGAAAATAACAGTGCTACTTTTTAATTCTCCTGCTGATGGAGATGTAAATCTCCTTCTCTTACTCCAACTGCCTGTCTGGCATTATAGGAAGATGTGGTGGCACTAGATAACCTTGATAGTTCTAGCCTCATTTTAATGGGCAGCTGTGGTCTCAGAGACCCTGCATGTAAGGACTACGGGATTTTAAATCAGTATGTATTCACATATTTGCTTTTGCTTCCATAGGGAAGAGTACTATAAAAATGTACAGCAAGACATTCTCACTTGCCAAGTTACAATATTTGAAGAATTTGTATTTTTAAAAAATTTTACATTGCGTCTCACTATAGGGTATTCTGTAGCAAACAATCATCCTCTTTCATTTGTCCCATGAGCAGAATCTCTTCTGCTGGTTTGCAGAGCCTTTCAATGTGAAGAGCAGTTTCGATCAGAATACGCTTTATATAACATGTTTTTATAACACATGGACCTAGTAATTGTCACTATACAGTGACCCTCTAAAAAAGGTAAGGGAGCATTTTAAGAGGTTATGCAGGTCATATTTACCCCCAAGGCTTGTATTAGGCCTTTATGTTACATCTGACAGACACTATCATCTGACCTATTTTAAAGGATGTCCATCAGCAAAGACATATATACATCTGTAAGTAATCTTTTTCGGTGTTTAATGATCCTTACATATGGAATTTTTTCCAGCATCGAACATTTTATTGCAATTTAAGTCTTATTTCTTGTACTACACACAGTGAATACAAATAACTCATTTTTACAGAAACTTTTAGTATATTTAGAGACACTCATTATGGAATTTAGTATATTTAAAGACTCCTCATTACATTTCCTTAAAAAAAAAATCCAATTCTTTCAGATATTTTCACTCTAGTTTAATAGTGTTGCGTTTAAGAGTTACTGTCATGTAGGAGTCTGAGGAGTGGCTGAGGGGGGGGGGAACCCTCCCGTTGAGTCACGAGGTTCAGACAGGACCCCCTTGCTTTCTAAACTCCTTCTCTGAGAGGAGTCTAGGGGCGGCTAAGTCCAGTCCTAGTCTCAGACTTGGTCAACGGTTATTTTCTAAGGACTGTATATGCAGCCATTCATCAGAGTAAAGGCGACAGCGTTAATTCAAATGCGCTGCACCCCCCAGTCTAGTCGTGTTGCATGAACTATCACGGCCACATTAATAAAGAGTGCAGTTTATTAGAGCAACAGACACACAGATTCTTTGGATTACCGGTGATAAATTTACTGTCTGCAAAGCACGTGCAAATACCAAGAGTATGAGTGACACTGCCGGCTATAAATGCGTTAAAGATGATAAAGCAACTCTAGAGAGATTTCTAAGTTTCCCGGGGAGGCACTTGGAATAACCAAGTGTTCGACTCTTACCCAAAGGCGTCCCGATGGGGGGGAAGAGAGGCTCAGCCCATCGACTGATCCCAAACGTCAGAGTGGTACACGATGGTGTCTTCCCTAACATTCTCTCTCTCTTAAGCCATTTTATACTATCTTTCACCTTTCGGGTGGAGCTTGAGTGACTCTAGTCATACATCTTTGTCTAGGATTGGTGTAAAGTTTTCTCGCTTCGCTTTTAAAGGTATAGGCTAGGAAAAATTCAAAGCGCAAGCTCAGTGAGGGGTGGTCGCACCTTGGAGGCGGGTAGCTTTTGGGATGGAGGTGTGTTTTGGTATTATAATGATGTTATAATGAGCAAAGTTCATCAAAGGACAGCATTTTGTCAGAAGCATGACAGACTGTTGGCCCAGGATAGCAAATGTGCAGCTTACTGGTCACACACAATACCTTTGAGTTCCCATTTAATCGCAGAGCCTGGCCGCGGCGTCTCCACACCGCTCCACCCTCCGAACAGTACCTTCTTAGAGTCAGCACACCAAGCTCCCCTGGCGTCACTGACATCTAAGGTTGCAGGCCTAGGGAACTTCCATGGAATGGCCTTGCATGTCAGCTGCATTCCACCCGGGAATCTTCTTCAATGCTGTACCTTAACCTAAAAAATTTCTAAGTCACCTCCAGCTATTATCCCACAAATAGTTTATATGGTTTAATCTGAATAGTAAGTGTCTTAATCTATTTTAACTTTAAACTGTTGGGCTGAACTCTTCTATAAAAGATTTCTGTTCAGATTATTTATTCTTTTCAATAAAAATTTTCTCACTGAAAATTTCTTTTCAGCAAAAATAATTCTTCTGCCTTCAAGAATGAGGTGAACACTTAATGTTTTGCAGTTCTTACGTTTACAAAACCATTTTATTCAAAGGCTCTGGTGCTTTCATGTTTTGGAGAAAGGACTTGAAATATAGTAGGCAATTTTCCAGATGTGAAAGACTTTTTGCATTAAACCTATTGGAATTTGGTTAAGTTATAAACCTGTTGAAGTCTTTGTTCCCATTTGGTAGACGTCTGTGAGATGGCAGTAGCTTAATTCTCCTACACTGGAAGTTCGCCACCACAGAGAATTTATGTGGAGCAGATGAGGATGCATCACCCCCAGGGGTGACTCAGCACACATCCTCCCTGCGGTGCAGTGCCTGATGGCTGGCACAAGAGGCCAGAGGACGTGTGCCTGAGCCTGGAGGCATAAGAAGAGAACAGAAACATAATGGCCTGCAGCAACTGATAGAAAAAAAAAATCTTCTCAGTTTCTTTGGCCCTGGGCACCCATCTCCATACAGACTAGAATTTCAGAAAATTTCCATCAGCCACTGTGTCCACTTCAAGTTTCTCTTCAAGGTCTATCTTCCTCACTCCTGCAGCTTCCTTCTTCCTCTTCTTTTGAAGAAGGTGAAGAACTTTCTATTCTCCTCTTCTTCCTTTACACCTCAGTGAGCAAGACACTGCAGCATGCTCTGCAGAAGTCACTGCTTCAGGCTGGCTCTACCATGTAGAGATTTGTACACTGTCCTCTACTACACATGTGGAAATAGTCCAGATTGATCAAGGGAACAAAATATCTATTCCATCCTAGAACTTGATGTATTTAGCCCAGCAAAATAAAGCCTGATCAATATAAGTGCTCTTAACTTGTAAGTCAGGAAAATCCAGGAGGATGGAAGACATGTACTTCTCTATTACCAAATTATACCGTTAAAGTTATTACAAGGATTTTTAAAATAATGGTAAAAACAACTTTCTCCCCAAGCCCAGTTTGTCATAAACCCTGCATCTGTTTTAGCCAATGCTTTTAATTACAAAGTCTAGACATTGAGAAGATAAACTTCATTGGCATGGTTAAAGCCTCAAAAGTTCTGAGCAACTGAAAAAAGTAACTAACAGGAAGCACCATCTAGTCAGTCAGGAATGCTTGCAAAAACTAAGTAGCTCTGCTAGAAATGTAGCAGAGAGGGTATTTAAACTTCTGGAGACGTGCTTGCTCTTCTGCTTTGTTGACTGAAAATAAAAATCAGACAGCTCTGAGTAGAAGGTATTTTCATGCATTAAAAAAAAATATTTGGTTGGGTATCAAAATATATTTATGGCTTCTAACAGTGGTTAAAAAAATGGAGTACGCTATAGTAGCTGGGGACTACAGGACTGACAGGACCTCTGGGGAAGCTAGTATTACCAGGTATTACCTATAACAGGGTAGGATTGTTTAAAGATGTTGAAAAGAATTTAACAGAACCCCACTTTATCTGACAAAAAGTTTTATTTTCACTCTAACTTAATACTTCCCAAATAATATATGCTAGAGTGAGTATGTGGCTGGCATGTAGTTCAGGATGGAGTCAGCAGGACAGAAATATGCCCTGTCACATGTTTTATTTTTAAAAGAAATGTCTTATCAAATCCTGATAAGGAAAGTACCATTTAAAGTGTGAAAGAAAAACTGCAAATGGAATAACAAGAAATTCTAAGCCAAAATTATAAAACAAATAGCTATTTTTAAAATTGCATTGCTTCTTTTTATTTTCATTTATGCACATAAGAAGAATAAGTATCAACTATATTAATATAATGATAAAGTTAAATATTCCATCGCTGTGCTTAAGTAATTGACTATAAAATAATCCACACTGTTGTGCTTCGAAGGAAGATTATCACAGCAGTGCAATTAAATATTTTCATCTCATAAATCTATAAAAATAAAATCTGAGTTATTTACCCCCTCAAGTTGACAGGAACACAATCTGAAGCACAGACTTGATTGCTTTTCAATGGAAAGCCAACCATCAGTTTACAAAGGCTATAAAATGCCACTACATCTTTTAACGTTCCTTTTGATTACCAAAATCTTTATGTTTCTATACACTTACATTAGTATCATTTTGAAAAATTATCTCAAATTCAGAATTAGTTACGTTAGCTGGATTCCAATAAAATGCAGTAATTCCTCTCTTTGCTAATACATAACTCCCATCATTACGTAAAAGAGCTGACACTATTTCTTTTGAGAGAAATAAAAGGAAAGGGCTGATCTGAGGATTCATATTGTCAAGGCTTGATTCCTTTTACAAAATGTAGTATCATGCTTATAGATTGCTAAACCATTAACTACTTAGTAACAATACAGCAAACCGCATTCTTCAAAATATCAAACAAAAAGCATGCACAATTGGTTCATATTTATACAAAGTTAACTGGGCAGATGTAATCTTCAATACTTCAGATTTGACATGGAGGCCACAGCCCATAATGGGGTAAACCTAAGTCACAGAATCACAGAATGGTTGAGGTTAGCAGGGACTTCCGGAGGTCATCTGGGCTAACCCCCTGCTCAAGCAGAGCCACCTGGAGCTGGTTGCCCAGAACCACATCCAGATGGCTTTTGAATATCTCCAAGGTAGGAGACTCAGTCACCTTCAGCCAGTCTTTTTTTTTTTTTAATGCTGCTTTTGTTTGGGGTTTTTTTGTTTGTTTTTTTAATGAAAGTGTGAGGCTCACTTTGTCTCATGGGAAGAAGATTGTGAATTTCACAGTGTGAAATTGTTACTGCTTAAGTTGTCATCACCAATACAGTAAGTCTCATTTGTAAAAACAAACATTTGAAATTGAGAGAAATTTATAGTCAGGCTTGCAATATTTCTACAGTTTCTACACTCACATTGCAGAGTTTACTCAGGTGTGCTCTTGCAAGTCAATTTCTAGAAATTAAGGAATTTCTGCCTCTTGGGGCACAGAAATAAAGTTCTGCCTGCTTACATTTAAGTATTACTGTTAATGTACCCTATTTACTAAATTCAGAAAAAAGAGCAAACAGCTTTTGTAAAAGCTAAATAAAAAGGGGCTAATTTATCTCACTTTCTGTCACAAGTTTGACAAAACCAAACCAAACCAAATCTTTCTTTTTGTTTGCAAGAAATTAATATATTATGCAGCTCATATAATATAGATTAGATTTTTTTGGAAGCTGTATTTTAGACTGGGGAAACTTGAAATGAAAATACAGTAAATTGTTTTTATGTGGGTAGTGAAGACAGACTTGGGGGGGGGGGGAGATGAAACAAAGAAACAGAAGAAGCTGCTCTTGTGAAGGGTAGTAATTCCCAAATCTCAAACATTACTAAAACCCCTGACATTTATGCTTTATTAACTTTGTTAAAAATATAATGCCTTGAAAAATTAGAAAATCATAGAATGGTTTGGGTTGGAAGGGACCTTAAAGATCATCTAGTTCCAACCCCCCTGCCATGGGCAGGGACACCTTCCACTAGACCAGGTTGCTCAAAGCCCCATCCAACCTGGCCTTGAACACTTCCAGAGAGGGGGCATCCACAACTTCTCTGGGCAACCTGTTGCAGTGCCTCACCACCCTCATAGTGAAGAAATGGTAATGAAAGCCTAATGGGAAGAGTATAATTATGACTTAGATCACCTGGTCAAAAAGCCTCCACAGGTTCAATAGTTATGAAATCATTTAACCTTTTAAGACTCCTTAAAAATTGCTTGGCTTAAAAATAAATAGTGAACATTATCTGCAGTTTAGAATAACTCCCCAAGCTCTTCTTTATACATGAGAACACCTTAATCAGAAGACACTTCAATATGCCTTAAAACACACAGAAAGGCAAAAAAGTACAAATGCCCAGTGTTAAAGCACTGGAGATGCCAACAGGAGCTTTCCCACCCCTGGGCTCCCTACTCAGAGAACAGAGACACAAAAACATTCAGAGAGCAAACTACCTGGTGGTAACTCCTCCTCCCTCTCTCTTCACAGATAGTAAGGTCAATATAACATAATTACATAATTACATTATATTACATAATTAATAATGTGTTTTGATGCAAATCTCTGACTGTTCCCACTTAAAACTCTTTGGTTTGCATCATGGAATAGTCTCGGACTACATAAACTAGATTCCTTTCTGATTAAACTCTACTATGTACTCCAAGAGAGCACCTGAAGCGCTCCAAACAACAGAGCTAGTCTGAAGTAAAACAAAATGAATATAATGTGGACATTGGGTCCCCAGCACTATTAACTCGAGATATCCACTCCTATTGGTGTGATGTGGCTTGCTAATGTAGATGAAGCTTATAGGATCTGGTGAGCAAACCTGGTGGTATAACTAGTATGGGTATATCAATATCTATAATTTACATTATTGTAACTGTAACATTTTTAATAGAATAAGCAGCATCAGTTACCTAGGATTCTTTCAGGAAATAAAACTTTGAATTTCCTGAGACTAATGCATTTAAAAATCTCAAATAATTTACAGTGACAATTTCAGGCCCTTAAGGAAAAAAAATTTATAGACCGTAAATCCAGACAGGACAGACCATCTACTCTTACCTTCTACATCACAAAAGCCATGGAATGTTACCAGTTATTTGATGTGACGTGATACAGCTATGTATGCATTTATATTAAATATTTCATATTATGATACTGTGACAACATAAGGTAGCACACTAAACATCTGCAACACTCAGCTTTTGCCTTATGTTATTCTCATGGTTTTGGGTTTGTTTTGGTTGGTTGGTTGTTTTTTTTTTTAATACTGCTCCTTAGTACATTTAAAAAGAAACTGGTTTTGCATTATCTGTTAGCCTCACTCAAAAAATATCATAATTATTTTTTATTCTTGAAAATGTTCAGTCCAAACATTGTAACTTTACAAAAATACTCTAAATTAATGACAAAATTATTTGTATCAAACCAGCACACAGCTACTTATATTAGAAATAAAATAAAAACAGTATAATTTTTTACCTGAGAGCTCATCATGAGTTATTTTTCTAAGGGACTTTTGTTATTCTAAGGAACTTTTGTGAACATGCCTGAATTAAAAAAGTTCACTCACTATGTTTCCACACTAGCAGAAAACTATTACTTTATATATGTGACATTATTTACAGGTGTATAACCTATAGACCAAGGGTGATCCAACATGGGGAAAGAGGATGCAAAAATCTCCTTTTGCATCACACCATGTGGCCATACACCACCATGGCATACAGCTGCAGCTAGAGAAAAGATGCACTCCAGCTACTGCAGAGCATCCCAGCCTTTTTGCTCTCTTATTAGCAAGAGAACCAACTTCACTTATCATTTGGGGTCAAAGAGACAGAGGAAAGCATGAATGAGTACATACGATTTGCTGCACCTAAAGCAGGAGAGTAGGAGACGGGGAAAACAAGATACTAGAATTCTCTTAGCAGTCATGTATGAAACTGAGCTTGAATATCAACTGGGACTTCACAGTACCTTCAGCTTTAAACCATGGTGAGCTTCACTGTAGCAATACAGTACCCAAAATGTAGTATGTGCAGTTATGTCAACATAATCATTCTGTTGCATAAAGCCAACACGTAAATACAGCATATAATACTAAAGGCTTTGAGCTAGGCAGGTCTTCCATAAGCCCAGCAACAAAACCACACAGGAAGCATTTGTGAAAAACAATAAAGTAGAGGGAATACTGGAGATAAACAACCACCACCACCTTTTTCCTTGCCAACTTTCAGGTTACATAAGGATATTCAACTACCTTGATATTTCTGTACTTTCATCCTCTCACACACAATTCAGAGGATACAGTTTACAGTTTTAGCATATTAATGTTGTCCATTTTTCCTACCAGTGCTATTTCTCCTAATCCAAGCTGGGCACGTCCCAAGTCTGCAGACATCCCAGGAACATGGGTTTCTCTGGACAGCAATTTCTGATGCATGCACTGCTGGGAACATTTCATGTAAAGACATCAGGACCTATGACAAAAATAAGAGTAAGAGCAGTAAGAATAAGCAGAATTGAAAAGAGACTTAAGTTTTCTGGGATTACCCAGGCAACCACCATTGTTTCAATAACTAAGGACAGGTTCATCTCACCTAGCTTTTTCTAGTTTAAAAGTTAGTTGTCTAAACTAAGTCACCAAAACTCATTCCATAGACCATGGAGAAAAACAGGCATGCTAAAGGATGATTCATCTGAACTATTAAAGCAACTCTCTCAGAAATAAATGAATTGCTTCTGAGGGTGTCCCTCCCTCCCTCTCTCCCTCCCTCCAAACCCCATACAAACCCCACACTCTGTAAAAGAATAACAGAATTGCATTATTACACTGAAGGACAAACACATTGAGAATTAAACACAATAAATAAGCAAGTATTGTTGAAATGGGGTTGTATTTTTTCTTTTTAATAGAAGACTGGAATCTACCAAATACAGTTAACAGTGCACATGATATAATTCATAGAATCATAGAATATCTCAAGTTAGAAGGGACCCATAAGGATCATAGAGTCCAACTCCCTGCTCCTCGCAGGACTACCTAAAACTAAATCATATGACTAAGAGCGTCGTCCAGACGCTTCTTGAACTCTGACAGGCTTGGTACCATGACCACTTCCCTGGGGAGCCTGTTCCAGTGACCGACCACCCTCTCAGTGAAGAACCTTTTCCTAATGCCCAATCTGAACTTCCCCTGACACAGCTTCATTCCATTTCCACGTGTCCTATCGCCGGTCACCAGAGAGAGGACATCAGCACCTCCCCCTCCGCTGTCCCCCTTGAGGAAGTTGTAGACTGCCATGAGGTCACCCCTCAGCCTTCTCTTCTCCAAGCTGAACAAACCAAGTGACCTCAGCCGCTCCTCTCAAGCCTTGCCCTCGAGGCCTTTCACCATCTTGGTCGCCCTCCTCTGGACACACTCTAATAGTTTGAGGTCCTTCTTATATTGAGGCACCCAAAACTGCACACAGTACTCCAGGTGGGGCCGCACCAGTGCAGCGTAGAGTGCAACAATCACCTCCCTCAACTGGCTAGCTATGCTGTGCTCCATGCACCCCAGGACATGGTTGGCCCTTTTGGCTGCCAGGGCACACTGTTGACTCATATTCAATTTGCCATCAACCCAAACCCCCAGATCTCTTTATGTATTTCTGCAAAAATGTATTTTAAAAGTTAGAAAGTTAAAAGGACTGACTCAGAGAATCTGGGAGTCTACAAGAAAAATGGTGCTTTGTACAACATAAGCAGACTCATGTGAAGAATGAAATACTTAATGTAGATTGTTTCCTGGAATATCAAAGCATAATAACAGTTAAAGAAAGATTTGATGTGGATGGTGTAGCATTCAGGTAAAAGGATGGTATTTGTTCCATTGAAGAAACTCAGAAGAAAACCAAAGACTGAGCACTAGAGGGAAACCAAGGTGATGTCTTAGTTGGTGTTACTTGTGGAGCGGAGAGAAGAAGGGGATCCTGGAAGGAAACGGACTTGGGAAGAAGCAAGAGGCTAAATAAAGGAAAGAACAGAAAGTAATAAATTCAACTTCACTTCTTATGGAAAAGAGACTCCAAGGTAATGTGCATGGCAGAATTAATATAATGAAAGATGAATTTTACAAGTGGCTTCACTATTACTTAGCTAGAATAGTGATTACCACCTTTATGCTTGGTTAGTCCATTAGCTTTTTTTCTGGTAAGGGAAGGCAGCGATGGTGTTACATCCCCACCATGGTTTTGTTAGTCTCTGTGTATGCAGTAAGTCTGTTTCTGTGGATGAGTGAGATCTGACTGACTTGTGCTTGTAAAATGAGTCTCAGTGCTTCTTGGGGCGGAAGAATAATGGGCTGCTTAAGGGGAAGAATTTGTACAGCCTGCTTTCTTTGCCCGCTGGTGAACTCAGGAGTAGCATGGGTGAATTGTTTTGGAGGTGGCAGCCCTCTATGGGTTTTCAGCTTTTGTGGGAGCTGCTTGGGGAGTGTTTATATGTACCCAGTGTAACGTGTGTGCATTAAACCTGTTAAGCTGAGAGAGAAAAAGAAGAAAAACGGTGCTGAAGAGAACAATTTCTGAACTATATTTTAGTCTTTTTGTGGGATAGGAAGGAAGATGGGGAGACTGCCCGAAACAGATGTTGAACTAGGTTGATTATCCCAGTGGGTCTAATATTGTGGAAGACATGGTTTAGGAAATTCTGACCTAGAAGCTTGATCAATAGGCAGTTATGAAGATGACTTGTGAATGAGTGATCTTGCTGTCAGAACAGAGAAAAAAAAAAAAGGCAGATATGTGGAAGAAGTGTCACATTTGTGTGCTCTTGGGATGTGTAGGAAGAAGCAATTAAACAAACATATACAAACATACACACTCTTTTGGGAAACAGAATATTGTCTGTTGGTGGAAAGAATGGAGAATATTCCAGAGGATAAATTGTTTTTGCTTATATGAAACTTATAATGCTGGCGTATTATCCAAACTGAGACATCAGCATGGATGTGCCCACAAACACTGGAATAAAAAAACCCCAACGTAATCTAGGTTAGTTTTTTGATGATAGTCCTATACTGTTTTAAATCCAGCACAATCCAAAAGCATAGAAGTTCATGTGCTCAGCCTCAGTATTTTGAACACAGCAGTTTGCAATTAGTGTATTTTGACTGGTAGGTAGGTAGCCTTTGTCTGTTTAAGAATGGGTTTAGGCGAGATTAAACAATGGAGTATAATGTCTTCAAACATGTGGTGTGTAAAGAGCTAAGAGCAAGGAGAGGAAAACTGTGTCAGACTAGTATCTTCAATATAATTGAGTTGCATATTCGTATAGATGGTTTGGCAATCCCCCCGTGCTGATTTCAAACTACAAACATTTGTGTAGCTGGTCCAGTAGGTGGAGATAGAGTTCTCTTCAATATACCCTGAAGATGTGCAAAAAATGCTCATCTAAATACTTCATGCTCTTTTTGCAAATAGACACTATTGGTTTTAAGTTCTTATTGATTTGCATTTAGTTTTTCAATTTTGCTAAATAAAAGTTAATACTGCTCTCACTTCTGATGATACTTATTTATTATTCCATATTGCACTAAAAATCTCCATCTCTAAAGCTGGTACTTGTTTGGGAAGATCATAGCTTCAACTGGAACGCTCTGTTTTGGTTGAGCTTAGAGATTCACCTATGTTAAAATAAATATTGATGTCACTTTGTCACTTGATATGTAAATTAGACTGATTAATAAGGTTTTACTCTTTCTTTCCTTTAGCTTTTGCAGCAGCAAATTAAACAAGGACACATCAAAGTGCTATGAACAGACCAGATAATAGGTTAGTCTTCATGAAGCGGTTTACTTTTCTAGGGAAACTAATCTTCGAGAATTACTCAATTTAATTTTCTAATCTAATAAAAAAAAAATCCAACTTTTGTGAAATGCTACTTAATCCACGTTTTACAGTTGAGACGGACTTTTTTCCCCTGATGCTAATATGCTAGCATCACTTCAACATGTGTAGCTTATGATTCCTTAGCTATAAGGTTTCCTAAGCTGTAATTCAGTTTGTCTTTCTCACTAGACACAGTAAGGTGTCAGTGTAAGATGATGAGAGGCACAGTCCTTTAAAAAGCGTTTAGTGTAGTGGTAAGCTGAGTTAAGTGTTATAAAATGAAAAAAAAATCTATTTAACAGATGGAGCAGAAGAATAATACCTATTTTTAAAAGTTGAAAAGCCTTTCTGTCATGTTTTTATAATGTTTGTATCTGTTCAATTTATTCATGTCTTTCAGGTTTAGACTATAAGCACTTGATTACTAATGAGTTAGGAAAGTGCTAAGGTAATAAAGTTGCTTTCAGATTATCTTGATAATTCATTTTGATGCAACTAATATGGCAAAGGGCAAAGATCATTGTGTCCAAATTGCCTTTCAATTTTCATTCAATAAAACTGATGTTATTTATAGTGTTAATAAAGATGTTTCTCAGAAGATCCAACAGCTGTCTTTGGCAGAAACATTTCAGCAGTTTAATAGGCTTAATTACGTTACACAGTAGATGAGAAGTGGGGTATGTTAGAGAGAAGAGAGGTTCAGGAGAGCTGGTTGCGTATTTTTTCAAGTTATCATCTCCTCCAAGCTCAAGAATGAGGAGGAAATGAAGAAAAGGTGATAGGAGTCCTGCATGGATGCACAGGGAGCTCCTGACAAAATCCAAACATAAAATGGATATGTACAAGAGGTGGAAGCAGGGTCACGTGACCCAGGAGGACTATAGAGACCCTGTCTGAGTTGCAGGGATGGGGTTAGGAAAGCCAAAGCCTACCCGGAGTTGAATCTGGTGAGGGATGTGAAGGGCAACAAGAAGAGCTTCTACAGGTGTATCAGCAGTGAAAGGAAGACTAGGAAAAATGTGAGTCCTCTGCTGAATGGGGCAGAGGATCTGGTGGCAAAGGATGCAGAACAAGCCTGCTGCCTTTGCCTCTGTCTTTACTGATAAGACTTGCCTTCAGGAACCCCAGGCCCCTGAGACTAGAGGGAAAGTCTGGAAAAAGGAAGGCTTACCCTTGGTAGAGGAGGATCAGACAAGGAAATGTTTAGACAAACCTGACATGCACAAGTCCATGGGACCTGATGGGGTGCATCCAGGAGTGCTGAGGGAGCTGGTTGATGTCATTGCAAGGACTCTTCAACTGTATTTGAGAGGCCATGAAAGGTTATTGGGAGCAGCTGGCATTGATTAATGAAGGGGGAATCATGCTTGACCAACCTGATAGATGACAGGTTGCCTAGAGGGTGGTATGGACTTTCCATCCTTGTTGATACTTGGAACCTGACTTGACAGTGTCCTATGCAGCCTGCTTTAGTTGACCCTGCTTTGAGCAGGAGGTTTGGACTGGATGATGTCCAGAGGTCCTTTCCAATCTCAGCCATTCTGTGATTATATCCTGTTAAAACTACAGGTGCATTTAGAATACAGGAGGTAGTTCCTCAGACTTGAATTTGGCTGTACAGGTCATTGGTATGGAACCTTTCTCGGCAGGTGGGAAACTTGTGTTTCTTGAATTTATCTTTCATTTTGTTTCACTAGTCCATATATCTTTGATGGAATGCTTGGGGTACAGAGAGTGATGCAAAAATGGGCAGTCTTTGCTCTGCCTTCTTCCTATTGCTGTCTGCTGATTGACCTCATTTAAAGCAAAAATGTATTTTAAAAGTTAGAAAGTTAAAAGGACTGATTCAGAGAATCTGGGAGTCTACAAACTTAGCTTTTATTCTTGGCTCCCAGGATAAAGTCTAAAATTCTGTTAGGCTGTTGACACATCACATGGGGAATGTTGACTCTTCCATAAAGGTGACCTAAAAGCCCTACACAATTGGATTTTGTAATTAAGTGTAAGGGAAATCAGTGAAAAATGCTTATGATGAAATGAGGAGAATGTACTAGGCACTCATTCCTACTATTCCTTGTAGGCTGAAAATAACTGTTTGGTATCAGTCCTGGATGTAATTTGCATGTCAGGTATCATTAGCTATTCCATATAGTGCTTACCTCTTTCAGAGTGAATGACCAATACTGGTATTCACCAAATAAAATGAAAAATTTTAATCTCAGTAATTATTGGCTTTGATTAGGTTGATTGTTTTCTAAGGTCAATCATGCAAAAATGCAGAGAAAATAGGTATGCTTATCACTCTAAGTAAAACTGTATAGTATGAATAGGGGCTTGATTAAAATTGTCATGACTTCTAGTCAAAATACCTGATCACTTTTTAATGGTTTTCAGTGTTTAGCATTACTGTCTACTGTGTATATATCTCAATCTCAAGAGAAGAATCACAATGTCTATAATATCATGCTCAGTTTTCTAATACAGTGTTTAAATAACATGTCAAAGGTTTTTAGACAAAGAACTGTACCCCTCTACCTCTGGATGGTGCCCGGCACACTAATACCATATAGTGACAGAGATAATGCATCCCTCCCCTCTTTCTTACTTGCTGAAAAACAATCACAGAAACTTTGTTTTCATGAAGAACTGAAGTTTGCTCTTTTGAAGCCAGTTCAAACTGATAATTTTTACAGGCTGCCATTCTTAGTGTGTGTTGGACTTGTTTTCATGCAAGTCTCTGGAGTTTTACTGGCTGTAGCAACTAAATGGCAAATCTTAGAAAATGTTGTTTGGTTTGTCTTTGACCTCTCAGCTGGTAATAGAAATCTAATGTAGTAGACCATGGCTTAAATTGGCTGTCTTCTGCAAAAATTAAGAAATGACAGTTAAGACAAAATGCAGTTCATAGCTATAGATTTTTTTAAACGAGATTCTTTGGATAAGAGATGTTGGTGATGAATAATGGCTTGTATTCAGCTGGCTCCACAATCCTATTTTACTGTTAAAAATGGAAGACACCTGTTAAATAGCATAGACTTACTGAAAGGAGTTCTATAGCCTAGGTTTCTCTGTAGGAAGCTGTATTTGTCTGGAAGCTTTAATACAAGCTTTCCTTTTCCTGGCAATTGGCTCTTGTGATGATGATAAATTCACCCTGTATTGGGTTTGCGTGGCAAGGTTTTGGTAGCAGGGGGGCTACAAGGGTGGCTTCTGTGAGAAGCTGCTAGAAGCTTCCCCTATGTCCAATAGAGCCAATGCCAGCCAGCTCCAAGATGGACCTGCTGCTGGCCAAGGCCAAGCCAATTGGTGATGGTGGTAGCACCTCTGTGATAACATATTTAAGAAGGGGGAGGGGAAACCTGAGCAATGGCAGCAGCAGTCAGAGAGGAGTGAGAATGTGAGAGAAACAACTCTGCAGACACCCAAACCCCCAGATCTCTTTCTGTGGGGCTGCTCTCCAGCCTCTCATCCCCCAATTTGTACGTATAACCAGGATTACCCTGTCCCAGGTGGAGAATCCGGCACTTGCTCTTGTTAAATTTCATACGGTTGGTGATTGCCCAGCTCTCTAGTCTATCCAGATCTCTCTGTAAGGCCTCTCTACCCTCGAGGGAGTCCACAGCTCCTCCTAATTTAGTATCATCGGCAAACTTACTTAATGTACATTCGACTCCTGTGTCCAGATCATTTATAAAAACATTACAGAAAGAGCACTGGCCCTAAAATTGAGCCCTGCGGAACCCCACTGGTGACTGGCCGCCAGCCTGATGTAACCCCATTTACTATAACTCTTTGAGCCCAACCCATCAGCCAATTGTTCACCCATCATATTATGGACTTGTCTAGCTGTGTGCTGGACATTTTGTCCAGAAGGATGCTGTGAGAGACAGTATCAAAAGCTTTGCTAAAATAAAAAAAAAAACCAACCCACACATCTACTGGCTTCCCTTGGTCAACTAGATGGGTGACCTTGTCATAAAAGGAAATTAAGTTGGTTAAACAGGACTTTCCCCCTCGTGAACCCATGCTGGCTATGACCAATGAGTGCATTGTCTCTCAAGTGTTTTTCAGTAACTCCCAGAATAACCTTCTCCATAATTTTGCCAGGCGCTGAAGTGAGACTGACAGGCCTGTAATTACCAGGGGCTTCCTTCTTACCCTTCTTGAAAATTGGGACAACATTTGCCAGCTCCCAGTCGACTGGGACCTCTCCAGACTCCCAAGACCGTTGAAAAATAATGGAGAGAGCTCCCCGCGATGGCATCAGCCAGCTCTTTCAGTACCCTGGGATGAATCCCATCGGGTCCCATAGACTTATGCGCATCCAGCTGGAGCAGCAAGTCTCGAACAAGTTCAGAGTCGGCTGGGAGTTTATCATCCCCCCCCGGTCACAGTCTTCCAACACAGGGCTCCGGGGGTCCCAGGGCCCATCATCAGTGTTGAAGACAGAGGCGAAGAAGGCATTAAACATCTCTGCTTTGTCTATGTCCCTATTTCTGAGGTGACCGACCTCGTGAAGTAATGGACCAATGTTATCTCTGATCCTCCTTTTGCTGTTAACATATTTTTAAAAGCCATTTTTGTTGTCCTTCACGGTGCTGGCCAGCTTGAACTCTAATCGAGCTTTGGCTGCATGAATTTTCTCCCTACAATGGTGAACAGCATCTCTGTAGCCCTCCTGTGTCACCTGTCCTTGCTTCCAATGTCCATACACTTTCCTTTTCTGCCTAAGTTCTAGAAGAAGATCCCTGCTCAGCCAAGCCAGCCTTTTGCCCTGCTTGCTCGACTTCCGACACTTTGGAATTGCCTGCTCCTGCACTCTTAAGAGATGGCTCTTAAAAAGTGACCAGCATTCCTGGACCCCAATACCTTCAAAAGCAGATTCCCAGGGGACCTTACTAACTAGCTCCTTCAGCAGCCCGAAGTCTGCTCTCCCCCCTATTCAGGGTCAAAGTTTTGCTGGCAGTTTTTCTCCTATCGCCAACGATTTGAAACTCAACTACTTCATGGTCACTGTGACCAAGACAGCCGCCAATCACCACTTTGCCCACGAGTCCCTCTCTGTTTACAAACAACAAATCTAGGAGGGCACCTTTCCTAGTCAGCTCCCTTAGTACCTGCACCAAGAAGTTATCTATCTTCAACGTGCTTCAGGAATTTCCTGGACCTGTTTGTGTCCGCTGTATGATATTCCCAGGTGATGTCTGGGAAGTTAAAGTCACCCATGAGGACAAGGGCAGCTGATCTAGAGATATCCCTTAATTCCTTGTAGAATCATTCTTTGGTGTCGTCGTCCTGGCTGGGCGGTCGATAGTAGACTCCCACAACATCATCTGCTTTATTTGCTTTCCCCTTCATCCTTACCCAGAGGCTCTCAACCGTGTTGTTGCCAACTGTAAGCGCCATACAATCCAACCCCTCCCTTATATACAGCGCCACCCCCCCGCCTCGCCTGCCCTGCCTATCCCTCCTGAAGAGCCTATAACCGTCCATCATGGCACCCCAGTCACAGGACTCATCCCACCAGGTTTCGCTTATGCCAATGATGTCGTAGCTCTGGGACTGGGCCAAAGCTTCTAGCTCCTCTTGTTTATTCCTCATGCTGCATGCATTAGTATAGAGACATTTCAAATGTGCTCCAGTGTACTCAGCACATCGTGGAACAGACTGAAGGACCTCGCTAGCACACCGTCCCTCAAACATTGGCATGCCGTCCCATGGCTTATCACTAGCAAGCCTGGTTTTATCCCTTTCCCCCTTCAAATCTAGTTTGAAGTTCTTTCCATGAGCCCTGCTAACTCTTGTGCAAAGATCCTTTTCCCCCTTTGAGAAAGGTCTACACCGTCTGTCACCAGCAGGCCTGGTGTCGTGTAGACTGACCCGCGATCAAAAAACCCCAAAATTCTGCCCGTGACACAATCCCTGTAATTCAGCATGGAAACAGCCCTTAACAATGACTGTTGTATCTAGAGAGTAAGCATTCTGCAATAGCAAAGCCTTACTTAGACGTGAAGTCACCTACGGGGGGGTGGTGGTGGGGGAAATAAAAGTGGTTTCCGAATGTGGAAATCTCTTTTACTCAGCAGTACATGTTAGTGTGAGCCTGTTACCATAGTATTCTATTCCTTGCATTGAATCTCCATAACTAAGCCTATAAACCATAGTTAATGACACATAACGTGGCTCAAAGCTTGCCTTATTTTTCGAAGACCACCATGAGATTGGCACATTACCTGAAGACCTGCATCACTCTGAGATCATGATTTCAGACATCTACGTGCTATGGTGATAGATACCAGTATAAGAAACAAATGACAACTTGTCCTGGTTTCAGCTGAGATAGAGTTAATTTTTTTTATAGTGGCTGGTATGGGGCTATGTTTGGGATTTGTGCTGAAAACAGTGTTGATAATACAGAGATGTTTTAGTTGTTGCTGCACTGGTCAAGGACTTTTCAGCTTCCCGTGCTCTGCCAGGTGCAGAAGAAGCTGGGAGGGGACACAGCCAGGATAGTTGATCCAAACTGACCAAAGGGCTATTCCATACCACATGATGTCATGCTCAGTATAGAAAGCTGGGGAAGAAGAAGGAAGGGGGGGGGACATTTGGAGTGATGGCGTTTGTCTTCCCAAGTAACCATTACGCGTGATGGAGCCCTGCTTTCCTGGAGATGGCTGAACACCTGCCTGCCCATGGGAAGTAGTGAAGGAATTCCTTGCTTTGCTTTGCTTGTGTGCGCGGCTTTTGCTTTACCTATTAAACTGTCTTTATCTCAACCCTCGAGTTTTCTTACTTTTGCTCTTCCGATTCTCTCCCCCATCCCACCGGGGGGGAGTGAGCGAGCGGCTGTGTGGTGCTTAGTTCCCGGCTGGGGCTAAACCACGACACAACTGCATTCCTACAGTATGATAAGAATGTCAACCACACAAGTAAGACTCATGTGGGCAACCACTTTCATCCCAAATGACCCACAAGTATGATGAATAATATTAGAACACATTAGGACTATTGCTGAAGCGCAAAAAGCCTTACTGTCCTATGATATATTAAATAGACTAATATGAGTGTGTAGTAGAAGAGTATTCAAATGCAATGGTCTTGAATATTTACTTTAATTAACAAAGTACTTGCAAAGCACTGGAGTGAGTACAGTACTACAGAAAGTAATCCTGTACCCAAGAAACACAGGAAACATAGCTTCCAATAAACCCTTTGGATCCATACTCCTGGTGTTTTAATAAGACTATTTTTTTTCTAGAGAGTAGTCATATGGCTTCTCTAATTCCATTTAATAGGCTGTACACTGGAATTTAGAAGTACCTAAAAATCTTTTAAAAACACCCCAAAGCTGTATGTCATGTCATTTTTCCCTTTTTTCCCTCAACAACTGTGCTTTCTAAGCAAACTTTGTAATGAATACTATGTATTTTTCCAAAACTTCCAGTTCAACTGCATTTTAGTGTGCAGTTTCTCTTATCTGCAGCAGATCTGTGAACTGAACTGTTATTAGTGGATAGGTGTACATCCTACCAAGATTAAGTGATTCTGCACCTATCAGCTACCTTTTACATTCATCTCAATGTGTTTGTTCTCATAAGAGAAAACAAATCCAAGTATATACTCACATGAACATTTTTATGAATCTCAGAGTATTCAGTATTTCCTACCAGTACTTTCTACTGCAACACAATTCCAAAACATCTATGTATTTAGGAAATCTTTTGTAGTTTTTAATGAATTTTACTGGTTTGTTTACTGAACTGTGACCTCACTAATACAAGGCAATTATTCCACTTTTGTCTATTTATGACTGTTGTGTGTACTAATTTAGACAGCTGCTTTAAAAATGCTCTTCCAGATCATGGCGGCAATTACTGTATTCCTAGTAACTATGGCATGAGTTTCTCAAGGTACATTCAAACAAATACAAATTTGAATGTATATGCATTTTGTCCAGCACAGGTACTTTTTTCAGTTGTTAATAAAAGGACACAGCTATACTTGTCAGTCATTATAAGTGAAAAACCTTATTAATGCGCACTATTTTCTTACAATTTTGTTTTCAGGTAAAAAGATCAAAGTGAACATACGATTGCAGTCCTGAATGTGTGCAACCTTGTCTTGGGTTACTCTAGCTGTGATGTTGTGGAATAATTGCTGGAGGTGACTTACTTAGAAATTAAATTTATGTTCACACTTTTAGGTAAGGCACAGCACTGAAGAAACTTCCCGGGTGGAGTGCAGCTGACATAGAACATGGAGTGCGGCTGACAAGAACTAGCTAGAATTTTGTTTACACTTAGACAGTTAACTTCAGTAACTGTTTTGAAGTAATTATTCTGTAGAAAATAGAATAGAACACACCCCCAAAGGGCTCACTCCAAAATAAGCATGCTCTTTGATTTGATTGAATTACTTTCAGAAGAGTAAAATGAACTCTTCTGTGTGGGGAGCTTTTCTTGTTGGGAGCTCTACTGTACTTAATGCAACAAAGCTCTTGACCCTTTTTTAATCTTTTATTGACTACTTCAGTACAATTGACTCTAAACTGCAAGCCATCATCAGCATCAATCCAGACCTGTATACCATGACATTACTTCAGTAATTACTTACAGTAATTGCCGCCATGATCTGGAAGAGCATTTTTAAAGCAGCTGTCTAAATTAGTACACACAACAGTCATAAATAGACAAAAGTGGAATAATTGCCTTGTATTAGTGAGGTCACAGTTCAGTAAACAAACCAGTAAAATTCATTAAAAACTACAAAAGATTTCCTAAATACATAGATGTTTTGGAATTGTGTTGCAGTAGAAAGTACTGGTAGGAAATACTGAATACTCTGAGATTCATAAAAATGTTCATGTGAGTATATACTTGGATTTGTTTTCTCTTATGAGAACAAACACATTGAGATGAATGTAAAAGGTAGCTGATAGGTGCAGAATCACTTAATCTTGGTAGGATGTACACCTATCCACTAATAACAGTTCAGTTCACAGATCTGCTGCAGATAAGAGAAACTGCACACTAAAATGCAGTTGAACTGGAAGTTTTGGAAAAATACATAGTATTCATTACAAAGTTTGCTTAGAAAGCACAGTTGTTGAGGGAAAAAAGGGAAAAATGACATGACATACAGCTTTGGGGTGTTTTTAAAAGATTTTTAGGTACTTCTAAATTCCAGTGTACAGCCTATTAAATGGAATTAGAGAAGCCATATGACTACTCTCTAGAAAAAAATAGTCTTATTAAAACACCAGGAGTATGGATCCAAAGGGTTTATTGGAAGCTATGTTTCCTGTGTTTCTTGGGTACAGGATTACTTTCTGTAGTACTGTACTCACTCCAGTGCTTTGCAAGTACTTTGTTAATTAAAGTAAATATTCAAGACCATTGCATTTGAATACTCTTCTACTACACACTCATATTAGTCTATTTAATATATCATAGGACAGTAAGGCTTTTTGCGCTTCAGCAATAGTCCTAATGTGTTCTAATATTATTCATCATACTTGTGGGTCATTTGGGATGAAAGTGGTTGCCCACATGAGTCTTACTTGTGTGGTTGACATTCTTATCATACTGTAGGAATGCAGTTGTGTCGTGGTTTAGCCCCAGCCGGGAACTAAGCACCACACAGCCGCTCGCTCACTCCCCCCCGCTGGGATGGGGGAGAGAATCGGAAGAGCAAAAGTAAGAAAACTCGAGGGTTGAGATAAAGACAGTTTAATAGGTAAAGCAAAAGCCGCGCACACAAGCAAAGCAAAGCAAGGAATTCCTTCACTACTTCCCATGGGCAGGCAGGTGTTCAGCCATCTCCAGGAAAGCAGGGCTCCATCACGCGTAATGGTTACTTGGGAAGACAAACGCCATCACTCCAAATGTCCCCCCCTTCCTTCTTCTTCCCCAGCTTTCTATACTGAACATGACATCATGTGGTATGGAATAGCCCTTTGGTCAGTTTGGATCAACTATCCTGGCTGTGTCCCCTCCCAGCTTCTTGGGCACCTGGCAGAGCACGGGAAGCTGAAAAGTCCTTGACCAGTGCAGCAACAACTAAAACATCTCTGTATTATCAACACTGTTTTCAGCACAAATCCCAAACATAGCCCCATACCAGCCACTATAAAAAAAATTAACTCTATCTCAGCTGAAACCAGGACAAGTTGTCATTTGTTTCTTATACTGGTATCTATCACCATAGCACGTAGATGTCTGAAATCATGATCTCAGAGTGATGCAGGTCTTCAGGTAATGTGCCAATCTCATGGTGGTCTTCGAAAAATAAGGCAAGCTTTGAGCCACGTTATGTGTCATTAACTATGGTTTATAGGCTTAGTTATGGAGATTCAATGCAAGGAATAGAATACTATGGTAACAGGCTCACACTAACATGTACTGCTGAGTAAAAGAGATTTCCACATTCGGAAACCACTTTTATTTCCCCCACCACCACCCCCCCGTAGGTGACTTCACGTCTAAGTAAGGCTTTGCTATTGCAGAATGCTTACTCTCTAGATACAACAGTCATTGTTAAGGGCTGTTTCCATGCTGAATTACAGGGATTGTGTCACGGGCAGAATTTTGGGGTTTTTGATCGCGGGTCAGTCTACACGACACCAGGCCTGCTGGTGACAGACGGTGTAGACCTTTCTCAAAGGGGGAAAAGGATCTTTGCACAAGAGTTAGCAGGGCTCATGGAAAGAACTTCAAACTAGATTTGAAGGGGGAAAGGGATAAAACCAGGCTTGCTAGTGATAAGCCATGGGACGGCATGCCAATGTTTGAGGGACGGTGTGCTAGCGAGGTCCTTCAGTCTGTTCCACGATGTGCTGAGTACACTGGAGCACATTTGAAATGTCTCTATACTAATGCATGCAGCATGAGGAATAAACAAGAGGAGCTAGAAGCTTTGGCCCAGTCCCAGAGCTACGACATCATTGGCATAAGCGAAACCTGGTGGGATGAGTCCTGTGACTGGGGTGCCATGATGGACGGTTATAGGCTCTTCAGGAGGGATAGGCAGGGCAGGCGAGGCGGGGGGGTGGCGCTGTATATAAGGGAGGGGTTGGATTGTATGGCGCTTACAGTTGGCAACAACACGGTTGAGAGCCTCTGGGTAAGGATGAAGGGGAAAGCAAATAAAGCAGATGTTGTTGTGGGAGTCTACTATCGACCGCCCAGCCAGGACGACGACACCAAAGAATGATTCTACAAGGAATTAAGGGATATCTCTAGATCAGCTGCCCTTGTCCTCATGGGTGACTTTAACTTCCCAGACATCACCTGGGAATATCATACAGCGGACACAAACAGGTCCAGGAAATTCCTGAAGCACGTTGAAGATAACTTCTTGGTGCAGGTACTAAGGGAGCTGACTAGGAAAGGTGCCCTCCTAGATTTGTTGTTTGTAAACAGAGGGGGACTCGTGGGCAAAGTGGTGATTGGCGGCTGTCTTGGTCACAGTGACCACGAAGTAGTTGAGTTTCAAATCGTTGGCGATAGGAGAAAAACTGCCAGCAAAACTTTGACCCTGAATAGGGGGAGAGCAGACTTCGGGCTGCTGAAGGAGCTAGTTAGTAAGGTCCCCTGGGAATCTGCTTTTGAAGGTATTGGGGTCCAGGAATGCTGGTCACTTTTTAAGAGCCATCTCTTAAGAGTGCAGGAGCAGGCAATTCCAAAGTGTCGGAAGTCGAGCAAGCAGGGCAAAAGGCTGGCTTGGCTGAGCAGGGATCTTCTTCTAGAACTTAGGCAGAAAAGGAAAGTGTATGGACATTGGAAGCAAGGACAGGTGACACAGGAGGGCTACAGAGATGCTGTTCACCATTGTAGGGAGAAAATTCATGCAGCCAAAGCTCGATTAGAGTTCAAGCTGGCCAGCACCGTGAAGGACAACAAAAATGGCTTTTAAAAATATGTTAACAGCAAAAGGAGGATCAGAGATAACATTGGTCCATTACTTCACGAGGTCGGTCACCTCAGAAATAGGGACATAGACAAAGCAGAGATGTTTAATGCCTTCTTCGCCTCTGTCTTCAACACTGATGATGGGCCCTGGGACCCCCGGAGCCCTGTGTTGGAAGACTGTGACCGGGGGGATGATAAACTCCCAGCCGACTCTGAACTTGTTCGAGACTTGCTGCTCCAGCTGGATGCGCATAAGTCTATGGGACCCGATGGGATTCATCCCAGGGTACTGAAAGAGCTGGCTGATGCCATCGCGGGAGCTCTCTCCATTATTTTTCAACGGTCTTGGGAGTCTGGAGAGGTCCCAGTCGACTGGGAGCTGGCAAATGTTGTCCCAATTTTCAAGAAGGGTAAGAAGGAAGCCCCTGGTAATTACAGGCCTGTCAGTCTCACTTCAGCGCCTGGCAAAATTATGGAGAAGGTTATTCTGGGAGTTACTGAAAAACACTTGAGAGACAATGCACTCATTGGTCATAGCCAGCATGGGTTCACGAGGGGAAAGTCCTGTTTAACCAACTTAATTTCCTTTTATGACAAGGTCACCCATCTAGTTGACCAAGGGAAGCCAGTAGATGTGTGGGTTGGTTTTTTTTTTTATTTTAGCAAAGCTTTTGATACTGTCTCTCACAGCATCCTTCTGGACAAAATGTCCAGCACACAGCTAGACAAGTCCATAATATGATGGGTGAACAATTGGCTGATGGGTTGGGCTCAAAGAGTTATAGTAAATGGGGTTACATCAGGCTGGCGGCCAGTCACCAGTGGGGTTCCGCAGGGCTCAATTTTAGGGCCAGTGCTCTTTCTGTAATGTTTTTATAAATGATCTGGACACAGGAGTCGAATGTACATTAAGTAAGTTTGCCGATGATACTAAATTAGGAGGAGCTGTGGACTCCCTCGAGGGTAGAGAGGCCTTACAGAGAGATCTGGATAGACTAGAGAGCTGGGCAATCACCAACCGTATGAAATTTAACAAGAGCAAGTGCCGGATTCTCCACCTGGGACAGGGTAATCCTGGTTATACGTACAAATTGGGGGATGAGAGGCTGGAGAGCAGCCCCACAGAAAGAGATCTGGGGGTTTGGGTGTCTGCAGAGTTGTTTCTCTCACATTCTCACTCCTCTCTGACTGCTGCTGCCATTGCTCAGGTTTCCCCTCCCCCTTCTTAAATATGTTATCACAGAGGTGCTACCACCATCACCAATTGGCTTGGCCTTGGCCAGCAGCAGGTCCATCTTGGAGCTGGCTGGCATTGGCTCTATTGGACATAGGGGAAGCTTCTAGCAGCTTCTCACAGAAGCCACCCTTGTAGCCCCCCTGCTACCAAAACCTTGCCACGCAAACCCAATACAGGGTGAATTTATCATCATCACAAGAGCCAATTGCCAGGAAAAGGAAAGCTTGTATTAAAGCTTCCAGACAAATACAGCTTCCTACAGAGAAACCTAGGCTATAGAACTCCTTTCAGTAAGTCTATGCTATTTAACAGGTGTCTTCCATTTTTAACAGTAAAATAGGATTGTGGAGCCAGCTGAATACAAGCCATTATTCATCACCAACATCTCTTATCCAAAGAATCTCGTTTAAAAAAATCTATAGCTATGAACTGCATTTTGTCTTAACTGTCATTTCTTAATTTTTGCAGAAGACAGCCAATTTAAGCCATGGTCTACTACATTAGATTTCTATTACCAGCTGAGAGGTCAAAGACAAACCAAACAACATTTTCTAAGATTTGCCATTTAGTTGCTACAGCCAGTAAAACTCCAGAGACTTGCATGAAAACAAGTCCAACACACACTAAGAATGGCAGCCTGTAAAAATTATCAGTTTGAACTGGCTTCAAAAGAGCAAACTTCAGTTCTTCATGAAAACAAAGTTTCTGTGATTGTTTTTCAGCAAGTAAGAAAGAGGGGAGGGATGCATTATCTCTGTCACTATATGGTATTAGTGTGCCGGGCACCATCCAGAGGTAGAGGGGTACAGTTCTTTGTCTAAAAACCTTTGACATGTTATTTAAACACTGTATTAGAAAACTGAGCATGATATTATAGACATTGTGATTCTTCTCTTGAGATTGAGATATATACACAGTAGACAGTAATGCTAAACACTGAAAACCATTAAAAAGTGATCAGGTATTTTGACTAGAAGTCATGACAATTTTAATCAAGCCCCTATTCATACTATACAGTTTTACTTAGAGTGATAAGCATACCTATTTTCTCTGCATTTTTGCATGATTGACCTTAGAAAACAATCAACCTAATCAAAGCCAATAATTACTGAGATTAAAATTTTTCATTTTATTTGGTGAATACCAGTATTGGTCATTCACTCTGAAAGAGGTAAGCACTATATGGAATAGCTAATGATACCTGACATGCAAATTACATCCAGGACTGATACCAAACAGTTATTTTCAGCCTACAAGGAATAGTAGGAATGAGTGCCTAGTACATTCTCCTCATTTCATCATAAGCATTTTTCACTGATTTCCCTTACACTTAATTACAAAATCCAATTGTGTAGGGCTTTTAGGTCACCTTTATGGAAGAGTCAACATTCCCCATGTGATGTGTCAACAGCCTAACAGAATTTTAGACTTTATCCTGGGAGCCAAGAATAAAAGCTAAGTTTGTAGACTCCCAGATTCTCTGAATCAGTCCTTTTAACTTTCTAACTTTTAAAATACATTTTTGCTTTAAATGAGGTCAATCAGCAGACAGCAATAGGAAGAAGGCAGAGCAAAGACTGCCCATTTTTGCATCACTCTCTGTACCCCAAGCATTCCATCAAAGATATATGGACTAGTGAAACAAAATGAAAGATAAATTCAAGAAACACAAGTTTCCCACCTGCCGAGAAAGGTTCCATACCAATGACCTGTACAGCCAAATTCAAGTCTGAGGAACTACCTCCTGTATTCTAAATGCACCTGTAGTTTTAACAGGATATAATCACAGAATGGCTGAGATTGGAAAGGACCTCTGGACATCATCCAGTCCAAACCTCCTGCTCAAAGCAGGGTCAACTAAAGCAGGCTGCATAGGACACTGTCAAGTCAGGTTCCAAGTATCAACAAGGATGGAAAGTCCATACCACCCTCTAGGCAACCTGTCATCTATCAGGTTGGTCAAGCATGATTCCCCCTTCATTAATCAATGCCAGCTGCTCCCAATAACCTTTCATGGCCTCTCAAATACAGTTGAAGAGTCCTTGCAATGACATCAACCAGCTCCCTCAGCACTCCTGGATGCACCCCATCAGGTCCCATGGACTTGTGCATGTCAGGTTTGTCTAAACATTTCCTTGTCTGATCCTCCTCTACCAAGGGTAAGCCTTCCTTTTTCCAGACTTTCCCTCTAGTCTCAGGGGCCTGGGGTTCCTGAAGGCAAGTCTTATCAGTAAAGACAGAGGCAAAGGCAGCAGGCTTGTTCTGCATCCTTTGCCACCAGATCCTCTGCCCCATTCAGCAGAGGACTCACATTTTTCCTAGTCTTCCTTTCACTGCTGATACACCTGTAGAAGCTCTTCTTGTTGCCCTTCACATCCCTCACCAGATTCAACTCCGGGTAGGCTTTGGCTTTCCTAACCCCATCCCTGCAACTCAGACAGGGTCTCTATAGTCCTCCTGGGTCACGTGACCCTGCTTCCACCTCTTGTACATATCCATTTTATGTTTGGATTTTGTCAGGAGCTCCCTGTGCATCCATGCAGGACTCCTATCACCTTTTCTTCATTTCCTCCTCATTCTTGAGCTTGGAGGAGATGATAACTTGAAAAAATACGCAACCAGCTCTCCTGAACCTCTCTTCTCTCTAACATACCCCACTTCTCATCTACTGTGTAACGTAATTAAGCCTATTAAACTGCTGAAATGTTTCTGCCAAAGACAGCTGTTGGATCTTCTGAGAAACATCTTTATTAACACTATAAATAACATCAGTTTTATTGAATGAAAATTGAAAGGCAATTTGGACACAATGATCTTTGCCCTTTGCCATATTAGTTGCATCAAAATGAATTATCAAGATAATCTGAAAGCAACTTTATTACCTTAGCACTTTCCTAACTCATTAGTAATCAAGTGCTTATAGTCTAAACCTGAAAGACATGAATAAATTGAACAGATACAAACATTATAAAAACATGACAGAAAGGCTTTTCAACTTTTAAAAATAGGTATTATTCTTCTGCTCCATCTGTTAAATAGATTTTTTTTTCATTTTATAACACTTAACTCAGCTTACCACTACACTAAACGCTTTTTAAAGGACTGTGCCTCTCATCATCTTACACTGACACCTTACTGTGTCTAGTGAGAAAGACAAACTGAATTACAGCTTAGGAAACCTTATAGCTAAGGAATCATAAGCTACACATGTTGAAGTGATGCTAGCATATTAGCATCAGGGGAAAAAAGTCCGTCTCAACTGTAAAACGTGGATTAAGTAGCATTTCACAAAAGTTGGATTTTTTTTTTATTAGATTAGAAAATTAAATTGAGTAATTCTCGAAGATTAGTTTCCCTAGAAAAGTAAACCGCTTCATGAAGACTAACCTATTATCTGGTCTGTTCATAGCACTTTGATGTGTCCTTGTTTAATTTGCTGCTGCAAAAGCTAAAGGAAAGAAAGAGTAAAACCTTATTAATCAGTCTAATTTACATATCAAGTGACAAAGTGACATCAATATTTATTTTAACATAGGTGAATCTCTAAGCTCAACCAAAACAGAGCGTTCCAGTTGAAGCTATGATCTTCCCAAACAAGTACCAGCTTTAGAGATGGAGATTTTTAGTGCAATATGGAATAATAAATAAGTATCATCAGAAGTGAGAGCAGTATTAACTTTTATTTAGCAAAATTGAAAAACTAAATGCAAATCAATAAGAACTTAAAACCAATAGTGTCTATTTGCAAAAAGAGCATGAAGTATTTAGATGAGCATTTTTTGCACATCTTCAGGGTATATTGAAGAGAACTCTATCTCCACCTACTGGACCAGCTACACAAATGTTTGTAGTTTGAAATCAGCACGGGGGGATTGCCAAACCATCTATACGAATATGCAACTCAATTATATTGAAGATACTAGTCTGACACAGTTTTCCTCTCCTTGCTCTTAGCTCTTTACACACCACATGTTTGAAGACATTATACTCCATTGTTTAATCTCGCCTAAACCCATTCTTAAACAGACAAAGGCTACCTACCTACCAGTCAAAATACACTAATTGCAAACTGCTGTGTTCAAAATACTGAGGCTGAGCACATGAACTTCTATGCTTTTGGATTGTGCTGGATTTAAAACAGTATAGGACTATCATCAAAAAACTAACCTAGATTACGTTGGGGTTTTTTTATTCCAGTGTTTGTGGGCACATCCATGCTGATGTCTCAGTTTGGATAATACGCCAGCATTATAAGTTTCATATAAGCAAAAACAATTTATCCTCTGGAATATTCTCCATTCTTTCCACCAACAGACAATATTCTGTTTCCCAAAAGAGTGTGTATGTTTGTATATGTTTGTTTAATTGCTTCTTCCTACACATCCCAAGAGCACACAAATGTGACACTTCTTCCACATATCTGCCTTTTTTTTTTTTCTCTGTTCTGACAGCAAGATCACTCATTCACAAGTCATCTTCATAACTGCCTATTGATCAAGCTTCTAGGTCAGAATTTCCTAAACCATGTCTTCCACAATATTAGACCCACTGGGATAATCAACCTAGTTCAACATCTGTTTCGGGCAGTCTCCCCATCTTCCTTCCTATCCCACAAAAAGACTAAAATATAGTTCAGAAATTGTTCTCTTCAGCACCGTTTTTCTTCTTTTTCTCTCTCAGCTTAACAGGTTTAATGCACACACGTTACACTGGGTACATATAAACACTCCCCAAGCAGCTCCCACAAAAGCTGAAAACCCATAGAGGGCTGCCACCTCCAAAACAATTCACCCATGCTACTCCTGAGTTCACCAGCGGGCAAAGAAAGCAGGCTGTACAAATTCTTCCCCTTAAGCAGCCCATTATTCTTCCGCCCCAAGAAGCACTGAGACTCATTTTACAAGCACAAGTCAGTCAGATCTCACTCATCCACAGAAACAGACTTACTGCATACACAGAGACTAACAAAACCATGGTGGGGATGTAACACCATCGCTGCCTTCCCTTACCAGAAAAAAAGCTAATGGACTAACCAAGCATAAAGGTGGTAATCACTATTCTAGCTAAGTAATAGTGAAGCCACTTGTAAAATTCATCTTTCATTATATTAATTCTGCCATGCACATTACCTTGGAGTCTCTTTTCCATAAGAAGTGAAGTTGAATTTATTACTTTCTGTTCTTTCCTTTATTTAGCCTCTTGCTTCTTCCCAAGTCCGTTTCCTTCCAGGATCCCCTTCTTCTCTCCGCTCCACAAGTAACACCAACTAAGACATCACCTTGGTTTCCCTCTAGTGCTCAGTCTTTGGTTTTCTTCTGAGTTTCTTCAATGGAACAAATACCATCCTTTTACCTGAATGCTACACCATCCACATCAAATCTTTCTTTAACTGTTATTATGCTTTGATATTCCAGGAAACAATCTACATTAAGTATTTCATTCTTCACATGAGTCTGCTTATGTTGTACAAAGCACCATTTTTCTTGTAGACTCCCAGATTCTCTGAGTCAGTCCTTTTAACTTTCTAACTTTTAAAATACATTTTTGCAGAAATACATAAAGAGATCTGGGGGTTTGGGTTGATGGCAAATTGAATATGAGTCAACAGTGTGCCCTGGCAGCCAAAAGGGCCAACCATGTCCTGGGGTGCATGGAGCACAGCATAGCTAGCCAGTTGAGGGAGGTGATTGTTGCACTCTACGCTGCACTGGTGCGGCCCCACCTGGAGTACTGTGTGCAGTTTTGGGTGCCTCAATATAAGAAGGACCTCAAACTATTAGAGTGTGTCCAGAGGAGGGCGACCAAGATGGTGAAAGGCCTCGAGGGCAAGGCTTGAGAGGAGCGGCTGAGGTCACTTGGTTTGTTCAGCTTGGAGAAGAGAAGGCTGAGGGGTGACCTCATGGCAGTCTACAACTTCCTCAAGGGGGACAGCGGAGGGGGAGGTGCTGATGTCCTCTCTCTGGTGACCGGCGATAGGACACGTGGAAATGGAATGAAGCTGTGTCAGGGGAAGTTCAGATTGGGCATTAGGAAAAGGTTCTTCACTGAGAGGGTGGTCGGTCACTGGAACAGGCTCCCCAGGGAAGTGGTCATGGTACCAAGCCTGTCAGAGTTCAAGAAGCGTCTGGACGACGCTCTTAGTCATATGATTTAGTTTTAGGTAGTCCTGCGAGGAGCAGGGAGTTGGACTCTATGATCCTTATGGGTCCCTTCTAACTTGAGATATTCTATGATTCTATGAATTATATCATGTGCACTGTTAACTGTATTTGGTAGATTCCAGTCTTCTATTAAAAAGAAAAAATACAACCCCATTTCAACAATACTTGCTTATTTATTGTGTTTAATTCTCAATGTGTTTGTCCTTCAGTGTAATAATGCAATTCTGTTATTCTTTTACAGAGTGTGGGGTTTGTATGGGGTTTGGAGGGAGGGAGAGAGGGAGGGAGGGACACCCTCAGAAGCAATTCATTTATTTCTGAGAGAGTTGCTTTAATAGTTCAGATGAATCATCCTTTAGCATGCCTGTTTTTCTCCATGGTCTATGGAATGAGTTTTGGTGACTTAGTTTAGACAACTAACTTTTAAACTAGAAAAAGCTAGGTGAGATGAACCTGTCCTTAGTTATTGAAACAATGGTGGTTGCCTGGGTAATCCCAGAAAACTTAAGTCTCTTTTCAATTCTGCTTATTCTTACTGCTCTTACTCTTATTTTTGTCATAGGTCCTGATGTCTTTACATGAAATGTTCCCAGCAGTGCATGCATCAGAAATTGCTGTCCAGAGAAACCCATGTTCCTGGGATGTCTGCAGACTTGGGACGTGCCCAGCTTGGATTAGGAGAAATAGCACTGGTAGGAAAAATGGACAACATTAATATGCTAAAACTGTAAACTGTATCCTCTGAATTGTGTGTGAGAGGATGAAAGTACAGAAATATCAAGGTAGTTGAATATCCTTATGTAACCTGAAAGTTGGCAAGGAAAAAGGTGGTGGTGGTTGTTTATCTCCAGTATTCCCTCTACTTTATTGTTTTTCACAAATGCTTCCTGTGTGGTTTTGTTGCTGGGCTTATGGAAGACCTGCCTAGCTCAAAGCCTTTAGTATTATATGCTGTATTTACGTGTTGGCTTTATGCAACAGAATGATTATGTTGACATAACTGCACATACTACATTTTGGGTACTGTATTGCTACAGTGAAGCTCACCATGGTTTAAAGCTGAAGGTACTGTGAAGTCCCAGTTGATATTCAAGCTCAGTTTCATACATGACTGCTAAGAGAATTCTAGTATCTTGTTTTCCCCGTCTCCTACTCTCCTGCTTTAGGTGCAGCAAATCGTATGTACTCATTCATGCTTTCCTCTGTCTCTTTGACCCCAAATGATAAGTGAAGTTGGTTCTCTTGCTAATAAGAGAGCAAAAAGGCTGGGATGCTCTGCAGTAGCTGGAGTGCATCTTTTCTCTAGCTGCAGCTGTATGCCATGGTGGTGTATGGCCACATGGTGTGATGCAAAAGGAGATTTTTGCATCCTCTTTCCCCATGTTGGATCACCCTTGGTCTATAGGTTATACACCTGTAAATAATGTCACATATATAAAGTAATAGTTTTCTGCTAGTGTGGAAACATAGTGAGTGAACTTTTTTAATTCAGGCATGTTCACAAAAGTTCCTTAGAATAACAAAAGTCCCTTAGAAAAATAACTCATGATGAGCTCTCAGGTAAAAAATTATACTGTTTTTATTTTATTTCTAATATAAGTAGCTGTGTGCTGGTTTGATACAAATAATTTTGTCATTAATTTAGAGTATTTTTGTAAAGTTACAATGTTTGGACTGAACATTTTCAAGAATAAAAAATAATTATGATATTTTTTGAGTGAGGCTAACAGATAATGCAAAACCAGTTTCTTTTTAAATGTACTAAGGAGCAGTATTAAAAAAAAAAACAACCAACCAACCAAAACAAACCCAAAACCATGAGAATAACATAAGGCAAAAGCTGAGTGTTGCAGATGTTTAGTGTGCTACCTTATGTTGTCACAGTATCATAATATGAAATATTTAATATAAATGCATACATAGCTGTATCACATCACATCAAATAACTGGTAACATTCCATGGCTTTTGTGATGTAGAAGGTAAGAGTAGATGGTCTGTCCTGTCTGGATTTACGGTCTATAAATTTTTTTTCCTTAAGGGCCTGAAATTGTCACTGTAAATTATTTGAGATTTTTAAATGCATTAGTCTCAGGAAATTCAAAGTTTTATTTCCTGAAAGAATCCTAGGTAACTGATGCTGCTTATTCTATTAAAAATGTTACAGTTACAATAATGTAAATTATAGATATTGATATACCCATACTAGTTATACCACCAGGTTTGCTCACCAGATCCTATAAGCTTCATCTACATTAGCAAGCCACATCACACCAATAGGAGTGGATATCTCGAGTTAATAGTGCTGGGGACCCAATGTCCACATTATATTCATTTTGTTTTACTTCAGACTAGCTCTGTTGTTTGGAGCGCTTCAGGTGCTCTCTTGGAGTACATAGTAGAGTTTAATCAGAAAGGAATCTAGTTTATGTAGTCCGAGACTATTCCATGATGCAAACCAAAGAGTTTTAAGTGGGAACAGTCAGAGATTTGCATCAAAACACATTATTAATTATGTAATATAATGTAATTATGTAATTATGTTATATTGACCTTACTATCTGTGAAGAGAGAGGGAGGAGGAGTTACCACCAGGTAGTTTGCTCTCTGAATGTTTTTGTGTCTCTGTTCTCTGAGTAGGGAGCCCAGGGGTGGGAAAGCTCCTGTTGGCATCTCCAGTGCTTTAACACTGGGCATTTGTACTTTTTTGCCTTTCTGTGTGTTTTAAGGCATATTGAAGTGTCTTCTGATTAAGGTGTTCTCATGTATAAAGAAGAGCTTGGGGAGTTATTCTAAACTGCAGATAATGTTCACTATTTATTTTTAAGCCAAGCAATTTTTAAGGAGTCTTAAAAGGTTAAATGATTTCATAACTATTGAACCTGTGGAGGCTTTTTGACCAGGTGATCTAAGTCATAATTATACTCTTCCCATTAGGCTTTCATTACCATTTCTTCACTATGAGGGTGGTGAGGCACTGCAACAGGTTGCCCAGAGAAGTTGTGGATGCCCCCTCTCTGGAAGTGTTCAAGGCCAGGTTGGATGGGGCTTTGAGCAACCTGGTCTAGTGGAAGGTGTCCCTGCCCATGGCAGGGGGGTTGGAACTAGATGATCTTTAAGGTCCCTTCCAACCCAAACCATTCTATGATTTTCTAATTTTTCAAGGCATTATATTTTTAACAAAGTTAATAAAGCATAAATGTCAGGGGTTTTAGTAATGTTTGAGATTTGGGAATTACTACCCTTCACAAGAGCAGCTTCTTCTGTTTCTTTGTTTCATCTCCCCCCCCCCCCAAGTCTGTCTTCACTACCCACATAAAAACAATTTACTGTATTTTCATTTCAAGTTTCCCCAGTCTAAAATACAGCTTCCAAAAAAATCTAATCTATATTATATGAGCTGCATAATATATTAATTTCTTGCAAACAAAAAGAAAGATTTGGTTTGGTTTGGTTTTGTCAAACTTGTGACAGAAAGTGAGATAAATTAGCCCCTTTTTATTTAGCTTTTACAAAAGCTGTTTGCTCTTTTTTCTGAATTTAGTAAATAGGGTACATTAACAGTAATACTTAAATGTAAGCAGGCAGAACTTTATTTCTGTGCCCCAAGAGGCAGAAATTCCTTAATTTCTAGAAATTGACTTGCAAGAGCACACCTGAGTAAACTCTGCAATGTGAGTGTAGAAACTGTAGAAATATTGCAAGCCTGACTATAAATTTCTCTCAATTTCAAATGTTTGTTTTTACAAATGAGACTTACTGTATTGGTGATGACAACTTAAGCAGTAACAATTTCACACTGTGAAATTCACAATCTTCTTCCCATGAGACAAAGTGAGCCTCACACTTTCATTAAAAAAACAAACAAAAAAACCCCAAACAAAAGCAGCATTAAAAAAAAAAAAAGACTGGCTGAAGGTGACTGAGTCTCCTACCTTGGAGATATTCAAAAGCCATCTGGATGTGGTTCTGGGCAACCAGCTCCAGGTGGCTCTGCTTGAGCAGGGGGTTAGCCCAGATGACCTCCGGAAGTCCCTGCTAACCTCAACCATTCTGTGATTCTGTGACTTAGGTTTACCCCATTATGGGCTGTGGCCTCCATGTCAAATCTGAAGTATTGAAGATTACATCTGCCCAGTTAACTTTGTATAAATATGAACCAATTGTGCATGCTTTTTGTTTGATATTTTGAAGAATGCGGTTTGCTGTATTGTTACTAAGTAGTTAATGGTTTAGCAATCTATAAGCATGATACTACATTTTGTAAAAGGAATCAAGCCTTGACAATATGAATCCTCAGATCAGCCCTTTCCTTTTATTTCTCTCAAAAGAAATAGTGTCAGCTCTTTTACGTAATGATGGGAGTTATGTATTAGCAAAGAGAGGAATTACTGCATTTTATTGGAATCCAGCTAACGTAACTAATTCTGAATTTGAGATAATTTTTCAAAATGATACTAATGTAAGTGTATAGAAACATAAAGATTTTGGTAATCAAAAGGAACGTTAAAAGATGTAGTGGCATTTTATAGCCTTTGTAAACTGATGGTTGGCTTTCCATTGAAAAGCAATCAAGTCTGTGCTTCAGATTGTGTTCCTGTCAACTTGAGGGGGTAAATAACTCAGATTTTATTTTTATAGATTTATGAGATGAAAATATTTAATTGCACTGCTGTGATAATCTTCCTTCGAAGCACAACAGTGTGGATTATTTTATAGTCAATTACTTAAGCACAGCGATGGAATATTTAACTTTATCATTATATTAATATAGTTGATACTTATTCTTCTTATGTGCATAAATGAAAATAAAAAGAAGCAATGCAATTTTAAAAATAGCTATTTGTTTTATAATTTTGGCTTAGAATTTCTTGTTATTCCATTTGCAGTTTTTCTTTCACACTTTAAATGGTACTTTCCTTATCAGGATTTGATAAGACATTTCTTTTAAAAATAAAACATGTGACAGGGCATATTTCTGTCCTGCTGACTCCATCCTGAACTACATGCCAGCCACATACTCACTCTAGCATATATTATTTGGGAAGTATTAAGTTAGAGTGAAAATAAAACTTTTTGTCAGATAAAGTGGGGTTCTGTTAAATTCTTTTCAACATCTTTAAACAATCCTACCCTGTTATAGGTAATACCTGGTAATACTAGCTTCCCCAGAGGTCCTGTCAGTCCTGTAGTCCCCAGCTACTATAGCGTACTCCATTTTTTTAACCACTGTTAGAAGCCATAAATATATTTTGATACCCAACCAAATATTTTTTTTTAATGCATGAAAATACCTTCTACTCAGAGCTGTCTGATTTTTATTTTCAGTCAACAAAGCAGAAGAGCAAGCACGTCTCCAGAAGTTTAAATACCCTCTCTGCTACATTTCTAGCAGAGCTACTTAGTTTTTGCAAGCATTCCTGACTGACTAGATGGTGCTTCCTGTTAGTTACTTTTTTCAGTTGCTCAGAACTTTTGAGGCTTTAACCATGCCAATGAAGTTTATCTTCTCAATGTCTAGACTTTGTAATTAAAAGCATTGGCTAAAACAGATGCAGGGTTTATGACAAACTGGGCTTGGGGAGAAAGTTGTTTTTACCATTATTTTAAAAATCCTTGTAATAACTTTAACGGTATAATTTGGTAATAGAGAAGTACATGTCTTCCATCCTCCTGGATTTTCCTGACTTACAAGTTAAGAGCACTTATATTGATCAGGCTTTATTTTGCTGGGCTAAATACATCAAGTTCTAGGATGGAATAGATATTTTGTTCCCTTGATCAATCTGGACTATTTCCACATGTGTAGTAGAGGACAGTGTACAAATCTCTACATGGTAGAGCCAGCCTGAAGCAGTGACTTCTGCAGAGCATGCTGCAGTGTCTTGCTCACTGAGGTGTAAAGGAAGAAGAGGAGAATAGAAAGTTCTTCACCTTCTTCAAAAGAAGAGGAAGAAGGAAGCTGCAGGAGTGAGGAAGATAGACCTTGAAGAGAAACTTGAAGTGGACACAGTGGCTGATGGAAATTTTCTGAAATTCTAGTCTGTATGGAGATGGGTGCCCAGGGCCAAAGAAACTGAGAAGATTTTTTTTTTCTATCAGTTGCTGCAGGCCATTATGTTTCTGTTCTCTTCTTATGCCTCCAGGCTCAGGCACACGTCCTCTGGCCTCTTGTGCCAGCCATCAGGCACTGCACCGCAGGGAGGATGTGTGCTGAGTCACCCCTGGGGGTGATGCATCCTCATCTGCTCCACATAAATTCTCTGTGGTGGCGAACTTCCAGTGTAGGAGAATTAAGCTACTGCCATCTCACAGACGTCTACCAAATGGGAACAAAGACTTCAACAGGTTTATAACTTAACCAAATTCCAATAGGTTTAATGCAAAAAGTCTTTCACATCTGGAAAATTGCCTACTATATTTCAAGTCCTTTCTCCAAAACATGAAAGCACCAGAGCCTTTGAATAAAATGGTTTTGTAAACGTAAGAACTGCAAAACATTAAGTGTTCACCTCATTCTTGAAGGCAGAAGAATTATTTTTGCTGAAAAGAAATTTTCAGTGAGAAAATTTTTATTGAAAAGAATAAATAATCTGAACAGAAATCTTTTATAGAAGAGTTCAGCCCAACAGTTTAAAGTTAAAATAGATTAAGACACTTACTATTCAGATTAAACCATATAAACTATTTGTGGGATAATAGCTGGAGGTGACTTAGAAATTTTTTAGGTTAAGGTACAGCATTGAAGAAGATTCCCGGGTGGAATGCAGCTGACATGCAAGGCCATTCCATGGAAGTTCCCTAGGCCTGCAACCTTAGATGTCAGTGACGCCAGGGGAGCTTGGTGTGCTGACTCTAAGAAGGTACTGTTCGGAGGGTGGAGCGGTGTGGAGACGCCGCGGCCAGGCTCTGCGATTAAATGGGAACTCAAAGGTATTGTGTGTGACCAGTAAGCTGCACATTTGCTATCCTGGGCCAACAGTCTGTCATGCTTCTGACAAAATGCTGTCCTTTGATGAACTTTGCTCATTATAACATCATTATAATACCAAAACACACCTCCATCCCAAAAGCTACCCGCCTCCAAGGTGCGACCACCCCTCACTGAGCTTGCGCTTTGAATTTTTCCTAGCCTATACCTTTAAAAGCGAAGCGAGAAAACTTTACACCAATCCTAGACAAAGATGTATGACTAGAGTCACTCAAGCTCCACCCGAAAGGTGAAAGATAGTATAAAATGGCTTAAGAGAGAGAGAATGTTAGGGAAGACACCATCGTGTACCACTCTGACGTTTGGGATCAGTCGATGGGCTGAGCCTCTCTTCCCCCCCATCGGGACGCCTTTGGGTAAGAGTCGAACACTTGGTTATTCCAAGTGCCTCCCCGGGAAACTTAGAAATCTCTCTAGAGTTGCTTTATCATCTTTAACGCATTTATAGCCGGCAGTGTCACTCATACTCTTGGTATTTGCACGTGCTTTGCAGACAGTAAATTTATCACCGGTAATCCAAAGAATCTGTGTGTCTGTTGCTCTAATAAACTGCACTCTTTATTAATGTGGCCGTGATAGTTCATGCAACACGACTAGACTGGGGGGTGCAGCGCATTTGAATTAACGCTGTCGCCTTTACTCTGATGAATGGCTGCATATACAGTCCTTAGAAAATAACCGTTGACCAAGTCTGAGACTAGGACTGGACTTAGCCGCCCCTAGACTCCTCTCAGAGAAGGAGTTTAGAAAGCAAGGGGGTCCTGTCTGAACCTCGTGACTCAACGGGAGGGTTCCCCCCCCCCTCAGCCACTCCTCAGACTCCTACATGACAGTAACTCTTAAACGCAACACTATTAAACTAGAGTGAAAATATCTGAAAGAATTGGATTTTTTTTTTAAGGAAATGTAATGAGGAGTCTTTAAATATACTAAATTCCATAATGAGTGTCTCTAAATATACTAAAAGTTTCTGTAAAAATGAGTTATTTGTATTCACTGTGTGTAGTACAAGAAATAAGACTTAAATTGCAATAAAATGTTCGATGCTGGAAAAAATTCCATATGTAAGGATCATTAAACACCGAAAAAGATTACTTACAGATGTATATATGTCTTTGCTGATGGACATCCTTTAAAATAGGTCAGATGATAGTGTCTGTCAGATGTAACATAAAGGCCTAATACAAGCCTTGGGGGTAAATATGACCTGCATAACCTCTTAAAATGCTCCCTTACCTTTTTTAGAGGGTCACTGTATAGTGACAATTACTAGGTCCATGTGTTATAAAAACATGTTATATAAAGCGTATTCTGATCGAAACTGCTCTTCACATTGAAAGGCTCTGCAAACCAGCAGAAGAGATTCTGCTCATGGGACAAATGAAAGAGGATGATTGTTTGCTACAGAATACCCTATAGTGAGACGCAATGTAAAATTTTTTAAAAATACAAATTCTTCAAATATTGTAACTTGGCAAGTGAGAATGTCTTGCTGTACATTTTTATAGTACTCTTCCCTATGGAAGCAAAAGCAAATATGTGAATACATACTGATTTAAAATCCCGTAGTCCTTACATGCAGGGTCTCTGAGACCACAGCTGCCCATTAAAATGAGGCTAGAACTATCAAGGTTATCTAGTGCCACCACATCTTCCTATAATGCCAGACAGGCAGTTGGAGTAAGAGAAGGAGATTTACATCTCCATCAGCAGGAGAATTAAAAAGTAGCACTGTTATTTTCTTTTCTTTTGTCTTAATAGAAATTAATGACTGTGGGAGCAGTTACAGAGGCAACATGAAATTTTATGTGGATAACAATTCTGCATTTTTCAGTATTGAAAGCATTTCTGCATTGCTGCTTTAAAATGAATCCCTCTGATCTTTTGCACCACTTAAAATTTATTTTATTATTTTATTTTTTTATTTATAATAGTCACATGCAAAATCTTTTTTCTAATAGATTTACAAAGATGATTGTTTTATGCTGTATTGTATGAATCAAGACAGCTTCTCAGTTTATTAAATGTTGTCTTAGATTAATCTATATTTGATTACTGTGTTTAATGTGCATGAACATAACTATATAGACAGGTTTGAGCATTTAGTGTTACTTGTAGCTTATCTATCCCTGGAAATTAAAAGCTAGCAAAGTTGAATAAAATGACACTGTTTTGCAAGAATTAAACTGCACTCCTCCTTCTGTTTAAAGTTCAGCATGCTCCTATACTTCAGAGCTGGCTGGGGACCAATAATAAAGTTTGTTTGTTTGTTTGTTTTCCTGGAGCTGAAAGGCTGCCTATTACAACAGCAGTAATACTGATAGCATAATCAGCATTTCTTAAATCTGATTTGTATCTCTTTTCTGCTGAGTTCACGTCATATGGAGTTCGTATATTAATCTGTGCCAGTAGAAGGATGAATTGGCAGTTTCTGTCAATGCAGATGAAAAGTTGTGATTTTTCAAATTAATTTGTATGCTTTGAGTTTTTATAAATTACAGTAGAATATGGTATTCGATGGTTGTTCATGTCTTTAAAGTCTTTATATGCAAGTTGCTAGAACTCTTCCCAAATATAATCCAAATCTGTATCATCACTGATTTTTCACCCCACAGGAAGGCTTCTGTACATTATCACGTAAGAGTTTGGTCACTCAGGTGGCTACTTCCATAACTGACCATAAATGTGAAATACACACATGCCTGTGTGCACATACACATAAGTCTGAGTAGATAAGGTTTGTCTTGACCTTTTTGCTGTTAATATAACTATAAATCCCACACAGTTATAATTTTTGGGCTAGCATTTTTCCAGTATTGTAGCAATTTCTTCTTATTGCCGAATATCACATCTACTGGATTAGATGGTCACATTTTTTTATATTTAACAACTTTTGTTGAGTATTTGTATTTGCAGAACTTTTCCCAATTGAGCTGAAAGATAGTATCAGTTATACTTAAATAATTGTATTAATACTACATGGTTTATAAGATTATAGGAGTTCTTTCTTAGAGCACCTCTCCAAGTTGGGAGTTTATTTGTGTGCTGTTGCCTGAACTGGTGTGTTTGCAACCACAAACCTGTTACAGAAACTGCTTATCATGGGGCTAGGATTACTGTGTTATTAGGTCTGTATATGAAATGACTACAAGCTAATTTAAAAGGAGCAGTATTAGTGATACTTTAAATCCCAGTCATCCCTTTTCTGTATTTCTTTAAAACATATCTGTCTACTCTTGCCTTCCCATACGTCTGATGATAGGAGAAAAGTGGGAGAGAAAACCATCAAAAAAAAATTTATTTTGGCTTTTACCCTTTTAATTACAATATTATTTTTGACATGTGGAATCTTATTTGTGCCTTTGTAGCCAGGTACCCAATTTGTTCATGCATTCTTGGTACTTTCAGACACTTGTATGCACAGTTCTTTGGGGGTAATGCTGCTATTGAACTTACAGCTGAGGGAGGATTGTTCCACTAAAGACAGATTGGAGTAAAATAATTTTGTCTTTGCTTGAACAATGTACGTAAATTTTTTTCTGTTAATTTCTGTGATGAAATATGTAGGCTTTAAAGTTTCCAGTCCTTGTTTTTTCGCTGTTCTGTTTCTAGGCAATCCAAAGTTTCCAGGCGTCCTTACACATCTTTCCAATGAACCCTGAAGTATGGAAAGAGGACCTTTCCTGGGCAAGAAAACTACATGAAGAGCAGAAGGCAACAAAGACTGAGGCAGTGCAAGCACTGGCAAAAGAAAAAGCTTGCACAAGAATCAGTTCCAGACTATGACTCTTGTTGTTTTCCTTCTCTTTACAATATTTTGTTGTTGTTGTTGTTCCAATTATTAAAAGCTATTTGCACCTTGACACCTTGCATTTGTGGTCAGCATTACTGTCCTGCTTTTGGCTGGGATACAGTTAATTTTCTTCCTAGTAGCTGGTATAGTGCTGTGGTTTGGATTTAAGGATGAGAATAATATTGATAACACACTGATGTTTTGGTTGTTGCTAAGCGGTGTTTACACTGGTCAAGGACTTTTCAGCTTCCCCTGCTCTGCCAGGGGCACAAGAAGCTGGGAGGGGGCACAGCCAGGACAGCTGACCCAAACTGCCCAAAGGGCTATTCCATACCATATGGTGTCATGCTCAGTATAGAAACTGGGGGGAGTTGGCTGGGGGGTAGTGATCGCTGCTCAGGGACTGGCTGGGTGTTGGTCGGCGGGTGGTGAGCGGTTGCATCACTGTTTTTTTTTCCCTTGGGATTTGTTCCTCTCTCACTCTCTTGTTGTTTTCCTTCTCATTACAATTTATTATTTTATTATTATTGTTGTTGTTGTTGTTCCAATAATTAAACTGTTCTTATCTCAACCCACGAGTTTTCTTACTTTTACTCTTCCGATTCTCTCCCCCATCCCACCGGGGGGGGGGGGGGGGGGGGGGGGGGAGGATGAGCAAGCAGCTGTGTGGTACTTAATTGCTGACTGGGGCTAAACCACAACAAGTACAAATTTGCAAAACAGAAGCAGATACCATATGAAAATATTTAGTTTAATGTATGCAAGAGACCCTTTCAGTGATCCCAAACCAGTTTCAGATGAGGAATTACTGCAGTAAAAAAAAAATCTGTGCATTTGTTATATTGTACAAGTGCAATATTTAACAAAGGGTAACAAAAATGAGTACACTGATTTATTCAGTACATCAGAACCAATTCTTACAAGGCTAAAAAAAAAGAAAAGAGACTTAAGTAAGAAAGTAGGATTTGCAGCTGGTCCCTCATGCTGACATCTCAATCTCAGGAGTTTAAACCCAAAGTTTTATTTAAGAGAAATCTTCCGCTTTGAGATACAGTAATACAACCTTGCATTACAGGGACCGTGTGTGACACTTGAGGATAAAGAACTGAAGTTGTAACTTGTACCTATATACTAGGCAGACCACACCATTGCCCAGTTCAGAACGCAGTTAGAGCAGCTCCAGGGCTTAAGCAGCTTTAAGTTCCTTCAAATTCTGTGCTGTGCATATTCATAACATGAATTTCTGAACTGAAGCCAGTTGGCCTGGATTAGACTGTTCTTATAGCTGTAGCTAGCAGTTTTCAGCTAGTCATTGGCAAGGACCCCCATTCATTTTAAGAGTCCAGGTTTCACTGTTCATAGTAATGCCTTGATTTCCAGTCTCTAAATGGGAGTGTTGTAGTAGTCACTTTAGCATTAGTATCAAGGCTTGCTGAAGTCTTAGGCCCCAAGAAGTGTCACCTAGATCCACCGACCGTGCACTGAACTTTTACTTGGCTACATGAAGGAAGGCCCCCAAAACTGGTGCAAACCAGAAGGATAAGGAGGCTTCAACCTTAGCAGAAGCTGCAATCTTAGAGATAAGAGAAGAATCGGCCCACCTAGAGACAATGAAAGGGCCCAATGAAGAACCAGAAGACCCCAGACCCTGATACTACTATTGGTCCGAACTGTGTCCTGAGGGGAGGGGAATTTAGATTGTAAGGGTATAATTGCCCAGGGATTTCTTTGTCCTGGGTCCCTCTCCGGAGGCACCCAGCTCGAGCTGTTTTCACCGCTGTACCAATAAATTCGTCTGGTGTACGTCGTATCAGAGACTCTGCTTTGGGAAACCTAGGGTCGAGCCAGAGGGGAGAGGAAGTGCCCGAGAGTGAGTGTGTGTGTGAGCGAGGAGTCGAAAAGGGGCACCCGTCAGCTCCATGGAGCTGCCCGCTGCAAAGGGACTCAGGTCCTAGCAGTTGAAGTCTCGGGTGGTGTGTGTGCGACTCCCTGAATGGCGTGTGAGTGCTCGGGCAGCGGCTTCTCCTTTAACAGTTTGGCGACCCAGATGGGACCCTAGGCCAGCGCCCTCGGATCCTCCCGCCTCCAAACATCCAACTGCCAGCAGTGGGTGAATTCACCTGGGACCTTTGGAATGGGAGGCTCTGAAAGGTGAGTGTTAAAATTCCCTGAGCAGACTTGAGACTAGTGATCGGGGTGGTGCGTGGCCTGGTCAGCGTAAAGCGCACAAGAAGCAAAAGTTGGTGCGTGGCCTGACCAGTGTAAAACGCACATAAGTGAGACCCTGATACTAGGAGAAAAAGAAAAAAAGAATAAATAGGAAATGTACCCGGCATGGAAAAGGGGACGCCCTAGGCCGAGGTCTTACAGAATTGGGAGAAAATGTATGGTACAGCAGAATTATCTAAAAAGCGCGCAATCAAATTATACCAAGGTGAATGGCCGTTTATTACAAGAATGGATCCACACAAATTAATGTATTTAAGTCATCGACTGGAGGATAGGTACCCATACCAAATGGATTACTGGTATGTATGGCATGCATGGTCTGGGGAAAGAAAACTCCCAGGACAAAAGTAAAAAAAAAAAAAAAAAAGCTACCGGAAAAAGAAATTCCTTTGAGTAGTTCAACCCCACCTTATCTGTCTTCTTATCTGTCTTCTTCTGACTCTCCTCCTCTTAACCCTCCGGCTGCCGGGCTCTTTCCTATGACTGTGACTCATGTTCCTAATCCCGCTGCTATGCCCCCTGGGGCCCTGGCGGAGACTGCGCCAGTATTAACCTTTTATAGGCGCCAGCCTTGGAAACCTGGTGACTTAGCGTTGTGGGGAAGTAAGATGCCCCGCCTAAGGGAAGACACGGAGAGGCGTGCCCAATTACTCTCGAATATATGTACGGAGTATAATCCGAATTGGAGTGACACTCAAATGCTATTAAGGGAACTCTTTCGCCCTGATGAAAGAGAGAAAATAATTAATAAGGATGCTGAATTGGCTAACAGGAGGGAGGAAACAGAAACCCCTGGCCAGCAAATGATCCAAACTGGGACTATAATCATGCAGGGGATCGAGCTGTTTGTCAGACGGGGCTCCGGAATTTGGTAGAAGCCATTAGAGCATGTGGGGAACTAGGGGTGAACTGGACAAAAGTACAAGAATGCAGGCAGAGACCTGACGAGCATCCTAGTGATTTCTGGGGATGACTCCGACAAGCTTTGTTAAAATACGAAGGAATGACGCCACAGAATTTTAACGACGCGCTCGTGATTAGCGTCTTTGTGGATCAGGCGGCCCACAATATACGGAATTACTTTAAGGAACACATGCCGGGGTGGCAGGGGGAGAATTTGCAAAATATTTTGAGTATTGCTGTGTTTGTATATGATGGGCATGAGGAAAGGCGAAAAGCTGAGCAGGTTAAAGAAAGGAAGAAAGTAAAAGAGCAGGAGGGAAATTTATTTGCCTCGGCTTTAGCAAGGCATTTGCAAGTGAGAGACAGGGGTGGGCGAGCGGGGGAAGGAGACTGGATACTAGGTCTGAGCTAAGATTTGGGAGAAAAGAAAGGGGATGGGGAAGGAATGGTGGAAGGGAGTGTTATTATTGTGGGAATCTAGGGCATATACAGTGGGAATGCCCACTTTGGCCGTGGGAGAGGGCAAAAGAAGGAAATTATCACCGGGAAGAATTGGCCCGGGAAGACTCACAATCACCATGACTGAAGGGAAGAAACCCTGCGGATCTTGAAGGGAAGCAGAAGGACTGGGAATTTTTAATGTGTGGGTAACCCAATTGGATCAGCAGGGACAAATTATAGGTAAAGTTGACAGTCGTCACAATCGGCACAATCATCCTGAGTTCCTGTTATCAGTGATTTAATTCGGAAGCCTAACGAGCTTGCTCAAGGCCTGCTTAGTCCTATCAGGTAAGAAGTCACAGGAAATGTCCCACCATCAACTCTGCTCAGCAGGTAACCAAAACTATCTTTGCAGGGGAAGAGAACAAGAGAGAACAAGGATGCGAGTGAAACTAAAAAAAATGCAAGTCTATGTCTTAGTCAGGGATTGTCAGGGATTTAACCCCTTCATTCCCCCCTTTTCTTTTTGAGGGCTTGCAGCTTACTTGCTACAGTCCTCAATATACAGTCTTATTACGTCTGAAACGAAGCTTATTACAAAAACTACAATAAAATCAATAAAATTACTATTTAAAATAGTAAGGCTCTTTAACTACGACTAGTAAAATATTTCAAATCCTTTTAGGCCTAAAAGGGTGTTATCCTTAATTATTTTACGTTTGCAAAATTCATAATATTTCATCCTTTTCAAGGGTCTGAGTAAAATACCTTCCCGTTTCTACTTGATGCCTAATCTTGTTTCTTTTCCAATCACTGTACGTCTCTGCTGAATTCCAGTAACACCAAAGAAAACACTTAAGAAATACACAAACAAATATTCCTAAAATCGCCAAAGTAATCAATCCAATTAATAATTGTTTCAACCATCCAAAGTTGGGAAGCCAAGAAGTCAATTTATCCCATAAATCTCAAAGCCCCAATGAAGTATCATCCGAAGATACTTCCTGGAATATTCGTGCTTTCTCCCAGAGTGCATTTAGATCTGCTTCTATCTGCTTATCTTTATTGATATATGCACAGCAACTGGTATTAATGATCATACATACACCTCCTTCTTTGGCAGTCAATAAATCTAATGCCATTCGATTTTGTAACACAACCTTACTGAGGGAAGATACTTCTGCCTGTAAATTTTTTATAGTATCTATGGTTAGATTTTCCATCTGCTCTAGAACTGCAGAAATATTTACCATGGCCTTTTCTAGCTCGCTTACTCCTAGCCACGGTAAGAACCATCTAATAAAGCTATGAAATTTTGTTCCCCTAATTACAAGTGGGTTGTCTTCTTGCTTAGCCCGTCTCCAGGACGTTCTCAAAATACCTCTAGGTATTTGGGACTGATTATATATTCGATCCTGACTAACTAAATGACCTATGGTACACATTCCCTTCCATCCTGCAGGGAGTTGCTTTCTGCTGATACTATCACCACACAGCCACGAATACCCGTCGGGTAGTTTGCAGGGTGTGTTGGTGGCTGTGAGATTAGCTCCATAAAATGATCCTTTGCTTACCCATCCAACCAATGTATTTCTACTGGCATCCCACTTTGTAGGGCTATAGGTTTCACATTCAATCCAGTCAAATTCCAAGTTCCTACTTCTACCGCAGTCTTGTTGATCCAATAATCATCCCACCCGTTCCTACAGGAACAGTTATGATATTTGTTGTCAGGGGGGGGTGTGACGGACAGACAATTATTGGATCTTGCCTTCCATAGGCAACTATTATTGCTAACTAGAATCTGGGTGTTATTTTTTTTATTTTTTTTATTTTTTTTTTAGTATCTGCAGGTCAAATCTTGGTCCGATCTCATAGCTTGAATTATCATAACTACAATATCCTCCATCTTGTCTTTTCCAAAACTCAGGCCAAGTATTATTGTCACAATTCCAATGAGTCGACCCTATGCCGTACAAAGGGAGTCTTATGTTACCTCTCGGTAGGGCAGTACAAATCCAACAATCCTTAGCCCCTGCAGCATTCACTATCATCTGCAGTACAAATCCAACAATCCTTAGCCCCTGCAGCATTCACTATCATCTGAATCGCATTATAATACAAGTTCTCGTTCCAAGCATCTACTGATAAGCTTAAAGTCAATAAAGTTATCGTCGTAACCGTAATTTCAAATCTCTAACACTTTCAATGGTCCATCACAGTTCAGAAGCTTTCTTTACTCAGGAGTAATGGACCCAAGCTGTCTGCTCTTTAACCTTGATTGCAGTGAAAGTGGTTAGCAACACCTGATAAGGTCCATTCCACTTCTCCTCCAATGGGTCACCTGAAAAATTCTTAACATAAACCCAATCTCCAGGGCTAAATGGGTGGATCGGGTGATCTAACCCTTTTGCTCTGGTTCCCAAAACAGTCTTATTAATCTTTTCCAATTGTTTTCCTAAGGATATAACATAATTTTGTAAATAATTATTTCCCAGCTGATTCAAATCTTCCCCTTGATATTTGGCCTGATATGGCCTCCCATATAATATCTCAAAAGGGCTCAGATTTTCTTTGGCCCTAGGTTTTACACGTATCCAAAGTAGTGCAATAGGCAGTGCTTGATACCAATATAGGTTTGCTTCTTGACATATTTCTACTTGCCCGCTGGCTTGTGGTCTGTAAGGGTGTGTGTAATTGCCAATCGATTCCTAATAGTTTGCTGACCTGTTGCACTACTTCTGCACAAAAATGTGTACCCCTTATCTGATGAAATGACCGTAGGTACCCCGAATCGAGGTATTATTTCATTTAATAATACCTTAGTTACTTCTCTTGCTTTGTTTGTCCTACAAGGGAACGCCTCTGGCCATCCGGAAAAGGTGTCTGTAAGTACCAATAAGTATCTGTACCCCCCTTTTCTTGGAAGTTCAGAGAAATCAATTTGCCAGTGGTCCCCTGGTACATTTCCTCTCCCAATACTTCCTAATTGTACCCGGTTACCTGTATTGGGATCATTTTTCAAACATATTTCACATTGCTGAGTCACCTGTCAAACTGTAGTATACAAATTTCTCCCTATTAATTTTTGATTTAAAAATTTATACAGGGAATCTGCCCCCCAATGTGTCTTATTGTGTTCTTCTTTAACAACTCCCCATACCTGTTTGGCAGGAATTATAATCCTGCCATCACTCAAGTGGGCCCATCCTTTGGAGGGAACCTGCCCTCCCATTTCTTCTATTAATTCTTTATCAGCCCTAGAATATTCAACATTTTCTTGGTCACCTAGACTCCTACTTCTATTATCTGGAATTAAGGTTAAAATCTTTTGCATTCCCTCCGCTGCCTGTTTAGCCTCATAATCAGCCAACCTGTTACCTTTTTCCTGGTCAGTGTTACCCTTCAGGTGTCCTCGGCAGTGCATGATGGCAACTTTGGTTGGCAGTTGGACTGCTTCTAATAGGTGAAGGATTTCCTCAGAGTGCTTGATCTGTCTCCCTTGTGCGGTTAAGTAGTCCTCGTTCCTTCCAAATTGCTCCGTGAGCGTGGACAACTCCAAAGGCATATTTGGAGTCTGTCCATATATTTATCTTTTTCCCTTTTGCCAATTCCAGGGCCCTAGTCAGGGCAATAATTTCAGCCTTTTGAGCTGATGTTCCAGCAGGCAATGACTGAGATTCAATTACTTTGCTTGCTGTCATCACCGTGTACCCAGCCTTTTGAATACCTTGTCGGACGAAGCTGCTTCCATCCGTGAACCAGGAGTCTTGTGCATCTTCCAGGGGTTCTTCTTTTAAATCTGGTCTGCTAGAATATACAGTCTCTATGGTTTCCAAACAGTCATGTATCAATGATTCAGATGTCACCCCACTGAGGAAAGAAGCTGGGTTCGTAACATTAGTCACTTCAATACTAACATCGTCTGGTTCAACTAGAATAGCCTGGTATTGTAAAAATCGGGATGGAGAAAGCCAATGATTCCCTTTTTGTTCTAGTACGGCTGATACTGTGTGTGAAACCAGCACTGTGATTTTTTTTGGCCTAAGGTAAATTCTGGGCCTCTTAGATATTTAGTACTACAGCTGCCACAGCTCGTAGGCACCCTGGCCACCCTTTGCTTACTTCATCAAGCTGCTTAGAAAAGTAGGCCACAGCTCTTTTGTAGAGTCCCAGTCGTTGAGCTAGGACTCCCAGAGCTATATCTTGTTTTTCATGGGAAAACAGCCAGAAGGGTTTAGTAACGTCAGGTAGGCCCAGGGCTGGGGCCTTCATCAGTTCCTTTTTAAGCGTTTTGAACGCATTTTGAGCTTTTCTGGACCAAATCAATTGAGTGGGATTGTTTTTCAAAAGTTCATATAAAGATTTTGCTATTATTCCATAATTGTAAATCCATAATCGACACCAACCTGCCATTCCCAAGAAGGTCCCGAGTTCCTTTACCGTTTGAGGGAGGGGGGTTCTGCAGATGGCTTCTTTACGTTCCGTTCCTAATTCTCGTTGTCCTCCAGATAGCTCGTATCCAAGGCAGGTTACTTGCTGTCGCACCATCTGAGCTTTCTGTTGAGAGACTCGATACCCATTCAGGCCCAAAAAGTTCAACAAATTAATAGTCCATTGAATACAATCAGACTTTGTTTCAGTTGCTATTAATAAGTCATCCACATACTGTAGAAGAGTTCCATCTCTGGAGGGAGGATCCCATGTCTCAAGTTCTCGTGCTAATTGATTCACAAAGATGGTTGGACTGTTCTTAAAACCTTGGGGTAACACTGTCCAGGTTAGTTGGGTTTTCCTACCAGTAGTAGGACTTTCCCATTCAAATGCCAATAGGTTTTGGCTCTCCTTGGCCAGAGGCAAGCAGAAGAATGCATCTTTCAAATCTAATACTGTAAACCATACTTGATTATTTAGTAATTTAGTAAGTAAAGTATAAGGATTGGCCACCACAGGGTGTAAATCTTTAAAATTGAGGGCTTTTAGAAAGAACACCTTTTCCTGTTGGCCAGCAGCTCCCACTACAGTCACAAAGTCTTTACTCACAGGTATCAATTCCTGGTTTAAAACAGAGAAAGAAGCACCTGTGTCTACTAAGAATTCTACTTCTTTCTCTTGTCTCCCCAGTCCTCCTCTACTTTCAGAGAGCCTTCCCCTTCCTCGTCCTCTAAATCCTCCTCTATTCACCATTCCTCTCTGTTCCAAGGCTGCCTCCGTGCGGCGGGAGGTTAACACCACAATCCTTCTGCCACTCTGGGAGATTCCACAAAGTAAAAAACCATATCCGCATACATAACCTCATCCCATTTTCCTTCTCTCCGTAAGAACAACATTAACTACAATATAGTATTATAATTGAAAGATCCATTAAAGGGCCATTTTTCACCATCTTCTAATTTGTACAGGGGACACCACTGATTACAATATTTGATTAGTGTTTTCTTATTCACACTCCCACCTGGCTGTCCCCCTATCTCTTTCCAATGTGCTAAGATACATCCTAGGGGGCTTTTCTTTACAAGACCACCACTTTGCTGTCCCCCCATTCTACCTTATTGATTCTGTACTTCCGTTATTCTCCCACAGAATATTTTAATAACCTCAACCTGTCGCGCTTTATCCTCCCACTCTGACCACGTTCCACAATTCTCACATTGAATATCTCACCCATAAATTTTGGTCACAAATAAAACAATTTACGAGGAAAAGCAGTTCACATTCATTTTCAGGATGAGACGCACAGGTCTCCAGGTTTTCCACACTCACTTTGCAGTCACACCATGTCTCAGTCACTCACCGGTCACACCAGAGTTAACTCAGCTCATTCACACTTAGTTGCCAGTTTCACAGTGCCTAACAAATACATCCAAATTCAATACCAATAAACCAATATCCGAGTTCGGTGCCAGTAAATCTGTACCGCCAACAGTACAAAACTCATGCGGGTTTCATAAGTGTACCAATACGTTATTGCAGAAGTACAAGGCTTAACCTGTGCCTGTACCAACGGCACGTTATTGCAGAAGTACAAGGCTTAACCCATGCCTGTACCAACGTACCACCAACAGTACAAACTCATGCGGGTTTCATAAGTGTACCAATACCAAAAAGCATGTTATTGCAGAAGTACCAGTGTCACCGAAATCGGGAATCAAACTCCTTAACACCAATGTAGTATTAAGAAGCAGGCATTCTTTATTACGGCGCCAGATGCACGGGGGATCGTTCCACCTAGCGTGCATACCGCAGGTTGCATCAGCCGAAACTTATATTGCCCAGTTACATACATATGCATCAAATTTCCCAGAATGATCATGCATATTCAATTTCCCAGAACTAATTATCATGTTTGCATGGTCATTGCGCATGCGTCCTTGAGTTCCGAGGGGCTTCCGTAGGGGTCTCTGGTAGTCCTGGGTGGTCATACAGGTGTGTCCTTTAGTTGACCCCTTCTTCTGGACATGCGCAATCCCGCCTTGCTTATGTAATCCGTTTTCCTTCTTCATGGTGCATGGTCCCTAACAATGATTTGGCACCCTTAACACAAACCAATTATTCTAACCACCCTCGACTTTGTCAAGATGGGCTGGGGCTGTACTGGGAACATAGCAGCATGTCCGTACTACTCCTTGTCCAATTGTCTTTGGGCACAGTAGCATATCCATAGCCATAGGTGTACAAACACAATATTAAAGCATTGTCTAACCTGCTCCTATCTCTATGTTGCTTAGTTACAAAAGAACAAACTAATCATTTTGGTTACATCTGGCTACATTTCCCCCCTTTGGAAGTTTTGAAATAATCATCTTTTCAATACTTCCACTCTTAATCTTTCATAACTCAACATAAGCAGGTGGCTTCTCTCCCGGCATTGGTGTACGATGCTTCATCACTGATTTCTGTGTCAACATTTTCTTTAAACATTGATAAACCAAACAAATCACCAAAACAACTGTAATCAAAATGATTAGTGTCTGTAACAACTCAGTTATCCATCCTTTAAGAGGAAATCCAAAATGTCCCAAAATTTGGCCTAACCAATTTGTTTGCATTTCACTCCTTAAACCTTAAGTCTGCTGTGCCACCCTCTTCATGTCATCTATTTGTTCATTCAAAGCAGCTGTAACATTTGGGATGTGCACACAGCAATCTTGATTTCTGTAAATCCACAATCATCACTTCAATTCCCCCATGTGTTTCTCTCTGTTTTTCCTCTACTATTTTATCATTATTTGTGGGGTAACTATGACTTGTCGGGTGGATGTTACCCACCTCATTTTCTACTGCTCTCAACTGTTCTGCCAATAATCTATCCAATTTACCATCATTTGGTTTTGGGGTTGGAAGTTTTACCTGTTTTACTGGTACCAGGGCAAGGATGCTTTGCTCCACTGCCTCTCTAGCAGTTTTATCAGCCAATCGGTTGCCCACATTTACCACGGTTTGTCCAAATGGATGTGCTTTACAATGCATTACCACTACTTCCTTGGGCTGCTGGATGTCCTGGAGGAGTTGAAGAATTTCTTCCTGAGCTGACAACAGTCCTCTTTCCTTCCAGATAGCTCCATGTGTGTGAATCTGCTTTCTGTGCTGGTGTATTCACAGGGAGAGCTTCAGCTTTCATCACTTGGGTGGTGGTAACCACTGCATACCCCGCCATCCATTTTCCATCTCGGACAAAGCTGCTTCCATCCATAAACAGCTCCAAATCAGGATTAGGCAACGGTTCGTCCTTCAGGTCCTGTCTGCTAGAATATACCTGTTCAATAGCTTGCAAACAATCATGGTGTAAAGACTCACCCATTTCTGAGCTCAAAAACATTGCCGGGTTCACTGCTGTTGTAGTTTTAAGTTCCACATCGTCCTGTTCCAAGAGAGTGACCTGGTATTTGAGCATGCGGCTTGGGGACAGCCAATGCCCCCCTTTTTGCTCCAAGACAGAAATGACCATATGTGGGACATAAACCGTAATTTTCTGCCCCATGGTTAATTTCCTTGCTTCTTGGATTAAGAGTACAGTTGCTGCCACAGCTCGCAAACATCCAGGCCATCCCTTGCTGACATTATCCAATTGCTTAGAAAAATACCCAACGGCCCGTTTCCAAGTTCCTAATTTTTGAGTCAACACACCCAAAGCAAGATGTTGTCGCTCATGTACAAACAATTCAAAAGGCTTTGCTAAATCTGAGAGTCCTAACGCAGGTGCAGACATCAAAGCCTTCTTCAGATTTTTAAAAGCTGTCCAACACTCAGGTGTCCACAACAGGTGATTCTCCTGGGATCCTTTCAAAGCTGCATAATTGAGGATCCACAATCGACACCACCCGACCATACCCAAAAATGTCCGCAATTCCCCTATCGTTCTGGGTTCTGGAACTTGACAAATTGCTTCCTTTCTGCCTGCTCCCAATCTTCTTTGTCCTTGTGAAATTTCAAAGCCTCAATATATCACAGTCTCTTTCCCAATCTGGGCCTTGCTTTTTGATACTCGGTATCCTGCTTGTCCCAAAAAATTCAACAAGCTGATGGTCGCTTGTAAACAGTCCTCCCGAGTCTCTGCTGCTATCAAGATGTCATCTACATACTGCAATATTATTCCTTCTGAATTTTCTTTTTTCCACACTTCCAATTCCTTTGCCAACTGATTGCCAAATATTGTAGGACTATTTTTGAACCCTTGAGGTAGCACTGTCCAGGTGAGTTGTGTCTTGCGTCCAGTGGTGGGGCTTTCCCATTCAAAGGCAAATATGCCTGGCTATCTTTGTCTAGAGGTATGCAGAAGAAAGCATCCTTGAGATCAAGTACAGTAAACCACTCATGTTTTTCTTTTAAGGATGTCGGCAAGGTATATGGGCTAGCTGCTACTGGGTGAATGTCTTGAACAATCTGATTCACGGCTCTTAAATCTTGAGCTAACCTATATTCCTTGCCATTCTGCTTTTTCACTAGCAATATCAGGGTATTATATTCTGATTCACACTCTATCAATAATGCATAATTCAAAAATTTTGTTATTAATTCTTCCAACCCCTTTCTAGCTTCCCACTTGATAGGATACTGTTTTTGTCTTACCGGTTTAGTTCCAGATTTTAGAACAACCTTTACTGGTTCCGCCAATTTAGACCGACCTGGAATTCCACTAGCCCATACCAAGGGTGTTACTGCATCCTCTACTTCTGCAGGAATTTCTTCCTTCGGTCTTGGTGTGTTCTGTAACATAAAAATTCTCACTTCCACAGCTTTTGATTCAGGTATTAACAGCTGAGTCTCCCCATTTATTTTTTTTTATTATTATTTTGTGCATTCAATTTACTCAATATATCTCTTCCTAACAAAGATGATGGACATTCTGGCATATACAAAAATTGATGAGTTACCCATTGCTTTCCCCATTTGAATTTCAAAGGTTGTAAAAACGGCCGATTTTCCTTCTGCCCTGCTCCCCCAACAACACTTATAGTTTTATGACTAAACCCTCCTTTGCATATATTTAATACCGAACATGTTGCCCCTGTATCAACTAAAAATTCTACTTCATCATTCCTCAGCTTTAATGTAACCAGGTGTTCAGCTGGGGTTGACTCCCCTGGTCTCCTTCAGTCCTCATCATTCAGAGTCATCAACTTAATTGCCTGTAGCGAAAGATCCAATTCTCTCACTTTGGGACATTCCCTTTTCCAATGTTACAGGCAGAGCAACATCATCTTAAACTCTTATTCCTTCCCTGTTTTTTTCCAAAGTCAATACCATAAAATCTTACTGGATAATCCCACACTGTTTTTGCCACTCCAGATGATTTCTCAAAGCAAAAATAAATACCTTATAAGGTATTTCATCTCATTTACCTTCCCTTTTGCAAAATAACATTAATTGCAAGATGGTATTATATTGCGATGGACTATTCTTTGGCCATTTCTCCCCACCTTCTAAAGTATACATTGGCCACCAATGATTGCAATATTCAATTAATTGTTTCCGAGTCAAAGGATCACCCCCCAGATCTTTCCAGTGTTTTAAAATACATCCCAAAGGTGTTCTTTGTGGGATGGGTTTCTTGCTCGGAAATGTACCCATCTCCCAAAAGACTAGTGGTTGTGATTGTGCACTATCACAGACAGACACTAGTCAGAGGGACCCCAACCCTTGTTGGAGCTCCCTCTGGGATTCCAGCCCCCTGCCAGAAATCCCAACCTTGGAGACTTCAACCCCCCGTCGAAGACTCCCCCTTGGGCCCCGCTCCACAGGCTTTCGCCTAGCAGAGACTTACCAACCGAGGTACCTCTTAGCCCAACCCTGCGTAGCTTTCGCCGCGCCTTACGAGCAGGCTTTGGTGGGACTCTAACCCACGTCCTACCTAAAGTGGGACTCTAACCCCACGTACTGCCCAGAGTGGGACTCTAACCCCACGTCCTACCTAAAGTTCTCTTACCCGTTAGAAGAATGCCTTATTACCTTGTTCTAGGGGATCTTGCTCAGAATTCTTCGGTCCGGGGATCGGAGGTTCTCCCCGAGAATCCCTCGGTGCCAGCTGGAGGTCCTGTGATCCCTCGGATCCGTCGAAATTCAGAAGCAGGGTCCTATCTGGGTCGCCAAAACTGTCACTGAAATCGGGAATCAAACTCCTTAACACCAATGTAGTATTAAGAAGCAGGCATTCTTTATTACGCCACCGGATGCACGGGGGATCGTTCCACCTAGCGTGCATACCGCAGGTTGCATCAGCCGAAACTTATATTGCCCAGTTACATACATATGCATCAAATTTCCCGGAATGATCATACATATTCATTCTATTTCCTGGAACTAATTATCATATTTGCATGGTCATTACGCATGCGTCCTTGAGCTCCGAGGGGCTTCTGTGGGGGTCTCTGGTGGTCCTGGGTGGTCATACAGGTGTGTCCTTTAGTTGACCCCTTCTTCTGGACATGCACAATCCCGCCTTGCTTATGTAACCCATTTTCCTTCTTCATGGTGCATGGTCCCTAACAATGATTTGGCACCCTTAACACAAACCAATTATTCTAACCACCCTCGACTCTTTGTCAAGATGGGCTGGGGCTGTACTGGGAACATAGCAGCATGTCCGTACTACTCCTTGTCCAATTGTCTTTGGGCATAGTAGCATATCCATAGCCATAGGTGTAAAAACACAATATTAAAGCATTGTCTGACCTGCTCCTATGTCTGTGTTGCTTAGTTACAAAAGAACGAACTAATCATTTTGGTTACATCTGGTTACACAAGGCTTAACCCGTGCCTGTACCAACGTACTAAATACCAAATGTATACCCTCAGGCACTAGTAGCCTGGTATACGGCGCTCAGCGTAGGACGTCTCCTACGACTTACGAGAACCTTCCAAATGACCGGTCCCAAATTCCAAAACAGAAAAGATTTAAAGAATACCATTTTTCCTTTAGATGGTCCTTGTCTGCTCCTGCAGTGATCCGATTGAGGTGAGGAGTCCCTCCGGGAAATCCCGGGGGTACCCTAGGGAGTCCTGTTCTCAGTGGGTCCTGCAGCCGAGCAGAGCGGGTCCCACCTGGGGTGCCAAATTGTTGCCGTGAAAAGCCGAAATCAGGACTCAGTAGTCGGGATGACTACTAAGCAGGTATTCTTTATTGCAGCGCTGGGCAGCACTGGGGATCGCTCCGCCACAGGTGCTCCGCCAGGTTAGCACAACACATCAGCTCATATACAGAAAAATCATACATATTCATCAGATTTCCTGAAAAGGGCAGTCTTATGGTGATGAGTTCCCAGAATTCATTTACATAGTCCAAGCATGCGCAGTAAAATTAGGGTTAGGGTCTTTTCACCCTCCCGGTGGTCTTCCATAGTCTTCCTCACGTTGTCCGCTAGTTGAACTTTGGGCTTCCTTTGTCCATATATAGTCATTGAGTTAGCTCATCAGTCCTTGGGCCTCGGAATGTTACAAGGGGGTCGATTTAAGCTAGTTCTTTGGTGCTTATCTTCGGCACAAAGGTCCTGAGTTCCTGTTATCAGTGATTTAATTCGGAAGCCTAACGAGCTTGCTCAAGGCCTGCTTAGTCCTATCAGGTAAGAAGTCACAGGAAATGTCCCACCATCAACTCTGCTCAGCAGGTAACCAAAACTATCTTTGCAGGGGAAGAGAACAAAAGAGAACAAGGATGCAAGTGAAACTAAAAAAAATGCAAGTCCATGTATCACAGTAAGGTCTTAGTCAGGGATTGTCAGGGATTTAACCCCTTCAGTGTAGTCACTGGAAGCCCAAATAATGAGCTAAAAATACCAGAAGTATTGAAATCCATACCGACAAAGTTGTGGAGTAAAACTAGCACGGATGTGGGATTACTAGTTTCAGCTCAACCTGTAAACATAAAAACAAAGGGAAGACACCCCCCTCCGGCTGTGAAACAGTACCCGAGTCCCCAGGAAGCTGAGAAGAGCGTTCAAAAGCAAATAGACGGCTATTTAGCCCAAGGAATTTTGAAGGTGTGTGTGTCTCCGTATAACACTCCTATACTCCCTGTAAAAAAGAATAGATTAGATGGAGATGGGGTCCCAAAATACCGTTTTGTGCAAGATCTATGGGTAGTTAATCCGCACGTAGTGACTCCACATCCAGTAGTGCCCGATCCCTCTACCATACTTTTACAAATACCGCATTGGGCAAGATATTTTACTGTGATTGATCTAAGGGCTGCCTTCTTTAGCATCCCTTTAGATGAGGACAGCCAACTTTTGTTTGACTTAATGTGGAAAGGACAACAATTAACCTGGATGCGTCTCCCACAAGGGTTTGCGGGGTCTTCTACAATTTTTTCCATGAATACTGAGAAATTATTTGAGAGACATAAAATTAGCGGGCAAATCAGCCCTTGTAAAATATGTAGATGATTTGCTAATAGTGAGTAAAGATGAGGATGCCTGTATAAAAGACACTATACATCTATGTACTGCCTTAGCAGAGAAAGGTCATCGTGCATCCCCGTCCAAACTTCAGCTGTGTCAGAAGGAAGTTAAATATTTAGGGTTTATCCTAAGGGAAGGGCAGTGGGTAACAGACCCAGAAAGAATAGAAGCTATAATAAAGCTTCCGCGTCTGGTCACAAAGAAACAGTTGCGAGGGTTCCTTGGAGCTGTGGGATTTTGTCGACCATGGATTCCTGGGTTGGGAGAATTAACAAGATCACTGACAGAAGCAACAAGAAATGAGGAGATAGAACCTATTGCATGGGGTCCAGAAAGGGAGCAAGCTTTTAAAACGATAAAAGGAGCTTTGGCATCAGCTCCCGCTCTTGGACTCCCAGACTACACGAAACCCTTTAATTTGCATGTACATGAGCGAAAAGGGATAGCCAGTGGAGTTATAACGCAGAAACTGGGTCCACATCACAGGCCATACGCCTATTACTCAATTCAGCTTGATCCAGTGGCGGCAGGGGCACCAGCTTGTAATAAATCGGTAGCGGCAGCAGTGGCTATATTGGAGAAGAGTCGCCCACTTATCTTAGGACATCCAGTGACCGTTTATGTACCACACGAAGTAGAGATACTATTGAAGCAATATGCGACCCAAGCATTGTCACCACAACGGGCACATAGGTATGAACTAATTCTACTAATGGCAGATAATGTTACTCTGCAAAGATGCAATACCCTGAATCCTGTGATGTTGTTACCATTGCCTGATGAAGGGGAGGAACATCATCAGTGCGAACGAGTAATGCTTACTTCTAGCAAACCACAAACAGATTTAACTGATGTTCCTTTGCAGAACCCAGATTTAGCTCTATTTGTAGACGGCTCATCCTACTACTTGCATGGACAACGACGGACTGGGTACGCCGTGGTCGGCCAAGGACAAGTGATGGAAGCCGAACCACTCCCAGCAAGGCTGAGCGCACAAGGAGCGGAACGGGTAGTGTTGACACACGCGGCTCATCTAGGAAAGGGAAAACGAGTCAATACTTACACAGACTGTTGGTATGCCTTCGGGGAACGCCATGCAACAGGAATGTTATGGAAAGAACGAGGATTTTTCACATCATCAGGAAAAAGGGTATCCAATGGAGAGGAAATATGCAATTTGCTGGAATGGGTCCAACTACCCAGAGAAATTGCTGTGATACATTGCCCAGCCCATATCAAAGATACTACAGAAATTAGTGAAGGAAATGCTTTAGCTGATGCAGCTGCGAAAGCTGCAGCCCAGCAACCTCTGAAGGAGTGTATGGTTGCAATCTCAATGGACAATCAGAACGAATGGCCAGATTTAATAGACCCCAAAGCCATGTATGAAAAGGACTCTACAGCAGAGGAAAAGAATCAATGGGAAAAGTGGGAAGCAGAACAAAATGACAGCGGAATATGGACAATTGGAGGAAAACCGATTTTGCCAAAGAAGTAATTAATTACTGTGGCTAGGTGGTTTCATGACAAAGCTCATGGAGGAGCAGAGGCAGTGGCTAACCAGGTAAAAAAAAAAAAGAGATGGACAGCACCAGGAATTTATGCCGCCGCAAAGAGGATCACCAGTAGCTGCCCAACCTGCCAAAAGTTTTCAAGTATCAAGTCGAGCTCAGAGTTAGGGGGACGACCATGGGCCTATTTCCCTTTTCAACGATTACAAATAGATTAGGCAGATATGCCATCCGCCAGTGGATACAAACATTTATTAGTTATAGTAGATCAATTGTCAGGTTGGGTAGAAGCATTCCCCACAAGAAAAGCAGACACAGGAGGAGTAATGAAAGCATTATTGAAGGAAATTATACCCAGATATGGAGTTCCTGAATCAATCGAATCAGACAGGGGTGCCCATTTTACAGCAAATACAATCGGTCAACTATATAAGTCGCTAGGTATAGAGAGGAACTTGCACACTCCCTATCACCCACAACCCTCAGGACAGGTAGAAAGAATGAACAGAACCTTAAAGGAAAAGATAGCAAAAATATCTACAAACACAGGTTTGAAGTGACCTGCATTGCACTTAGCCCTATGGGATGTGCGCAATGCCCTACAACGACCCATAGGGCTAACACCAGCAGAAATTCTCTTTGGGAGACATTTGGCCATACCAGGGACTTATATCCCAGCTAAGACCAGCCTGTTGGATGGAGGTGAACGACTGACCCAGTATGTTATAAATGTTAATACGCTATTTGTCAATGTAACTTGTGAAACTACTATGCCAGTATTGACAACTGTCTCTCCAACCACGTTACATCCCATGATAATAGTATTATGCTTAGCCCTATTGTGTTACTTGTAATCATATTATATATATGAACATGGTGGTTAATTGTTCATCCTGAAAGAATTTGCGGCCTTTGTCTGACCTTGGTCTGACATATTAAGCAGGAATGCTTGATTAAAAAAAAAAAAAAAAGGGAGGACTGTTGTAGTAGTCACTTTAGCATTAGTATCAAGGCTTGCTGAAGTCTTAGGCCCCAAGAAGTGTCACCTAGATCCACCGACCGTGCACTGAACTTTTACTTGGCTACATGAAGGAAGGCCCCTGAAACTGGTGCAAACCAGAAGGATAAGGAGGCTTCAACCTTAGCAGAAGCTGCAATCTTAGAGATAAGAGAAGAATCGGCCCACCTAGAGACAATGAAAGGGCCCAATGAAGAACCAGAAGACCCCAGACCCTGATACTACTATTGGTCCGAACTGTCTCCTGAGGGGAGGGGAATTTAGATTGTAAGGGTATAATTACCCAGGGATTTCTTTGTCCTGGGTCCCTCTCCGGAGGCACCCAGCTCGAGCTGTTTTCACCGCTGTACCAATAAATTCATCTGGTGTACGTCGTATCAGAGACTCTGCTTCGGGAAACCTAGGGTCGAGCCAGAGGGGAGAGGAAGCACCCGAGAGTGAGTGTGTGTGTGAGCGAGGAGTCAAAAAGGGGCACCCGTCAGCTCAGTGGAGCTGCCCGCTGCGAAGGGACTCAGGTCCTAGCAGTTGAAGTCTCGGGTGGTGTGTGTGCGACTCCCTGAATGGCGTGTGAGTGCTCGGGCAGCGGCTTCTCCTTTAACAGGAGAACAATCTTTGAAACTGAGCAGGTCATGAAGTTTATTTTGAAGAGAACGCTCATTCTTGAATGCAAAACTAAATGTTTTATGACATACAGTTTATTGTTTAATGTTTACATCTATTAGTGCTAGATGAAAATGGAACTGTGGATAATTACATCCAGTCTACAAGAGATTAAATGTTTTTGTGGAAGTACTAGCTGTGATTTTAACATTTAAGGTTCAATTTTCTTCCCAAACATTGCAAAAACCATAAATGCAGAATGATTTATGTCATTGGTAATGGCAATCTACCATTGAAAACTTTTTGAATATTAGCCGTCAAGTTGTCATGATCAGTTTTAAGTACTCAACTGAAAAGTTGGACTCTTAATATCACAATTTAAATGGCAGAGTTCACTATGAAGGTGGCTTGGGAAAACCTAAACCTATATATGTAGTTTCAACTGCAAAGTGAATTCTATATAATATATGCTAAATTAGTGTATGATATAAACAGCTGTATCAAAGTATTAACATATATTTTAAAAACTGTAAATTTTAGATTCTGGAATATCATGCAAGAGCCCTTAGGGCTGTGCTCTTAACTACATGCACACGTTTATAAGGAACATGATTCTCAGCCTGCAGTAGTAGTGGGGAGCTGCTGTGCTGCTACCACACTAAAGTATGAGCTAGCAAATCTGCACAGATCAGGAACTTGCTGACAGTTCTCCTTCACAAAGCAACATTTTGTTTTGGCCCATGGGGTGCATTAAGTCTCTCACCACTGTTGCAGCCTCAATTGTTCTACTCACAGCCCACAGAATTTCACCCTTAGTGCATCACAGAGCACCTACATGCATTTCCACCTGGTTGGATTTACGTGCATTTAATCAAATTTATCTGTTATTAGAAGTAATACATTATAATGCATTAAACTATTCTTTATCATTTACTGTCAAATAAGGGGGAGGAAACACAGCAGTTTTAACACATTACTGTTAGATGTTGACAATTCTAATCAACTGAGGCACAACTGTAAATGGTTACCAACAAGTCATACTTAGGTCATTGAACTAGTAAGTGTACATTTACTTACAGTGCATCAGATGTATGCATTACCACTGAAAAAAACCAAGAAGGTCCGTGTAACTTGAAGTCTAATATGCACTCAATGTAAAGTGTTATGAATACTGCCCCAAGGGCATGTGACTTCCTGTACCTGTATTATACTATTGGACAGCAGACAATCAGAATTCACTCCAGCTTCAAAATAATATACATAACTACCCATAATCATTCTGATCCCTCTGCAAATTTCATTCTGCGGCTAGTTTTTTCAGCGCCTTAGTTAATTTAACTTGATTATAACTGGAAGCATCTGATTATGATTTAGGCATACTTATTGCTGTAAAAAAAATAAGCTCATCTTCAAAATTATTGTGCAAGTATTTTAATAAGATGTGCACACATCTCAAAGAATTCTATTGTATGACTCCCTGGTCTTGGAGTTAAGTCAGCTTTAGAAGAGTCAAGCGAAGAGATCACTGATGGGGTAAGGGATATATCTGCAGATTTTCCTTGTGCATCAGCATCTGAATCTTTTTGACAGGATCTACAGTTGCTCACAGAACCTGATCTCCGTGGAGTTGCAGTCCCAGATTTTGCTTCAGTAATTTCATCTAGGGGGCAAGTGGAGACAGAAGGAAAATTAGTTATCAGTATCAAATAAGTCAGAACAAACATCTTCCCCTTCTCACATTTCTAATCTTGTTTTTTAAATCTTGATTAATACATAAACAGCTTTTGTAAACTGTATATAGTTGATACAAAATAAAAGCTTATACATATAGCAACACAGAATCAAATCTCCTTATGCAAATTATTCTTGTGCTCTGAACTGTGCTCCAAGACTATCTGATCTAGTTTAGACCAGCACTCACCATATTTTTCATAAACTAGTTTCAGCAGCTAATACTTGAATTGATTTAGTTTACTTAAAACAGAAACAGGATAACATCATAAGGTTAAGTCAAATAACAGTTCGAACATTTTGTAGATGCTTTTTGCTAGTATCAACTTTATTATATTTATTTTCTTTCCATTTGGTTATTTATATTTTATTATTTGTGTTTTTATTATAATTCATTGATGCATTAATTGCTAATATCTACATTAATTTATCCTTCATTTTTGGGCTGCAGCAGTTTAAGTTTACTTCTAAGATGAAAGTATTTCCTCCTCATACTGAAGGTAATGTTCTGCTCAAGTATCTCTACTGTGACTTTAAATACTCAACATAAGTTTGACTCACACCTGGCACCAGAAAAAGTTATTTCCATGAGAACTTAGTGAACACAGGAGAGATTGCCTTTTCACATCAAAACTACTTTAAACTACAGTTTGGTAAGAGGAATAGAGAACAGTTAACCGTGGCAGAGAGAAAGGAAAATCACATCAGCTTCACTACTGGAATAGAGATGCTAAATCCATGCCCTTAGGTTGTATTTCCTCAAGAGTTGAGCCCAGGACTGCAGCAGGCTGCCTCCCCCAGCTGCATGGCTCTAAGCAGTCATCTCCCCTCCAACAGGGATAGCATTTATCCTATACTGCAGTAAGTCAGTACGGGAAAGTGATTCATCCCCTGTATCAAATACTACTGGATCTAAGGAAGCACTGTACCACAAGACACAGCCTCAGCCACCCTATACTGTAATCCCGCCATATTTCAGCAAATCCTTTCTCCATGCCACGTTTTCCTAGGCATGTCATGTACACCATTGGCCATAGGTAATTCTGCTTTAGTCTACTATGCCCTTAAACAAGCATTATGTCCAGTCTATATTAGCTCCTCCATTTTCAGGAAGGTAACAGACTTGGAGTTTGAGATAGTTTTGGCTGGGGTAGACTTAATTTTCTTCATAGTAGCTAGTATGGGGCTATGTGTCGTGGTTTAGCCCCAGCCGGGAACTAAGCACCACACAGCCGCTCGCTCACTCCCCCCCGCTGGGATGGGGGAGAGAATCGGAAGAGCAAAAGTAAGAAAACTCGAGGGTTGAGATAAAGACAGTTTAATAGGGAAAGCAAAAGCCGCGCACACAAGCAAAGCAAAGCAAGGAATTCCTTCACTCCTTCCCATGGGCAGGCAGGTGTTCAGCCATCTCCAGGAAAGCAGGGCTCCATCACGCGTAGTGGTTACTTGGGAAGACAAACGCCATCACTCCGAATGTCCCCCCCCTTCCTTCTTCTTCCCCAGCTTTATATACTGAGCATGACGCCATATGGTATGGAATAGCCCTTTGGTCAGTTTGGATCAACTATCCTGGCTGCGTCCCCTCCCAGCCTCTTCTGCACCTGGCAGAGCACGGAAAGCTGAAAAGACCTTGACTAGTGCAGCAGAACTAAAACATCTCTGTATTATCAACACTGTTTTCAGCACAAATCCAAAACATAGCCCCATACCAGCCACTATAAAGAAAATTAACTCTATCTCAGCTAAAACCAGGACACTATGTTTTAGATTTGTGCTGGAAACAGTGTTGATAATACAGGGATGTTTCAGTTCCTGCTGAGCAGTGCTTACACAGAGTCAAGGCCTTTTCTGCTTCTCACACCACCCCACCAGTGAGTAGGCTGAAGGTGCACAAGATCTTGGGAGGGGACACAGCTGGGACAGCTGAACCCAATGGACCAAAGGGCTATTGCATACCATATGGCATCATACTCAGTATATAAAGCTGGGGAAGAAGAAGGAGGAATGGGGGGATGTTCGGAATTATGGTGTTTGTCTGCCCAAGTAACCGTTATGCGTGATGGAGCCCTGCTTTCTTGGAGATGGCTGAACACGTGCCTGCCGCTGGGAAGTAGTGAATGAATTCCTTGCTTTGCTTGTGTGTGTGGCTTTTGCTTTGCCTATTAAACTATCTCAACCCATGAGTTTTCTCACTTTTACCCTTCCAATTCTCTCCCCCATCCCACTGGGTAGGGAGTGAGCAAGTGGCTGTGTGGGGCTCAGTTGCCAGCCGAGATTAAACCATGACAGAGTTGTATGCTGTGTTATTGTCACTCTATAAAACAGAACTTTCTACAGGTTAGTCCAACTGCTTTCAAGACTTCACTGAGTGCAAGCATGCAATTCCCATCTCAAATTTTGTCTAGTACTAGCATTGGTGGGTTGGACCTGGCTGGCAACTAAGGCCCCAGTCAGCCCCTCATTCACTCTGCCCTACCTCAGTGCAATAGAGGAAGAGAACTGGAAGGACAAAAGCAAGAAAACTCATAGGTTGAGATAAACAGAGTTGGGGGGGGGAGGGGAAGTGATGCAAAGGCCACTCACCACCTCCTACAAGCAGACTAATGCCCAGCCAGCCTCTGAGCAATGGCTACCTTCCCCAAACCCCCATCCCCTCAGGTTTTTTTTGCTAAGCATGACATCATACAGCATGGAATATCCCGTTGGTCAATCTGGGTCAGCTGTTCAGGTTGTGTCCCCTCCCAACTTCTTGTTGTCATTGGGTGCAGCACAGCGGGGAAAAAGAAAGACTAAATACTAAGCAAGAACTGCTCAGCAACAGCCAGAACACTGGTGTATTATCAACATTGTTTTAGTCATAGATCCAAAACACAGCACCATATAGGCTTGTCGTGGTTTAGCCCCAGCCGGCAGCTAAGCACCACGCAGCCGCTCGCTCACTCCCCCCGCCGGTGGGATGGGGGAGAGAATCGGAAGAGCAAAATAAGAAAACTCGTGGGTTGAGATAAGAACAGTTTAATAATTGGAACAAAATAATAATAATAATGAATTGTAATGAGAAGGAAAACAACGAGAGAGAGAGAGAGAGAGAGAGAGAGGAACAAAACCCAAGGGAGAAAGAAAAGGGGGAAAAAAGATAATAATAATAATAATAAAATGATACAACCGCTCACCACCTGCCGACCAACGCCCAGCCAGTCCCCGAGCACTGATCGCTACCCCCCCCGGCCAAGTCCCCCAGTTTATATACTGGGCATGATGCCATATGGTATGGAATAGCCCTTTGGGCAGTTTGGATCAACTGTCCTGGCTGTGCCCCCTCCCAGCTTCTTGGGCACCTGGCAGAGCATGGGGAGCTGAAAAGTCCTTGACCAGTGTAAACACCGCTTGGCAACAGCCAAAACATCAGCGTGTTATCACTATTATTCTCACACTAAAATCCAAAGCACAGCACTATACCAGCTACTAGGAAGAAAATTAACTCTATCCCAGCCAAAACCAGGACAGTATCCACCCCGTACTCTATACCATTTATGCATTTACGTCACGCCCAGGTTCTACCCTTTCTAATACAATTAATCACCACCACTTTTCCTGTCTCTTTATATATATATATATATATGTACACACAGTTATCATTCCCTTGGTCTATGGGCCATCCCTCTAAAATGTTTATTAAGTTCATTTAGTCCATGACTTTGGGCTCCATCTGTCATAACAGTCCTTCAGGGCAGGAGAGATGGTGTGTGGTGTTGGATTGTTGCATGCTGAAGCCAGTTCTGGTTCCATCACCGCTGCACTTTGCTTGCTTTCATCAAAGCTCATTCTTCATTAATCTGGGTGATTCTTACTGAAATACCATTGATATGGCATGTAGTAACCATAATAGTGATGACATACAATATTATATAGCAATTAACATCATACCATTTAGTTCATTGGCTATTCTCACCCAAAATCAAATCCCCTTGAGGTACACAGCGGACTTCCCCATCCTTTCGCATTACCCACCAAGTGCACCCGGGTCCTTGAGCAAAAGCAATCCCACGAATGGGCTTGCCTTTGCCCGAGGCAGGAGTAACCCAGACTGTCTTCCCCAGCATGTTTTTTATGTGCAACACAGGGACTTTATCCCCCTTCTACAGTGCGTAAAAGTTTTGATTGGGCAGGGCCAGCTCGATTGGCAGATCCCCTAGTGGTGACTAACCAGGTGGCCTTTGCTAAATGTGTATCCCAGTGTTTGAATGTCCCAGCACCCATTGCTCCCAGTGTAGTCTTTAACAGTCCCTTGTATCGTTCGATTTTCCCCGAGGCTGGTGCATGATAGGGGATGTGATATACCCACTCAATGCCATGCTCTTTGGCCCAGGTGTCTATGAGGCTGTTTCGGAAATGAGGCCCGTTGTCTGACTCAATTCTCTCTGGGGTGCCATGTCAACATAGGACTTGCTTTTCAAGGCCCAGGACAGTGTTCCGGGCGGTGGCATGGGGCACAGGATATGTTTCCAGCCATCCAGTGGTTGCATCCACCATTGTAAGCACATGGCGCTTGCCTTGGTGGGTTTGTGGGAGTGTGATAGAATCGATCTGCCAGGCCTCCCCATATTTATATTTCAGCCATCGCCCTCCATACCACACAGGCTTTAACTGCTTGGCTTTTTTAATTGCAGCACCTTACACATTCATGGATAACCTGTGCAATAGTGTCCATGGTCAAGCCCACCCCTCGATCACGAGCCCATCTATATGTTGCATCTCTTCCTTGATGGCCTGAGGTGTCATGGGCCCACCAAGCTATAAATAATTCACCCTTCTCTTGCCAGTCCAGATCCACCTGAGCCACTTCAATCTTAGCAGCCTGATCCACCTGCTGGTTGTTTTGATGCTCTTCAGTGGCCCGACTCTTGCGTACGTGAGCATCTACGTGACGTACTTTTACAACCAGGTTCTCTACCCGGGCAGCAATATCTTGCCACAATGCTGCAGCCCAGAGGGGTTTGCCTCTGCGCTGCCAGTTGTTCTGCTTCCATTGCTGTAACCACCCCCACAGGGCATTGGCCACCATCCATGAGTCAGTATAGAGATAGAGCACTGGCCACTTTTCTCGTTCACCAATGTCTAAAGCCAGCTGGATGGCCTTTACTTCTGCAAATTGGCTCAATTCCCCTTCTCCTTCAGCAGTTTCTACCACTTGTTGTATAGGACTCCATACAGCAGCTTTCCACCTCCGATGCTTTCCTACAATACGACAGGACCCATCAGTGAACAGGGCATACTGCTTCTCATTTTCGGGTAACTTATTGTACAGTGGGGCCTCCTCAGCACACGTCACCTCCTCCTCTAGCGATATTCCGAAATCTTTGCCTTCTGGCCAGTCCATAATTACTTCCAAGATTCCTGGGCGACTGGGGTTTCCTATCCGAGCCCGTTGTGTGATCAGTGCGACCCACTTACTCCACGTAGCACCAGTTGCATGATGTGTAGAGGGGACCCTCCCTTTGAACATCCAGCTCAGCACCCACAGCCAGGGTGCCAGCAGGAGCTGTGCTTCAGTACCAACCACTTCCAAAGCAGCTCGAACCCCTTCATATGCTGCCAATATCTCTTTCTCAGGTGGAGTATAGGGGGCCTTGGATCCTCTGTATCCCCGACTCCAAAACCCTAGGGGTCGACCTCAAGTCTCCCCTGGTGCTTTCTGCCAGAGGCTCCATGTAGGGCCATTCTCCCCGGCTGCCGTGTAGAGCACATTCTTTACATCTTGCCCTGCCCGGACTGGCCCAAGGGCTACTGCATGAACTATCTCCCATTTAATTTGTTCAAAGGCTTGTCATTGCTCAGGGCCCCATTTGAAATCGTTCTTCTTCCGGGTCACTTGGTAGAGAGGGCTTACGATCAGACTGTAATTTGGAATATGCATCCTCCAAAAACCCACAACGCCTGAGAAAGCTTGTGTTTCCTTTTTGCTAGTTGGTGGAGACATGGCTGTTATTTTGTTGATCACATCCATTGGGATCTGACGACGTCCATCTTGACATTGTATTCCTAAAAACTGGATCTCCTGTGCAGGTCCCTTGACCTCACTTTGTTTTATGGCAAAACCAGCTTTCAGGAGGATCTGGACTATTTTCTTCCCTTTCTCAAAAACTTCTGCTGCTGTATTGCCCCACACGATAATGTCATCAATGTATTGCAGATGTTCTGGAGCTTCACCCTGTTCCAGTGCAGTCTGGATCAGTCCATGGCAAATGGTAGGGCTGTGTTTCCTCCCCTGGGGCAATCGATTCCAGGTGTACTGAACGCCCCTCCAAGTGAAAGCAAACTGTGGCCTGCACTCTGCTGCCAAAGGGATTGAGAAAAACACATTAGCAATATCAGTTGTAGCATAGCAATTGGCTGCTTTTGGCTCCAGTTCGTATTGAAGTTCCAGCATGTCCGGCACGGCAGCACTCAGTGGTGGTGTGACTTCATTCAGGCCACGATAGTCTACTGTTAGTCTCCACTCTCCATTAGACTTTCTCACTGGCCATATAGGACTGTTAAAGGGTGAGCGAGTCTTGCTGATCACTCCTTGGCTCTCCAGTCAACAAATCAGCTCACGGATGGGAATCAAGGAGTCTCAGTTGGTGCGATATTGCCTCCGGTGCACTGCTGTGGTAGCAATTGGTGCCTGTTGTTCTTCAACCCTCAGCAACCCCACAACAGAAGGGTCCTCCGAGAGACCAGGTAAGGTAGACAGCTGTTTAATTTCCTCCGTCTCCAAGGCAGCTATACCAAAAGCCCACCGGTACCCTTTTGGGTCCTTGAAATACCCTCTCCTGAGGTAGCCTATGCCAAGGATGCACCGAGCCTCAGGGCCAGTCACAATGGGGTGCTTCTGCCACTCATTCCCAGTTAGGCTCACTTTGGCCTCCAATACAGTCAGCTGTTGGGATCCCCCTGTCACTCCACAAATACAGGTGGGTTCTGCCCCTGTATAGCTTGATGGCATTAGGGTACACTGTGCACCGGTGTCCACTAGAGCCTTATACTCCCTGTGGGTCTGATGTGCCAGGCCATCGAATCCACACAGTCCAGTAAACCCGCTTGTCCCTTTCCTCCACCTGGCTGGAGGCAGGGGCCCCCTAATCCTGGTCATAATATTCATTACCCATTTCTTGTAAATACCAGTCAGGAGCTCCTTCATTAAAATCAGGAGTAGAGATCAGCCCTTTTACTCTGTCTGGGGAACTGTCCACTGGAAACCAGAGCAGCAATTTTCCTGGAAGAACCCCCTTGGGTGATTGTTTTTCCTTGCAACTCACATACCCGTGCCTCTAGGGTCAGGGTAGGTTTTCCATCCCACTTCCTCATGGCCTCTCCGTGGTCACGCAGGTAAAACCATAGGGTGCCCTGTGATGTGTACCCTCTATATCCTCTCTCTTGAGCAGAAGAACGCTGACTCCTAATAGCTGAGACACTGCTCCGTATAGGTGGGGAGTAGGACATATCTTCTTCGAGTCGCTGGACCTTCCGGGACAGTTTCTCCACAGCTGAGAAAAGAGAGGAAGAGATACTTGCTTCGTATTCCCGGAGGTTACTAGCAGCTTCATCCACTGTTGGTCCCTCTCCATCTTTCCAGGTCAGTATTGCCAATGAGTTGGCACACGACGATGGTGCGTTTCGTACCAACTTCTGCCACGTGGGTCGTGTGCACTGGACCTCGTCTGGATCTGTGGGTGACCGCTCATCATCCAGGTCACCATAAATCACTTCCAGCACAGCTAATTCCCTCAGGTACTGGATACCTCTCTCCATGGTGGTCCATTTCCCGGGGCGATATACAACATCTTCCTTGAAGGGATATCTTTCCTTCACACCTGACAGGAGTCGCCTCCAGAGGCTGAGGGCTGGTGCCCCTTTTCCAATCGCTTTGTCAATGCCCCCTTCCCTAGAAAGGGATCCCAGCTGCTTGGCTTCCTTACCCTCTAATTCCAGGCTACTGGCCCCACTATCCCAGCACTGGAGCAGCCAGGTGACAACGTGCTCCCCTGGACGACGGCTGAAATCTTTTCGCATATCTCTCAGCTCACTCAGGGATAGGGATCGGGTGGTTTCCGTCTCTTTTACGAGTTCTTCCTCTTCCTCTCCCTGTGATGGCCCTGCTCTTTCATCTTCCCTTTCTAAACGAGCTGACTTTCACTTCCAGGATTTCTTCTTATGTATAGGGGCGACTGATACTGACACGGGTTCGTTCCCTGTTTGAATCGCAATGCTTGTAACAGAGTAGTCCGGAGCAGCTGCAGGGCCTGTTGCAGGGGTAATCGGAGCAGCCGCAGTGCCTGTCACAGGAGGGGCTGCAGTAGCTGCAGTGCCTGTCATTTTGTCACCAGATCCTTGAGGGTTCTGAATAGTGTTGAACAGGGCTCGGTAGGCATGGGCCAGGCCCCAGCACATTGCAGTGATTTGTGTCTCCCTAGAACTGGCAGGGTGACAGCATACTTTTTCCAGAGAGTCTACTAATTTTTCAGGATTCTGCCCTTGTTCAGGGGTGAAGTTCCAAAACACTGGAGGTGCCCACCGTCCTAGGCATTTGCCCATGCTATGCCACACACCCTGCCACTCATAACTATCCGGCCTTGGGGCAGATCTCTGGATGATATTCTTAAATTGCTTACTAACCTTGGACAAAACCAAAACAATATTCCCAAGCAATACCAATAGAAGTATCTTAACTACCCAAGGTTGTTCAAAATACTGAAAAGTTATTGTAACAAAGGAGGAAGCATTGTAGAAGAAAGTAGTGAAGGTGCCATTCTGCATTTCCTCCATAAAAAACCTCTCAGAGGAAGAGGTATAATTGCCAATTGTCTCCATAAGATGATACCCGACATACAGTAATGGTTTCAGTACAGCACTTAGATACCAAAAACAGTGACCTTGGGTTTATTTAATAACAGATCTCACAGGCAAAACATCACCAATTAAAACAGAGCACAGCAAACTGCAAAAACCAACACCAATCTTTAACACATACAGCAAAAAAATGAGCATGGTGCAGATCAGGTAAACCAATGCTAGGAACAGATGGATCAATATCACATCCCACAACTACTAACAGATCTAAATTCCTTAATATGGTCTGGTTAATCTGTTATTATCTCAAACCGTTTGTGCCCCACGTTGGGCACCAAAAAGGACTGTCGTGGTTTAGCCCCAGCCGGCAGCTAAGCACCACGCAGCCGCTCGCTCACTCCCCCCTGGTGGGATGGGGGAGAGAATCAGAAGAGTAGAAGTAAGAAAACTCGTGGGCTGAGATAAGAACAGTTTAATAACTGGAACAAAATAATAATAATAATAATAATGAATTATAATGAGAAGGAAAACAACGAGAGAGAGAGAGGAACAAAACCCAAGGGAGGGAAAAAAGGGAAAAAAGATGATAATAATAATAATTTAAACAAAATGATACAACCCCTCACCACCTGCCGACCGACGCCCAGCCAGTCCCCGAGCAGTGATCGCTACCCCCCCGGCCAACTCCCCCAGTTTATATACTGAGCATGACATCATATGGTATGGAATAGCCCTTTGGTCAGTTTGGATCAACTATCCTGGCTGTGCCCCCTCCCATTTCTTGGGCACCTGGCAGAGCATGGGGAGCTGAAAAGTCCTTGACCAGTGTAAACACCACTTAGCGACAGCCAAAACATCAGCGTGTTATCAATATTATTCTCATACTAAAATCCAAACCACAGCACTATACCAGCTACTAGGAAGAAAATTAACTCTATCCCAGACAAAACCAGGACAAGGCTGCTGTGAAGAAAATTAACTCCATCTCAGCCAGACCCTGTACAGCAATGTACAGCCCAAGTCAAATTCACATGCCTAGATGCGAAGCTTTACCTTCACTAGGAAAATACGTTCACATACTTACTTCAGATCTAAATTGTTTAAATTTGGGGTGAGGCCCCAAAGGCAGTTTAGGGTGATCCAAATCTCACCTCCCACAATCCTTCCCCTTTTGCACCAGTAGTATTAGTACAGGTGCAGACACAAAATGGAGCAGTTCAGGAGTTGATATAGCTAAAACCTGATTATTTAAGGGATGAAACAGCTAACCATCTGGTCACAGGAATACTAGACCAGGAAGGAATAAAGAAGCACTAATTCAGATCTAGCTTGGCTTTAACTATAAAGAGCAACACTTATTTTTAAACAAGTAAATTAAGACACGTTTGCATTTAGAATTATTTCCCTTACAACTCCATTAACTTATGTAAGTTTTCACATACCATCAATGCTACGGAAGTCCAGTAAGTATGTCCTGCTGTCTACCTGATACAACTGTAGACTCATTTTAGAATATGCACTTGTCACTGGATTCTTCTTTCGAACACGCAGATAGTACGGATTTACAACCTAGTACAAAAGAGATTTGAGTTAGTAACAAGAACTGCTTGAGAAGCACTGCATATTTTTTTTCTGATTTCAACTCACTGGTATTATCAAGTGATTTCAAGCTCACCTGTCAGAGGTTTGGGGTTTTTTTTGCCAATAAAAACAACACCAAAAACACCCCCACTCGACACATTCCCACAGCCCCAGTAGAAAGGTTAGACACTTTAGCAAGATTTTTTCCTGTCAGCATAAATAGCCTCCAAAACCCTTCCTGCACAACAAGCACAAGCATTCAGTATAGGCACATGAGACTATTTTCCAGCACAGGAGAACGTAGTTTCAGACTTCTAGGCTATGTAATTACACAGCTCAAACAAAAATTTACTGTTGTCTGCTGTGAAGACCCTTTATTCTTTTACCTTCCATTCATAATCCAGTTGTTTAATTGCTCGACAAACTTCAGCCATGATATCATTAGGTCGACTCTGACTCCTTATTCCCAAGTGCCACTTAGCTCTTCTTACACCTTGGTGTTTTGACTTCTGTGGATTCAGCTCATCAAGAGTATGGCGGGGACGTGGTGCTTCAGCTACTAAGAATGGCACTCTTTCAGGATGAGGGCGAGACAGATTGTGATCATCAAGAAAAGAATCCGGTGGACTTGTAGCCAAGTAGAAGTCTTTGGCCTCATTCATTATTCTTCTATTATCTATAATGAGGTGATAAGCAACCACTAAAGGGTCCTGATGATTTTGGCTGTATAGACAACTTAGCACTTCCTCTTCAGTGCATTCAAACTTCTCACACACTTCTTTTAAGGCTTCATCATCAATCATGGCAGAACTATATGATGGATCTTCAGGAAACAAGTATTTGGGAAGGTCCTGCTTAAACCATTCATGTTCCCTAGATTTAAAAATAAACAAAGTCTGAGTATATATATGTGAAGCAAGACTTTTTAGTATTAAATTATTTTTAAAATATTCTTAGTCTGTACAAAAACCCCACAGTTGTCAGTCCAAGTCCCCTTCTGTACAGCACAACAGTACATAATGGAAAGTAATCACCTCATTCACAAGATCTTGCTAGACATTTTGCAGGAGACTGAAAAAAAAAGAAAAATCCTCTTTCCTGTAAGGGTTTCAGCTACCTGATCTCCAAAAATATCTGTGTATAACTCATCAACCAGCTTTTTATATAAATGGTTGGTGTTTTTTGTTTGGAATTTTTTTTTGTTTTTTACTGCCACTATCTTACTTTTGACATATTTTCAACTGAAATTTATATGCTACCCACTCGAGTTGTCCCTCCCCAAATACACACATAACAGACTGAAGAAATCTTGATGTAACCAGATGTAATCGAAGTGATTAGTTTGTTCTTTTATAACTAAGTAACAAAGAGATAGGAGCGGGGAAGACAATACTTTAATACTGTGTTTGTACATCTATGGCTATGGATATGCTATAACCAGATGTAACCAAAATGATTAGTTCGTTCTTTTGTAACTAAGCAACACAGACATAGGAGCAGGGTAGACAATGCTTTAATATTGTGTTTGTACACCTATGGCTATGGATATGCTACTATGCCCAAAGACAATTGGACAAGGAGTAGTACGGACATGCTGCTACGTTCCCAGTACAGCCCCGGCCCATCTTGACAAAGAGTCGAGGGTGGTTAGAGTAATTGGTTTGTGTTAGAATAGGAATAAGGGTGCCAAATCATTGTTAGGGACCATGCACCATGAAGAAGGAAAACGGGTTACATAAGCAAGGCGGGATTGCGCATGTCCAGAAGAAGGGGTCAACTAAAGGACACACCTGTACGACCACCAAGGACCACCAGAGACCCCCACGGAAGCCCCTCGGAGCTCAAGGACGCATGCGTAATGACCATGCAAACATGATAATTAGTTCCAGGAAATAGAATGAATATGCATGATCATTGCAGGAAATTTGATGCATATGTATGTAATTGGGCAATATAAGTTTCGGCTGATGTAACCTGCGGTATGCACGCTAGGTGGAACGATCCCCCGTGCATCCGGCGCCGTAATAAAGAATGCCTGCTTCTTAATGCTACATTGGTGTTAAGGAGTTTGATTCCCGATTTCGGTGACGTTGATACTGAATAGTTTCTTTGGTAGATGTTTGGACAAGGATTTTTGAACATTCAAGTCACACACTCCCCACCCCCAACAAGGTGCCTATAATGTTTTCATTCAGAAACCTGTCTCTTCAAGACTTAAAGAGTTGAGGGAATGTTGTAATAATCAAATGTAAGTATACAATTCACATAATGATTGATATTGCTATAGGAATCCACTGTACAGCCCTACCCTATCTCCATAGGAACTTAGACAATGTTCCTTTGTCTAGTAAGTAGGATGCGGCTGTTGAAAAGCAGAAGTGTAACTAACTGATGTAGTACTAGTCTAGTTAGTAAACCATGAAGAACCGCTTGGATCTGCCAAAAAGGTAGGAAACTAGGGGAAAGGTAATTCCGGCAGGGGGAGATCACGACCACTGACTCACCGACCACCTACCCCAATTATACCACCGACTCAAATGATGAGGTTGAAGAACAACAACTAAGCATGCATACTAATTTACATGCTAGATGAAGAGATTTTAACCAATCATTTAATAGGAGAATACTGCATATGTATTCGGAAGTTGAATATGTTAATGCTTTGTGTATAAATAACTTAATTTGAAAGCTGGGTGTGCTGTTTTGGGTCAGGCACCCATATCTGTGCAAATATGCAACAAAATACCTCTGTTCTGTGTGTATATTGGCATTTTGCACACCAGGTAAACAAACCCCGATTTTTGGGACAACAGGAAGGCTATGGAAGAGTCAATCTGTACCTCTTTACTACTGTATCCATGGGCTAGTATTCATAAGAGGGAAAAGGAAAGATACAGAAGAAACCAAATACTTACGTTGCCCAATCATACAGGAAAAAAAATTGTTTTGTGTGCCTAGAGTAAGCTGCTTAACTAGCCAAAGGATATGACATGACACTAATTTTAAAAGTATCCTAGTCTATAGCATAAAGACTTGCTACAGATTTAAGAGCAGTTATATGGATCAAGCTCTAGTCAGTATGATCCTAAGAACATGCCTCAGCACAAATGCGTTGATCAAAATGCACTTTCATCATAAGCAAGCAGTTAATTTGGAAGTAGAAAAAGCTTTTCCTATACCACTACAAAGCACAACCCTAGCTGAATAACTGAGTCAAGAGGAGTATTTTGTTACTATTCATTGCAGTGGGCCTCTTCCCTCGCACACACACCCTCCTAGAAAAATTAAGGTGTTCAATTAAACTCAAGAGTTTGTCCTTTAAACTGTTAGATGACATGTCTTATGGCCAGCAGGACAAAACTGTTTAGGATTCAAAATCCATCCATGCTCTGTAATCAATGTTTTTCAACATCTTTTTCACATCACTTCTCTTCCAGACTTATTTAACATGACTTAGATGAGTGGACAGGAACTTAGCTTAAGTTTTACAATGCTTAGTTCTCACAGTGCTTTTATTTCTGCAAGAAAGTACTTCTCATTGTAATAAAGTAGCAAGGGATATGTGCACCACATTTTTTTGTTCTACTGAAAGAACATGAACATTGCCAGCTTCTTAACTTCCAACCCTAGAATGGGAAGCATTTTCACTAAGGTAGTATTTCAGAGCTCTCTCCTTAGAGCTTCTTACAAAGGAAACATTAAAACCTAACTAAGCTACTGCATGAAGGACAGCTTTATCAGCTACCATTTTTTATTTATTCTACCCACTGCGCACTTGTCAAAGCAGTCACGCTCTCCAGAATCCCATCTTGGAATCTGGAGCCCATGATGGCTATCTGTAGCTACAAGCTTTAACTTATCAGTATTCTATGTAGTAATTGTCACTCATACACAGGCTCATGCCAGGGTTTTGAAGCTAGAATAGAAAGTGCCATCTTACACATGGAATATTCAGCCTTAACAGATTATTTTTCAGAGCCTGCAGAAATATGAATAAAAGCAGTAATCAGGTTAAAGAATCGTAACTTCCCCTCAGACGTTTACAGTACAGAATAGTGGTTCTTAACAGAAAATATTTTTTTTTCCCAGAGAAGTCAATACAATGCAGTTTTTGCAAACCATTCTGCAGATAAACAGGCTTGCTTTAGCAGTCTTAAATCTAGAGTTTCTCAGAATTTCTATATGTAACATATATATTTATTTTACTGTGACCTCCAACAGATACTTCATTGGCCACTGGAGATCAGAGCCATCAGAGCTAAAGCCAAACAACCAGAAGTTAAATTTTTAATCTCAGACTATAAAACAGGGACAAGCTATATGAATGATTTATTTGTTCCGCATATTTCCACTGAGATTACCATTCCAGCATCCTGTGATCAGACATCGGTTAATGTTTTACCTAATGTTTCTGATTGTTGCTCTCTTCATTGGATCTACTTGCAGCATGTGTTTCAGAAGACTAATTACAGATGGATTCAGGTACTGAGGAGTATAAAAGATACCATCACATATCTTCTTAAAAAGGGTTGGCACGTGATCATCATCAAATGGAAGTGTTCCACATAACAAAGCATAGAGAATAACCCCACTGCTCCAAATATCTACTTCTGGACCTGCATATAATCTGGGAAAAAGTTAACTATTAGCAATTTGTGCTTAATACATTTAAATGGATTTTTTTCCTACTTTCTTACATTGTATCACATTAATTAAGAGTTTGTGAACTTGGAACAACTAAACTGCAATTAATATACCATTTCAGTGCTATGCCTCCCTTGAACTCTAGTGTCCTTCCCCTTCAAATGTGCCCAAGCAAAAGCTAGGGCACAAGTACTTAGTTTTCATCTGTATTGTATAAAAATAATCCACAGATACAGTTTAAGACAATGGTAAACAAAGAAACTTGCACCTACTACCAAGAAAGCCCATGTTATACATTGTTATCACTGTTTGAGTGGAATCTATGCAGTCATCTATCCTCCAAATCTTGGAGGCTGAGAAGTTTAAGACAAGTCCATATAACAGAACTTGTCACATCATCTATGCTACTGCCTGAATAAAACATACATTTGGCCTCCAATCAGCAAGAGATATTAGGGTGGGTAGCTGAAAGCAGCAGATTTGACAATCACTGAGTCAAAAAAAAAGGGGGGGGGGAGGGGGGGGGGGAGTTACCTTCAGACTGAATATCTATTCTGTAGCAGGTATTTCACTACTACTCAACTCCACAGCAGACTTTACCTGTATTTCTACCTGTACCTCTACTTCCAATATTTGAGCTGTGAGATTTTTAAACCAATTCAGGCACACTGTACACACTGGATTTGGGACATGAGACATCACCTCCACCTTACAGGAACTATTCAAATCTAGTTCATCAAAGCCTTAAATACTTATGAAAAATTATCAAGGCAATTAAGAGTTCAGCCCACAGTTTCTCAGCATCAAGCTTGTCAATTGCACTAGTTTTGTAGCCTTTAGAATTAAGCAGCAAAATGACTGAAGTACATGCACACATGCATCCAATAGAAAAGAAACTACCTTCCTGAAATTACTTCTGGTGCAGCATAGTTAGGGGAACCACAGCTTGTTCTTAAAAATTCTCCATCTGACATCATATTTGATAGACCTGAAAGTGTATAAGAGTAACTAATAAAGATTCAGAGAGCAAAATGATTTCACACTGCATATACCACCTAGAACAAATCACTAATAATTCATACTAGAAAGTTAACTAATTTATCTCAGTAAGAAAGCAACATTGTTTGGAATTATTGAAATTTTTATATGAGAATACCACATGATCTTGCATTTAGTTTACCAGAAATCTGAGTAACATCAATCCAAGACAAAAACCAGTCCATTTTGGATTACACAAGCATGATAGAGAACAATGTTGCTCTAAGGGAGAGAGCAGCATAACAAGATAGGATTTAGGTCATTAAGAAGAAAGTGTCTTAAAAACCACATTCGCTTCCAAATGCCAAAGTGGAAGATGCTACCACAGAATTGCCTAAATTCTGTAAGAGGTTATACAGAATAAGGGAACTGCAGAGTGCACACAGCTTCACCACAGTTTAGACACCTACACTGCTTCAACTGGTTCCTGAATGACTGCAGTTTACTATAGCTTGATTTTTATATACCGTTAGCTATTAAAGCATACTTTAGAACTAGGTCATCTTCATTCACCAGCCCTCAGCATACCCTATGATCAGTTAAAGAATTACCACTTCTGGAAAAGCTGTGGAAAATATCTTCTAGTTTCCTCAGTGGAGGCTGCATAATCAAGATTACTACAGGCCAGAGAACTCTGTCTCAGAGAAGGAATTATGCCCTTTTACAGGGGGGGGAAAGAGAGAAACACAGCTTGGCTAGCTTTCATACTCTAATATACAAAAGCTTTTATTAAGTTCTTGTTTAATAAGCTTGTCACGATTAACTGAGTGCTACAACTTTGCTGATATTTGAGTTACAAGAAGATATTTTATAAGTTACTATACTTAATTTCTTCACCAGGTAAGCTATTTCACCCAAAGCATTTTCTATTTCTACACTTGAGAAATCACTATGAATCCCAGCACTCACATACTTGAACATCATACCTTGAAGATATTCTTAGAATACTCAGCATTACCTAGCATCTTTCAGAGACCTCCAAGTGCTTTACAAGGGCAGGTATTATCTACTATGCCTGCAAGAAATATATCATGATGATATAGCAGTATGGATACCATGCTATGCTTATATGGTCAGGTTTCCTCATTCAGACAGTTCTAAAAACTAGCTACCAGTCTTCTCAGCAGCTGTGTTAAACAGCTAATATAAACAATTAAGCTTCCTTATTAGTTAGGCAGCTATATAGCAAAAAGCACAGGAGTTTGCAAAATTAACTGTTCTTATTTTACCTTTTATGCTTTAATTACATTTTTTCAATCACATCTTTTTAAAGTGAATTTAGAGTAGTTTTTAAAGTGAATTTAGAGTAGTTTCGTAGGAGGAGTAATGTATTTTACTAGAGCAATGTGGTTCTTCAATATGATGAACTGTCCTTGCACTGTACTTCCAAGAGAGCTAAGCATCTGTGTTTTACAGATTGAGAAACAAATAAGAGTCAATTTTGAAGTGGCAAGGTAGGGAACTAAGTCTATTTAGCATTTCAGAGAAAACGTTGTTAAGCAAGACCAAACACGGCAGTTCACAATTTCACCCAGTCACAGAAAGTACCTGACTTGAAGAAAAAGCTTTAGAGGAAAACAAATTCTACACATGTGCAAGAACACCATTTTGTTTTACATTAATACTCTTGAGGTTTTCTTGTATTATGTCCCACCACCAGGATATTCAAGTATACACATTTTATTAATTATTTCCCATAGTAATTAACAGCATCTAGATAAAACCAAAAACGTGATCAGATATAAAATAGCAATGCTTACCGAAGTCAGCTATCTTGGCATTCATGTGTGCATCAAGCAGCACATTTTCAGGCTTCAGATCTCTATGTACTACCATATGCCTGTGACAGTAATCCACACCAGAAAGGATTTGCTGGAACAGACGTCTACTTTCCTTCTCATCAAGCTAAGACAAACAAAGGTTTTAAACAATTTTGAGACAGTAGAAGATAACTTGGTTTTCCTTTAATTCATACAGAGGAAATTTTCCCATGACCTAAAGTTATCATTCATAGTTTTGATACTTTATACAGCAGATGATCAGAACTTGTAGCAGAAAGCTTCATAGCTTACATAATTTTGTTTGTACCAGAGCTCCAAAATGACTAAACCAAAACAATATCCACCAACTCAAGTGTCACTGAAATTTCTCAATCACACTTTTGAAATTGGTTAGGCAGATGTTATATACTCAGTAATTAGAAATATTAGCACCCAAACATTAACTTTGTCTAATTAGAATATCAATGAACTTTGATATTTAAGCACAGTGTAAGATTTAAGTTGACAAAAGCTGCTGACACTCAGTACAGAAGTGATAAGTTTTAGATGCTACTTATGCTCCTATTAGCAGCTAGCCCTAAACAACAGAATTAGCTGGGCACTTCCTATAAACACAGCCTAATCCATGTCAAAGTTTGCTCAGTCTAACAACTAAAAGTATCCTGGCTACCTAGATGGTTTGTCAAAAGTGACTTTAGGACTTTCACAGAAACCATTCTATTAGTAGAAGAGGGTAGTAAGGGCACAAGAGTAGCTTTCCAATAATAGGTTATAATGAAGAAATAGTTTTCAGCTACTCCCACTGGATACATGTCCATTCAGTTTGTACACATTAATTGTAAATTAACATGAGTATCATTTATTCTTCAGTAGAGTGGAAAAATGCTACAAAATCATACATAAAGATCTGAACATATAACCATTTTTAGTTTCAAAACAAGATATAAGTCATACAGTATATTTTAATTGCTAACCACAAAATTAATGCTGAATACATAACAACAAACCTTCACTTAACAGGAATGTTGCAAAAGCAATAACAGAATGCAAGTCATTGATTCGTAGAGTTGGACTACTTCTTACCCTTCCATTTTTACAAATATAATCAAACAGTTCTCCTCCTGAAACATATTCCATCACCATGAAAATGTCAGTTGGTGTACTGATGACCTGGTACCTGATAAGAGAAGGTATCTGTTAGTCTATGCACTCAATAAAAGAAGCTAGCTATATTTAGTTAAAATCGAAGTTGTGCAAACAGTCAGATAAAAGTATACTTTAAAAAGTTATCAGCAAATTTACAGCTACTGGAATGATAGTATTTTTCAGAAGCTATTTCCTCTCCTTTCACTATGTGATGCCATCATTGCCAAGACTAGCAGGAAATTTGTATTTCCCACCAGGAAGATCAGTCTTCATACTTTCAGAGGACTATTCTTAGTCCAAATGATTTCTATGAAGCCATTTAGTGCTGCCTCACAGACATCTTATTGCAGTGAGGAAGTGTTGTCTCACAAACAGAGTTCGTTACCCAGTGTGCAACACGCAATACGTACACAGAGACGAGATACCAGTTTATTTCAAGTTTTGCGCAAGAGCGGGTGCTAGGTAGTAGCTCCACAAAGCTAGCACACAGCTCGTTCATACAGGTGCAGTATTTATACAGTCTAGTTATACAGATGCATAAGTAATTACGTAAAGCAGTTCTCTATTGGTCTACATTTTCTTGTCTTACTCTTAAAGCTACAGTGCTACTTTAATATTCTACACATGCCCAGAGGTGAGGGGTCTCTGCTTGGGCCGGTGTCTCCAGCTCGAGGGGTGTGACTTTTAGTATTATAATGAGGACAGTTCGCATAAGGGTGCTTCTTATCACACTTCTGCTAGGAGCTTCAGATTGTTCCCAAAACATGGCTTACTTGGCTTACATATTTCTCCAGGATGTGTTTCACTCCCAAGGACAATAATTTTGATTAGATGTTCCACATTCTGGTCTGAATCCCCCTTTATCAACTTTATGTAAGCCCCAGCCTTCCACCAGCTCCTGATTGACTACAATTCCCCCCTTTGAGACTATCTAAGTATATATATAATTTTTTTTAGACAAGTCTCACTTCCTCCTCAGGTTGTTTAGCAAATGCCAAGCAACATCTGCAGGTGCACTGCAGTAATACATACAGACATACAAAGATGCTTAGTCCAATCAATATAATGCGCAACAACTTATTTACCCACAGTCTTAAATCAGGGAACCAAGAGGTCAGCCATCTCCAGGTCTCTTCAAATCCTAGGGAAGTATCATCCTTTTGAATTTCATGTAAAATGTTAGTTTGTTTCCAAATTTCATTTAGATCAGTCAAGACTCATCCACTATGGTCAATGTAAACACAATAACTAGTGTTTAACACTGTACAGACTCCTTGTGAAGTCAGGAGCATGTCTAAAGCCATCCTATAGTTTTCTCTATTAATCCCAGGTGGATGTTAGAATTCCATGGATTCGGATAACTTTCTTGGTTCCCTTTGGTGGCATGTAGAAGTATTATGAGGCAAAAGAGGGATATCATTTTCTCTATTTCTTTCACTTTCCACCTGAAAGAATTCAGTATATTTACAAAGATATGTTAACAATATTAGTGTTCCCAATAATACAAGAAAATACAGAAGTAATTCCCTTTGAACACAATCTATATGGGCTATGGATTCTATCTGAGTCCAAGTACAGTTCATTTATTTCCGCGCCAGCTTCAATTTCAACAGTGCTGTTTCTTTTGATGTCCACTCTTCTGGAGGGGAGGTTTTCACTCGCATGTAGTGAATCCAAGAATCTATTCCTTTTACTTTAATAGCTGTGGGGGTAGTTAGTAACACCAAATATGGTCCCTTCCAGCATTCTTACAAAGGTTCATCTTTCCAGGTTCGGACGTAGACTTGGTCTCCTGGTTGAAAGGTATGAAAGGTTGAAAGGAGTGTCTAATGGAACAGGTGTTCTCTCATTCAGGTACCTGTGAAGGGAAGACAAAGTACGCCCCAACAACAGCAGATATTCAGTCAGTATTTGGTCTCCACTGACATGCATTTGATTACTCCTGCCTGTTAACTTATTTAAAGGATACGGTTTACCATACAGAATTTCAAAAGGACTAACCCCCTCCCTAACTCTAGGAGTAATCCTGATTCTTGGCAATGCTATAGGTAGGACTTCTATCCATTTCATTTGAGTTTCCTGGCATAATTTCGAAATTTGTCTCTTTAAAGTTTGGTTCATCTGCTCTACTTTCCCGCTGGATTGCAGTCTCCAAGGGGTATGTAGATTCCAATCAAATTGTAGAAACTCGGCAACCTCTTGTACGATTGTAGCAATAAAATTGGGCCCATTATCTGAGGCTATTCCTTCAGGGATACCGAATCTAGGGATTATTTCTTTCAACAGTACTCTGACTACCTCTCTAGCTTTGTTGGTTCGGCATGGGAAAGCTTCTGGCCATCCAGAAAAGGTATCTACCAATACCAATAAGTATTTAAATTGATTACACCTCGGTAACTCAGAGAAATCTATTTGCCAGTACTCCCCTGGGGTTTGTCCCCTTTTAACCTGTCCCGGAGAAGGTCTTTTCTGTATCTTTGGATTGTTCTTGGAACATATCGAGCATTGCTTTACAATAGCATTAGCCAGTTTTTGCATTCTTGGTCCTATGGCATATCGTCTGACGTCTGCTATTACTGCATCTGCTCCCATATGGGTTTCCTGATGAGTCCTTTTTATTAATTCCCTCATTAGTGAGGCAGTGACTATTATTTGCCCATCATCTGTTGTCCACCATCCATCCTGGGTTTTGGTACAGTTTAAAAGTTTTGCTAATTGATTGTCCTTTTCCTAATATATTGAAGGATCCAGTAAAATTCTTCCAGTCGGAATTAAAGCCCCCACCTTAGAATCTGTCAAAGCTGCCCTTTTTGCTGTCTCATCAGCTTTTCGATTTCCACTAATGATATCTGTTTGTCCCTTCTGATGGGCTTTACAGTGTATTACTGACACCTCCTTTGGCTTGAGAACAGCCTGTAATAATTTAAAATTGCCTCTCCATGTTTGATTGGAATTCCTTGGGAAGATAGCAGTCCTCTTTCCTTCCATACAGCTCCATGGGCATGTATCACTCCAAAGGCGTATTTTGAGTCCGTATATATGTTTACTCTCATGTTTTCAGACAATTCCAGCGCTCTGGTTAGTGCAACGATCTCAGCCTTCTGTGCTGATGTATTGGCAGGTAGCGGTTTTGCTTCTATTTCCCTATGCAACGTTACCACAGCATATCCAGCTTTTCATTTCCCATCATCCACAAAGCTGCTGCCATCAGTGAATAACTCCCAATCCGGGTCTTCCAGGGGTACGTCCTTCAAATCTGGTTGGCTGGAATACACTTGTTCTATGACTTGTAGACAGTCGTGCTCTAGTTCATGATTTTCATTGACAGGGAGTAAAGTAGCAGGATTCAAGGTTGAAGTTACTTTTAGTATGACATCATCTTGTTCAATCATCGGAGATGCTTGGTATTGGATTAATCTGCTCGGAGACAACCAACGATGGCCGTGTTGTTCTAACACTGTTTGAACGGCATGAGGTACAAAGACGGTAACAGGTTGTCCCAAGGTTAGTTTTCGGGCTTCGGCAATCAACAGGACCGTTGCCAACACTGCCCTAAGGCATGCTGGCCATCCTTTACTTACTTCATCTAAGTGTTTAGGGAAGTAAGCTACAGGTCTTTTCCAGTCTCCCAGTGTCTGGGTCAATACTCCCAGAGCCACATGCTGTCTCTCATGGACATACAAGATGAAAAGTTTACTTAGATTTGGCAGCCCTAACGCTGGGGCTCGCATCAGTTCAGTTTTTATGTATCAAAACTTTTCCGGCATTCGGGAGTCCACTCCAGTATCTCCTCGGGACCCCTGATAGCAGCATACAATGGTTTAGCAATTAAACTAAAATTTGGTATCCAAAGGCGACACCATCCAGCCATTCCTAGGAATGCCCTTAATTCTTTCTTAGATCGAGGAGGAGCTATTCAGCATATAGCTTCCTTCCGCTCTAGTCCCAATTTTCTTTTGCCCTGTGAAACTTCAAAGCCTAGGTATTCCACGGTTGTTTGTACAATTTGGGCTTTCTTTTGTGATACCCCGTATCCAGCAAATCCCAGAAAATTTAACAGATCAATAGTGGCTCCTTTGCATTCTTGTTCTGAGGCAGTCCCTATTAATATATCACCTACATATCGTAGCAAAGTAACAGAAGGATGCTCACCTTGCCAGTATTCCAGTTCTTTAGCTAGTACGTTACCGAACAGGGTAGGGCTGTTCTTAAATCCCTGGGGTAGCATGGTACAGCAGAGTTGGACTTTTCTTCCGGTGGTTGGACTTTCCCATTTGAAGGCGAACAATTTCTGACTTTCTTCTTCCAGAGGTATGCAAAAGAAAGCATCCTTCAAATCCAGTACTGTAAAATAAACACTATTTTCAGGTATTGATGATAACAGAGTGTACAGATTTGGAACAACCAGATTACAGTTGATGTGCACCCGGTAAATTTCTCTCAAATCCTGTACCAACTGATACTCCTGGGTTTGGGGCTTCCTGACCGGCAAAATTGGAGTATTATATTCAGATTGGCATTCTCTTAATAATCCATACTGAATAAAGTCATTTATCAACGGTTCCAAACCTATTCTGGCTTCTAACTTAATAGGATATCGTCTCTTCCTTACCGGTTGTGCTCCAGACTTCAATTCTATTTTTACCAGTACAGCATTTTTCACTCTCCCCAGTCTCTTGGTTGCCCATACTGTAGGTATCACAGAGTCCAGGATTTCCTCCGGGATATCAATATTCTCCTGCTGCTTCGTAGTTAATAAACAAAATTGTGCATTCCAGGCAGTTTCTTTTGGTAGATGTAACTGTACTGATTTATCAGAAAAGCTTATTTGTGCTCTTAATTTGCAAAGTAAATTGCGTCCTAGGAGAAGAATGGGGCACTCTGGCATATAGAGAAACTCATGAGATACCACTTTCCCTCCAATCTTACATTCTATCGGTTTCAGAAATGGTTTCAAAGTTTGCTTTCCCGTGACGCCAGCAATAGGCATACATATATTACTTAAAGGTCCCTTACAGCTAGTCACTACAAGAATGGGTAGCGCCCGTGTCTATCAAAAAATCCATAATTTCATTCCCCGGCTGAACTGGAACCAGGGGGTCGGCTGGGGAAACTTCAATATTCTCCCCTGGTCCCCGTCAATCCGAATCTGAGGTTCCCAACATAATTAGATCAGCCTCTGTAGTGATGCAGCCCAGCCAGCAGCTAAGCACCACGCAGCCGCTCGCTCACTCCCCCCTGGTGGGATGGGGGAGAGAATCAGAAGAGCAAAAGTAAGAAAACTCGAGGGTTGAGATAAGAACACTTTAATAATTGGAACAAAATAAAAGTAATAATAATAATGAATTGTAATGAGAAGGAAAACAACGAGAGAGGAACAAAACCCAAGGGAGGGGAAAAAAAACTTAAAAAAATATGATACAACCGCTCACCACCCGCCAACCGATGCCCAGCCAGTCCCCAAGCAGCAATCGCTACCCCTGGCCAACTCCCCCCAGTTTATATACTGGGCATGAAACCATATGATATGGAATAACCCTTTGGCCAGTTTGGATCAACTGTCCTGGCTGTGCCCCCTCCCAGCTTCTTGTCCTCCTTGCAGAGCAGGGGAAGCTGAAAAGTCCTTGACCAGTGTAAACACCGCTTAGCAACAACTAAAACATCAGTGTGTTATCAACATTATTCTCATACTAAAATCCAAAGCACAGCACTATACCAGCTACTAGAAAGAAAATGAACTCTATCCCAGCCGAAACCAAGACAATATCCACCCCGTATTCTATACCATTTACATCATGCCCAGGTCCTACCCTTTCTAATACAATTAATCACCACCACTTTTCCTCTCTTTTTATATATATACACATATATATATATATACACACACACACACACACAGATATCATTCCCTTGGTCTATGGGCCATCCCTCTAAAATGTCCATTGAGTTCATTTAGTCCATGACTTTGGGCTCCATCTGTCATAACAGTCCTTCAGGGCAGGAGAGATGGTGCGTGGTGTTGGATTGCTGCATGCTGAAGCCAGTTCTGGTTCCATCACTGCTGCACTTTGCTTGGTTTCAGCTAAGTTCATTCTTCATTAATCTGGGTGATTCTTACTGAAATACCATTGATATGGCATGTAGTAACCATAATAGTGATGACATACAATATTATATAGCAATTAACATCATACCATTTAGTTCATTGGCTATTCTCACCCAAAATCAAATCCCCTTGAGGTACACAGTGGACTTCCCCATCCTTTCGCATTACCCACCAAGTGCACCCGGGTCCTTGAGCAAAAGCAATCCCACGAATGGGCTTGCCTTTGCCCGAGGCAGGAGTAACCCAGACTGTCTTCCCCAGCATGTTTTTTTATGTGCACTACAGGGACCTTATCTCCTTTGACAGTGCGTAAAAGTTTTGATTGGGCAGGGCCAGCTCGATTGGCAGATCCCCTAGTGGTGACTAACCAGGTGGCCTTTGCTAAATGTGTATCCCAATGTTTGAATGTCCCAGCACCCATTGCTCCCAGTGTAGTCTTTAACAGTCCCTTGTATCGTTCAATTTTCCCCGAGGCTGGTGCATGATAGGGGATGTGATATACCCACTCAATGCCATGCTCTTTGGCCCAGGTGTCTATGAGGTTGTTTCGGAAATGAGGCCCGTTGTCTGACTCAATTCTCTCTGGGGTGCCATGTCGCCATAGGACTTACTTTTCAAGGCCCAGGACAGTGTTCCAGGCAGTGGCATGGGGCACAGGATATGTTTCCCGCCATCCAGTGGTTGCTTCCACCATTGTAAGCACATGGCGCTTGCCTTGGTGGGGTTGTGGGAGTGTGATAGAATCGATCTGCCAGGCCTCCCCATATTTATATTTCAGCCATCGCCCTCCATACCACACAGGCTTTAACCGCTTGGCTTGTTTAATTGCAGCGCATGTCTCACATTCCTGGATAACCTGTGCAATAGTGTCCATGGTCAAGCCCACCCCTCGATCACGAGCCCATCTATATGTTGCATCTCTTCCTTGAGTTCCTGAGGTGTCATGGGCCCACCAAGCTATAAATAATTCACCCTTCTCTTGCCAGTCCAGATCCACCTGAGCCACTTCAATCTTAGCAGCCTGATCCACCTGCTGGTTGTTTTGATGCTCTTCAGTGGCCAGACTCTTGGGTACGTGAGCATCTACGTGACGTACTTTTACAACCAGGTTCTCTACCCGGGCAGCAATATCTTGCCACAATGCTGCAGCCCAGAGGGGTTTGCCTCTGCGCTGCCAGTTGTTCTGCTTCCATTGCTGTAACCACCCCCACAGGGCATTGGCCACCATCCATGAGTCAGTAGAGAGATAGAGCACTGGCCATTTTTCTCGTTCACCAATGTCTAAAGCCAGCTGGATGGCCTTTACTTCTGCAAATTGGCTCAATTCCCCTTCTCCTTCAGCAGTTTCTACCACTTGTTGTATAGGACTCCATACAGCAGCCTTCCATCTCCCATGCTTTCCTACAATACAACAGGACCCATCAGTGAACAGGGCATACTGCTTCTCATTTTCTGGTAACTTATTGTACAGTGGGGCCTCCTCAGCACACGTCACCTCCTCCTCTAGCGATATTCCGAAATCTTTGCCTTCTGGCCAGTCCATAATTACTTCCAAGATTCCTGGGCGACTGGGGTTTCCTATTCAAGCCCGTTGTGTGATCAGTGCGACCCACTTACTCCACGTAGCACCAGTTGCATGATGTGTAGAGGGGACCCTCCCTTTAAACATCCAGCTTAGCACCCGCAGCCAGGGTGCCAGCAGGAGCTGTGCTTCAGTACCAACCACTTCCAAAGCAGCTCAAACCCCTTCATATGCTGCCAATATCTCTTTTTCAGCTAGAGAATAGTGGGCCTCGGATCCTCTGTATCCCCGACTCCAAAACCCTAGGGGTCGACCTCGAGTCTCCCCTGGTGCTTTCTGCCAGAGGCTCCAGGTAGGGCCATTCTCCCCAGCTCCCATGTAAGAACACATTCTTCACATCTTGCCCTGCCCGGACTGGCCCAAGGGCTACTGCATGAACTATCTCCCGTTTAATTTGTTCAAAGGCTTGTCGTTGCTCAGGGCCCCATTTGAAATCATTCTTCTTCCGGGTCACTTGGTAGAGAGGGCTTATGATCAGACTGTAATTTGGAATATGCATCCTCCAAAAACCCACAACGCCTGAGAAAGCTTGTGTTTCCTTTTTGCTAGTTGGTGGAGACATGGCTGTTATTTTGTTGATCACATCCATTGGGATCTGACGACGTCCATCTTGCCATTGTATTCCTAAAAACTGGATCTCCTGTGCAGGTCCCTTGACCTCACTTTGTTTTATGGCAAAACCAGCTTTCAGGAGGATCTGGACTATTTTCTTCCCTTTCTCAAAAGCTTCTTCTGCTGTATTGCCCCACACGATAATGTCATCAATGTATTGCAGATGTTCTGGAGCTTCACCCTGTTCCAGTGCAGTCTGGATCAGTCCATGGCAAATGGTAGGGCTGTGTTTCCTCCCCTGGGGCAATCGATTCCAAGTGTACTGAACGCCCCTCCAAGTGAAAGCAAACTGTGGCCTGCACTCTGCTGCCAAAGGGATTGAGAAAAACACATTAGCAATATCAGTTGTAGCATAGCAATTGGCTGCTTTTGGCTCCAGTTCGTATTGAAGTTCCAGCATGTCCGGCACGGCAGCACTCAGCGGCGGTATGACTTCATTCAGGCCACGATAGTCTACTGTTAGTCTCCACTCTCCATTAGACTTTCTCACTGGCCATATAGGACTGTTAAAAGGTGAGCGAGTCTTGCTGATCACTCCTTGGCTCTCCAGTCAACAAATCAGCTCACGGATGGGAATCAGGGAGTCTCAGTTGGTGCGATATTGCCTCCGGTGCACTGCTGTGGTAGCAATTGGTGCCTGTTGTTCTTCAACCCTCAGCAACCCCACAACAGAAGGGTCCTCCGAGAGACCAGGTAAGGTAGACAGCTGTTTAATTTCCTCCGTCTCCAAGGCAGCTATACCAAAAGCCCACCGGTACCCTTTTGGGTCCTTGAAATACCCTCTCCTGAGGTAGTCTGTGCCAAGGATGCACCGAGCCTCAGGGCCAGTCACAATGGGGTGCTTCTGCCACTCATTCCCAGTTAGGCTCACTTTGGCCTCCAAGACAGTCAGCTGTTGGGATCCCCCTGTCACTCCACAAATACAGGTGGGTTCTGCCCCTGTATAGCTTGATGGCATTAGGGTGCACTGTGCACCGGTGTCCACTAGAGCCTTATACTCCTGTGGGTCTGATGTGCCAGGCCATCGAATCCACACAGTCCAGTAAACCCGCTTGTCCCTTTCCTCCACCTGGCTGGAGGCAGGGGCCCCCTAATCCTGGTCATAATATTCATTACCCATTTCTTGTAAATACCAGTCAGGAGCTCCTTCATTAAAATCAGGAGTAGAGATCAGCCCTTTTACTCTGTCTGGGGAACTGTCCACTGGAAACCAGAGCAGCAATTTTCCTGGAAGAACCCCCTTGGGTGATTGTTTTTCCTTGCAACTCACGTACCCGTGCCTCTAGGGTCAGGGTAGGTTTTCCATCCCACTTCCTCATGGCCTCTCCGTGGTCACGCAGGTAAAACCATAGGGTGCCCTGTGATGTGTACCCTCTATATCCTCTCTCTTGAGCAGAAGAACGCTGACTCCTAATAGCTGAGACACTGCTCCGTATAGGTGGGGAGTAGGACGTATCTTCTTCGAGTCGCTGGACCTTCTGGGACAGTTTCTCCACAGCTGAGAAAAGAGAGGAAGAGATACTTGCTTCGTATTCCCGGAGGTTACTAGCAGCTTCATTCACTGTTGGACCCTCTCCGTCTTTCCAGGTCAGTATTGCCAATGAGTTGGCACACGACGATGGTGCGTTTCGTACCAACTTCTGCCACGTGGGTCGTGTGCACTGGACCTCGTCTGGATCTGTGGGTGACCGCTCATCATCCAGGTCACCATAAATCACTTCCAGCACAGCTAATTCCCTCAGGTACTGGATACCTCTCTCCATGGTGGTCCATTTCCCGGGGCGATATACAACATCTTCCTTGAAGGGATATCTTTCCTTCACACCTGACAGGAGTCGCCTCCAGAGGCTGAGGGCTGGTGCCCCTTTTCCAATCGCTTTGTCAATGCCCCCTTCCCTAGAAAGGGATCCCAGCTGCTTGGCTTCCTTACCCTCTAATTCCAGGCTACTGGCCCCACTATCCCAGCACTGGAGCAGCCAGGTGACAACGTGCTCCCCTGGACGACGGCTGAAATCTTTTCGCATATCTCTCAGCTCACTCAGGGATAGGGATCGGGTGGTTTCCGTCTCTTTTACGAGTTCTTCCTCTTCCTCTCCCTGTGATGGCCCTGCTCTTTCATCTTCCCTTTCTAAACGAGCTGACTTTCACTTCCAGGATTTCTTCTTATGTATAGGGGCGACTGATACTGACACGGGTTCGTTCCCTGTTTGAATCGCAATGCTTGTAACAGAGTAGTCCGGAGCAGCTGCAGGGCCTGTTGCAGGGGTAATCGGAGCAGCCGCAGTGCCTGTCACAGGAGGGGCTGCAGTAGCCGCAGTGCCTGTCATTTTGTCACCAGATCCTTGAGGGTTCTGAATAGTGTTGAACAGGGCTCGGTAGGCATGGGCCAGGCCCCAGCACATTGCAGTGATTTGTGTCTCCCTAGAACTGGCAGGGTGACAGCATACTTTTTCCAGAGAGTCTACTAATTTTTCAGGATTCTGCCCTTGTTCAGGGGTGAAGTTCCAAAACACTGGAGGTGCCCACCGTCCTAGGCATTTGCCCATGCTATGCCACACACCCTGCCACTCATAACTATCCGGCCTTGGGGCAGATCTCTGGATGATATTCTTAAATTGCTTACTAACCTTGGACAAAACCAAAACAATATTCCCAAGCAATACCAATAGAAGTATCTTAACTACCCAAGGTTGTTCAAAATACTGAAAAGTTATTGTAACAAAGGAGGAAGCATTGTAGAAGAAAGTAGTGAAGGTGCCATTCTGCATTTCATCCATAAAAAACCTCTCAGAGGAAGAGGTATAATTGCCAATTGTCTCCATAAGATGATACCCGACATACAGTAATGGTTTCAGTACAGCACTTAGATACCAAAAACAGTGACCTTGGGTTTATTTAATAACAGATCTCACAGGCAAAACATCACCAATTAAAACAGAGCACAGCAAACTGCAAAAACCAACACCAATCTTTAACACATACAGCAAAAAAATGAGCATGGTGCAGATCAGGTAAACCAATGCTAGGAACAGATGGATCAATATCACATCCCACAACTACTAACAGATCTAAATTCCTTAATATGGTCTGGTTAATCTGTTATTATCTCAAACCGTTTGTGCCCCACGTTGGGCACCAAAAAGGACTGTCGTGGTTTAGCCCCAGCCGGCAGCTAAGCACCACGCAGCCGCTCGCTCACTCCCCCCTGGTGGGATGGGGGAGAGAATCAGAAGAGTAGAAGTAAGAAAACTCGTGGGCTGAGATAAGAACAGTTTAATAACTGGAACAAAATAATAATAATAATAATAATGAATTATAATGAGAAGGAAAACAACGAGAGAGAGAGAGGAACAAAACCCAAGGGAGGGAAAAAAGGGAAAAAAGATGATAATAATAATAATTTAAACAAAATGATACAACCCCTCACCACCTGCCGACCGACGCCCAGCCAGTCCCCGAGCAGTGATCGCTACCCCCCCGGCCAACTCCCCCCAGTTTATATACTGAGCATGACATCATATGGTATGGAATAGCCCTTTGGTCAGTTTGGATCAACTATCCTGGCTGTGCCCCCTCCCATTTCTTGGGCACCTGGCAGAGCATGGGGAGCTGAAAAGTCCTTGACCAGTGTAAACACCACTTAGCGACAGCCAAAACATCAGCGTGTTATCAATATTATTCTCATCCTAAAATCCAAACCACAGCACTATACCAGCTACTAGGAAGAAAATTAACTCTATCCCAGCCGAAACCAGGACCATGTAGATCCCCCCTTTTGGGTCATCGGCTTTCTCTTTGGGCATTCATTTTTCCTATGTCCATCTTCCCTACAGTATGCACACTGATTTGATTGTAACAGATGACTTGCAGCAGGGATAGACCCAGGGTTCCTGCCCTGGCTCCTACCTCTGCCTTTGTCATTTTGTTCATAATATCCTCGACCCCTTCCTCTGCCTTTTGCAGAATTCCCTGCTATTGCTGCAGCCAGTAATGCAGCCTGCAGCTTCCCATCCTTTTATCAGGACCTTTTGTCCTTCCAATTTTTCCTTTTGTCTCTCCCTTTTCTCCTTTTCATCCCGATTATTATACACCTTATAAGCTATTTTTATCAGTTGGGATATAGACATTCCTCCTGCTCCATCCACCTTTTGTATCTTTTTCCTTATATCCGGGGCAGATTGTCCGATAAACAGCATATTAAACATTCTCCGATTAGTCTCTTCCTGGATTCAAGTCAGTCCACTTTCTAGCTGTTTCACACAATCTCTCATAAAAATGTTGAGGGGCTCTCATTGTTTTCTTGTTTGATATCATACAGTTTTGCTAGACTTTTAGGTCTCGGGACCCCATGTTATATCCCATATAAAATCAATTGTTGATATTGTTTAATCATAGCCCTTCCGACACTGGTATTGGGATCCCATTCAGGATCATTTTTAGGCATAAACCTAGCAGGATCATCGTTGGCATTCTGCCTCTGATTTTCCTGTTCGGCTTTTTCCATTACCAATCGCCTTTCTTCTGGAGTAAAAAGAGTGCCTTACAGCGTCTGCATGTCTCCCCACATAGGGTTACGATTACATATAATTACATCCCCTAATTGATACATTTTGTCTGGGTTTTCCTGGTAGGATCCAACTGACTGTTTCCAGTTTAAAAGATCCGAAGTAGTAAATGGTACATGCACAAACACTGGTAAGCCTTCCACTCCAATTGCCTGTCGGAGTGGTGCCTGTATCACAGGTGCACGAGCTCGAGTCATTCTGGAAATTGGTGAAGAGTCCCTCTGAGTGGACTGTTCCCCTACTCCATCAGACTCAGTTTCATTATTTAGCAATTTACATTTTTTTCTGATGTCATGATTATTTTGCAATGTAAAGAACAAATCAACACATGGTGCTTCATCCCATTTATCCATCCTTTTACAGAAAAGCATCAATTGCTACACAATATTATAGTTTAGAGTTCCCTTTTCAGGACATTTTTCATCATCACCTAATTTGTACGTTGGCCACCACTGATTACCATATTTACAGAGTTTTTCTTTAGTTAGGGGATCCCCTCCAAACTTTTGCCAGTTCTTCAGGATGCATCCTAAAGGAGTGCAGGAAGGCATCTCAGTAGAGGGATTTAAACCCATATCATTTCCTAGGAAAAACTTTGTTAACCAGGACTTCACGTACTCAGCAACCAAAGCGCCTACGTACAGAAGTCTAAATAAGCTCCTGCTGCCATCCTTTATGGACATCTTACACAGAGCAATTTCAAAACAGGAACTGATACTGAAACCAGAATGAGGGACGTCTCCCTTCATTAAACAGATTGGTACCGAAAAACAAACCAGATGCTACTGCCACGCATCTTTCTTGATGTGTCTTATGCAGAGCCCAGAACCAGATTTCCCACTCACCGAGATTTCCTCACCTTCAGGGGACTGCAGAGATCTTGTTAAGTTCACATTGCACCGTTGTGTCGCTTACCGCCCGACCGCAGAAGGGAGGCTGAGGGGAGTCCCCAAACAACAGGTCAGTGCGCACTGGAATCCGTTCGGACCGCCACTTCCCGTCAGGACAGCAAGACGATCCGGGCAAGGTCTTATGGCTGTCTCATCTGGGTCGCCAAAATCTTGTCTCACAAACGGAGGTCGTTACCCAGTGTGCAACACCCAATACGCACACAGAGCCGAGATAAGGGTGCTTCTTATCACACTTCTGCTAGGAGCTTCAGATTGTTCCCAAAACATGGCTTACATATTTCTCCAGGATGTGTTTCACTCCCGAAGACAATAATTTTGATTAGATGTTCCACATTCCAGTCTGAAACCCCCTTATCAACTTTATGTAAGCCCCGGCCTTCCACCAACTCCCGATTGACTACAGAAGGAATTCGCTAGTGTCTCAAAAGTATACACCTTCCAACCTTAATAGGCAAAAAAACCTGCCTTGCCATAAATAAAAAGAAAGTGTACTTCAAGACTTGAAAAAAATATTCATGATGATTGAGAGCAATTATCTTTTACCTAAGAGACCTAAATTTGTCATTAGTATTTAAGATTGACACCCTGGTTATTATATTTTTATCATTATACTTTAAGTTTGAAAAAAGCTTTGAGATTTCTAATTAACTAGTTTATGGCCAAACTCCCCACTTAAGAGATTGATATGTTTTCTGCATTTCCTTACCTAAAAGTTGTTTAATTTTTCCCCCCCACTTACAGCAGTCAGAAGTGATCTATTTTTAATGTAACAAGAAAATGTACACTGATAAACCTTCAGTCAAAATTCAGATACTCTATTGAAAAGACAGCAGGTAGCAATTTGATTAAAACTAATGTTTTAAGGTACTACACTTAAGCATACAAATATCCCAATTAAAAAAAAATAATTGAAGTCACACATACACTACAGAACTGAAGTGTTCTTCAAAATGCTGATTTTAAGACAAGGGGGAAAAACCAGACACGCTTCAGCTTACTGAGACAAGTTATTCTTGAACTGCATAGACAGCAATGAGTTCAGACTATCCAGGTGAATGTATGTGTGCACATATATGTGTGTGCGTATCTATTTTAACAGCTTAGTATTGTAGTGTAACATTCCAATAACCTGAATACTATTCTGAGGCAGTTATCAACATGAGATCTTCAAAGTTAACTTTACCTAACATCTTATAGTCCAAGATGCTTTACCTTTACTAGTTTTTTCTCAATACCTTGGTTGAAAGTATGTCACATACTTAAACATGAACATTCTGAAGCTATGGGTAAGACACTCTACAGAAATAGTATTTTAATCCAGAAGTTACAGTGCAACCTCATTTCTAACAGCATTACCGTTAATGACCTTTCCCATAGTTGCAAAATCTATGAGCTCCACGCTTCAGGCAAACGTGAGCAACAGTTTATAGTTTAGATCTTCACAGTGATTTTCCATCCTCTGGATAGTGAGATAGTGAACAATGCTGGGAGATAAACCTCTCAGCATCACTGAGAGAAATGAGCCATTCTGCACTTCACATGTTTTCAGCCTCTTGGAAGACTCAGCCATGCTTCTCTATAATCAGTTCATTTTTCTAGTTACGGAAAAGGAGGTTGTGGAATAGTTACACACCTATACTATAAATAAAGTTATCAAACCACACAGCATAGATGACCAGAATGCACAAAGAGGCAATTTTATATAGGAAAACAAGATGCATTATATTGCTAGAAGTCAAAAACCACAAGAGGAGATGCTCCAAAGGTTTTTCTTTAAAGCATAGTATGGAAAGAAAATCTTATTGAGGCAGGCTTGCAACTGTATATACTGCTAAAGCATTGTATGAAATTTTTAATAAAGCACAGCAATGATCCAAAGTAGACATTGTCTAACTTGTAATAGTCAGCTGAAGTAATCTGTTTACCTTTATCCCAAATATCTTGAGCTGCTCTCTAGCAGTTCCCCAATCCATCTAATAGCACAAGCAGCATGATCCTAAGTTACCAGCAAGTCTATCTACACAACAGTATCAATTATAGCTCAAATGCTATTTACACACAGGTTAATAACCCTTCTGCTTTGGAAATGCAGGCTGACCAACTGAAAAGTTGGGGGATCCATCAATTTTTCCATCTTCTCCTACATCTTGTCCCTTCTCTCCATGTGCAGGAGAAAAACTTCTCCCCATAACTCCCTGAGAAAGAAATTGACACCTGAAACCTGTTAAGCAGACTTAAAAAGTTTAGCAGCACCAGAAGTACACATACCTGTTCCACCCCCATATCTCAGTTGGTACACTGACACTTCCTATTTTGTTTTGGCTACAGGTATGTGCTTTGGACTAATTCATGAATTCTAACTGGCAGCACTAGCAGTTCTGTAGCCAGACAAATCAGCTCAATAGTCTTCTGAAAACTGACCCACTGAAGAAGTTAGCATGACGATCTGACACAATCTGATTTAGCTCCAGCATAAGTGCTGTTGCTAAATGAAAGGAGTGTATAGGGATGGCATCTGTCAGTGGCAGCATGGTCTTAAGAAAAGACTGCCAATAAAAAAAACTGAACTCCAACACCACTATTAACAGTGAAAGTCACCCACACTCTAGATGTGCAGGTTCACTTTATAGGAAACAAAAGTAAAAAATGTCAACAGCGTTTATAATTTATTTCCTCAGACCAGATATAAGGAGACTACTCTGGGACATATTTAATTGTACTCGAAACTCTGCTGACGAACTATTGATCAAACAGATGTAAATAGGCACACTGTAAATATCACATGTATTTAGACAAGTGGTAGCAGCTATATTGAAGAACTCTGAAATATCAGATCACATTTAACAGACTGCACATCTTTCATTCAGAAAAACCTTGCAGAGTGCCATCTGCATAGGGAAAACATAGGTCACTGACCAACACATCCCTAAAAAATATTTTGAGTAAAGAAAACACAATAAACTTACTATAGAAATGCCCTTTACAATCTTGTTCTTAACTCAGTTTCTAAGCAGAAAAAAAGATCAAATATAACCAGAAAAAAGAATATGAAAGCAGCAGCTAAAAAACTGAGATGGATGTTACTATAAGTATCCATCATGCCACTACCTTTTATATACCTCCCCAAAGAATTTGTAAGTAAAGATCTAATGGAAGCTCTCTGCCCTACAGAGAAGATCAGTTTTGTGAAAATGCATTAGAGAAAATGCACACTGAAAATGGTTGCGTACTTGCAAAGTGGTTACTTTCCTAACAATATACTGCTAATAGTATTGCCCTTTAAACATGTTTCAGATCAGTGAGAGCAAGAGATTACTGCTTAAATAGATTTTATTATAGTAAGCAAAACTTACAGCTTGATTATATGAGGATGTCTGAAGAGTTTGAGGTTCTGAATCTCCCTGCGGATTTTTCCTACAACATCAAGGCTGCGAATCTTCTGTCGATTCAGGATCTTCACTGCAACTTTATGCCCAGTTAACTCATGTTTGCCAACTGCAAGGAACAAGGAAGTATTTAGTCAGAGTTCTCAATTGCTCTGTAAAGACATTAATTGGATGGTTTCAACTATAGCCAAGAAATACCACAGTTAAGATGTTAGCATTCCACATATCCCCATTATCTTCGGGGAGGCTGAAAACTAGATGGCACATCATTTCTTCTGCCCTACCCCAATTCCTCCCACAATTCTATCATTAGAAGATGAATTAGATATGTAGGAACAAACCTTAAACCTAACCCTCAGAAGTCTTGCAGCACGACTAGGTTTTTGCATTACTGCAAACAAACAAAACATTTTGCATCCCAAAACACTGCCATCCTTTCTAATTAGGAAGACCATTTTCTTCCCCTGTACAAGTCACTCCAAGCTTTTGGCTCACTTGGTAACCTACTCAGACATGCTCTCCTACAGCTCTTCTACTTTATCTACAAGAATCGCTCTTACTAAAGAAATCATTGCTATCCTTCCCTCAAGAAGCCCGTTTCAGCAATTACTCTGAATTACTGCTAAGAGTATCTGATCAGTTTACTTGAAAAATAATTATTTATCTGTCCTTGGAGCAGTCTGACCCTATATAAGCTCCACATTCTGTGCAGTAAACACCAGAGCTTTATTATATAAAATAAGTAGCAAAAGTTATATGAAATGCACAAAATAAAATCCAGTAGTAACTATGAGAAGCAATGCAAGCATGCAACCTCTTACATTCCTCAGTTTCTTTCCCACTTCTAGGAGAGTTTCATTTTTCTTTCAACAGGGGAACTTGAAAGTGTAAAACATTTCCTAGCCAGTTACCCCTCTTAAATTCCTTAATTTTGTAGGTGCTATTGGAAGTAGCCACAACAGAGTTACTAAGAATATTTTTCTTAAACCCAACACTGGATCACAGATAAGCCACAGAAGGTAATTATCTCTTCCACTAGAAGGCTTCACTATCTGCATTGGTTTCTGCATACAGTGATTTAACACTACTACTATCATAACTACATCACTTTCATCCGCCACCCTGAATCCTACCTTCTGAAGACAAGCCAGATTCCAGGGACACCTACATGGTTCATCCTTGTCCACTTGAATGGACACTGGTAACGAACCTCTGCTGAACACAGTACTCATTCATCTGGGTGCCCCTCCTCACTTGAAAATTTAACTAAGCCCCAGGCTTCAAGCTTTATTTAAATATATCCACAGGAAACTCTGATAAACAGCACCGATCCACAAAAGTCTTTCTGCATTCAACAGATAATTTTGACAGGATTAGCAAACACCTATCAATGTGTAAATCTCATTCCCAACACAAGACTTTCCTGCTGCCTTTTGCCTCTATATTGAGCTAAAAACCAATGCAAGTGAGAAATTCTTAGCAGAGAGACAGAGATAACTATAAGCATCTCTGAGTGATTATTCTTACAACAAAAAGATGGCCACTGCGTAAAATAAAGCAGTTTGTCTAAACTCCTGTAGGGGAGTAACTAAGTAGTGGAGCAACTAAGTAGTGGAGCATCCAAGACCCTGAACCATCATGATGCAGTGGTGAAATGTCTTTTGTACCCAAGAATACAGAAAGGCTCCACCTGCAAGGTGAAAGAACACATCCCCTCATTTGGAGGAGCCATTACCTAAAAAGGGCCACAACCACCAAAACACTGGACATGCACGTTCGCACTGCTAAGGAATGCAGGACAAAGCTGACATTCATCATAAGTTCTAGAAAGACCACAAAACAGATAGGTGACTGCCTAGAACTGTAAAATGACATCACCTACAAGATTTATTTGCTTTCAATCAGATCTACAATTAAAGCAATTACATCCCCATTTTTTCTTCAGTTCAAATGTGATTGAGGTTTTAAAAGGAACCCAACAAATTATATCACCTATATCCAAACCCTAAGGAGAAACGAATCACTAACATAAAACACTAGAAAAGCAACTATGCCATTCAAATTACAAATTCTTTGCCTACCAATAATGTGAACTGAGGTAAGCCAGAAGTATTTAGAAAAACCAACCAACCATCTTTAATCAGCAAGTTAAAATTTTAACGTTAATTTGTTAGTAAGAAACAGCTTCTTAGAAACTAACCAAAAATCAGACACATTAATTTGCATCTTCCTTTGGTTTACAAAGTACTAAATTAAACACCTCCTTAAACGTAAGTAGAATATACATTTGAGCAATTCTACAGCTTAGCATATAAATATTCATATATTCAGTTCTGACATGCATTGTGTTATGAAGTTTCATTTATCAGCAAGTTTGTTTCATTTCTGATTTGTCAGTCTACCTTAGATGAAAACTGGAATTAGAACTCAGAAAAACATTAGGTCATTTATTGCCTACAACATTCTATGTTCAATATACAAGACATATAAGAAAAGAGTTTATCAAAACACATTTTTCATTCAAAGTAATTAAACAGTAACATTTACAGTTGACTAAAACCAATTCTAGCCATCACAGCCTTCAAGATTGTGTGCCTCAAGCCTTGATTTTATTCATTGACTGGAAGAAAACAAGCTTTTCTGCTTCTTCAGCTGTTTGCCAACTCCAAATAAATTATTTAAATGAAAACATACTGTGGTTTTGTGCAGGTGCAAAAAGATCCCAAAAAGCCTGTTAACTTGCTCAAGACTTCTCAAATTGAATGGCTATTTTCTTCAGTAATTTTTGCCCCCTCCCCCTTTTTTTAATTCAATTTAAGATTATATCAAATTTAGCTTTTTAAGATACAAGTTTCCATTAACCATCTACTTCATGAAATAAAACTGTCGTCTTGGATACGATGCACTGAGTATCCATTAGCACTGTTCAGCTACCACAAGTCATATACTTTAAGTCTTAAACTATATATTCTTTTCAGAAATCTTTCAGTCTTTCCAGACAAAAGTAATCTTCACTTTGCTACATAATGTAATAGCAAATACAAGTTTTTCCACATGCATTTAATCAAGATAAAGAGTTGTCATTTTTTTCTACTGTAAAGTGGCTTTGCAGCTTTGTTATTGTTTGTGTACTATAAAATTAGAACTAAACTGTTAATTCCAAGAAGAAAATATACTGAACTACTACTATGGTTTTAAGTTAAGTCTTTTTTATCCACATGCCATAAGAACTTATTGTATGATTAAGCAGTTCAAGGTATCTGGTATGAGCAAAACCACAGACACTAACTGGTAACAGACTGCTAACTACTTTTGAATTCAGCATGAAGACAGAACTGAAAGCAAAACCTCAGATAATAACACTGGCTTCTTTTCTACATGATGCTATCTTTACAACAGCTACTTTGTGTTACCTCTTGACAGAAGTTTTACCTATGAAGGGGAAGGCTCACAAATAAGTAATCAAAATATATTCATGTTAGTCACCCTAAGCCTCAATGAGCTACCAGTCCTTCAAAAGAATCACTGCAAAAAGAAGTTCCCTTTACAGACCTAACATTTCCCTATATTTCTTTATTCTTTGATAATGCCAATTGCCTTCAAGCTTTACTATGGCTATGCATAACATCAAGATTTCCAAGAGTCTCAAATCAGCAGTGACTTGGTTTAACTGTTCAAGTGCAGGAGCAACAGTCTCTAAAGTCAGTTCACCAGGTCTTCAACTGGAAAAGAAACAGATCATAAGGCCATTCAGAGTAAATACAACATTCTTACGAAATACAGGTACCAGTCATGAAGGCTGTAGAAAAAAGCTGAATAAGCATATGCTATGTTTAATGAAGCATTTCTGTTACATGCCAAAAAAAAAAACCTGAGGATCAGAGAAAGGTAGCCATTAAAAAATATGAGCTAAACAAATGTTTCCACCAATATAAAAAAAATTAATGCTGTGCAAAGGCATTATTGCTGCACAACAACAGTAGATAGCAAACTGATCTTCACTGTCCATTCCCAGGTCTCTTATCACTGCCTTAATCAAAAAGGCCTATTTACGTCAGTTTTGCAGGCTATACAGACCAGAGTTAAACATAGTTCTACAGACTGGAACAAATATCGTATATTTACAATCTTAATTAGTACCCTCATTTTCTCAGTACAAATCACTGGAAGCCTGACTACTCTTCCCTTTATGAAAGCTAACTTTTTTAAAATAAAGTATCTGGAAATGAAGTTTGCATTTGGTTTCAGTAGGAAACGACAACTTTTTTTTTTAAAAAACACATAACTGATTTAGGTTCAGTACTCTCTTTTACACCACAGCTTTTTACTTCTGTGGTATTTCAGCTTTGCCTGGATATTGGCTAGAAACAGCTGTCTTCTCCATGACTGCCCATCTGAGGCATAGTCAAGTGAATCAAGTCAGTCAGTAGTTAATTCAGGCTAGCACAGCCAGATGAACAGTTAAACTGGAAAAACATCACATCAATAACAGTTATCTAGGAGGGTTAAAAGGGTAAGAAGCAGGGTGAAGTCATCTGACAGCTACCTTGACAGCAGGAGACCTTTAAGAATTCTTAAGTAAAGCACTGGTTTTCCAATTCATCTTTTGGGGCTGCCACCACTGTTAAAATTGAAGACACACTTTCAAGAAGGCATATGCCTGACCCTCCATTCTCTCAAGGAAAACCCTAACCAAATAAAAAAAAAGTTTAAAAAATTGTTACAGTTATTCCTTTTATTGTCAATTGATTAAACCATATCAGTCACCAGAGAAGGAAAATGCTGAGGATTACAGGAAAACAATCACAGATCTAGTATTAAGTGAATAAAATGTGTGCTCAGGAAGTAAACTAGTGCATCACAGATAAAATATGCCCTTTATGAAGTACAGCTAGAACAAGACAAAACCACCACAGTACATCACCTAGGGACAACACAATAAAACTTAAACAATTTATTTATGTAAACAGAGCATTAGTCCATGGACACTTGCTTCCAGTTCCTAAATAAATTCCCAAACCACTTAAGGAAGGCAATTCAGTATACAGAATGACACTGCATTTTATCACAAGTTTATTTTTCTCACCACTCTTCAAAAAATTATGTTCATACATGCACATGTGTACTCTTCACATGATCAATAGCTACAAAGCAGCCTAAAAGAACACTCAACTTCAACCAAATAAGGTAGACAGAGGAGTATTATGGAAATAGAGCAATAATAAAACAGACAAGTCTTCTTTTTCCAATTAAGTGTTTCAATAAGCAGATAATTAGCCCTTCAAGCTAAATGTATTTAATGAAATATTAATAGGAATGACATTCAATAACATGTTAAAATTATAAAAGTAGCTCCACCAATTGACCATCTTTCAAGGTTTCAACTTCAAACACGTTTTTGCCAATACAGATAAGAACAGGAGCAGTAGCACAAACAGCATGCTCCGAAATGTAAGAAACAGCATATTATAACATATATGGGTATGCCAACCTTAGTTTTGTGCACTGCAAAAAAAAAACCAAAACCAAAAACTTTGACTCCTCCCCTCAACCATGCAGTCCCGCCATGAAGAAAGAGAATCTGAAGCCTGTCTTCTCCCTTATCTCATTTCTTCTCTATTTAAGGACCCACCAAGTTATCAAGGAAAGGAATTTATTTCAGCTGCCAGCTGGGGGTCACTGCTCCCCAGTGGCTGGGGGTAGTGGTATCACTTTATAAGCCAGCCTTGAAAAAAAAAAAAAAAGACTCAATGGGCTTTACTCTCAAAATATTCTTCCACTGCTTTCCTAGATATTCTTAGAGTCAAATATATTCCTATTTTCTACAGCATGAGAGAAGTTCCTTATTAACAAGCAACCTGCAGGTAGGATTTGATTCTACTATTACACACAGCGACATGCAGGACATGACTGTTTCAATCTCTAGAGAGAGAAATCTATGATCTTCACCCACTTTCTTCAATCATACAAAGAGATGCCCATAATCTGATGCTAGTTCCGGGAAAAAGAATTTAAACTACAGGGAGGTAAATTTGAAATGGAACATGGTAACAGACTGCTGAAACACCAGTAATTTCTTCAGAACATGTCAATAACTGAAAGAACTTGTGCAGAGAACATACAATAGGCACATCTACACTGAAAAAAAGATACCATGTTAAAAGACAGCTAGCACATTAGATACAAGAGAATAAGATTAGGGTATTTTACTGGTTATAATACTACATGAGCAACCATTAGGTTAACCATAAAAACCAAAAAACTTATTTTAAGAATACAACCTGAGGCTAGTTAACTCATTTGTGAAACAATGTTTTCAATTTGAATACCCCAGTATTTCAACAATTCTCACACACTACACAGCAGGAACAGTTCAAGATAATGCAGAGGGTGTTTTTTTTTTTTTTTCAACTGTGGTGAATGACATCAAGGGTGTTTTGGTTTAGCTTCAGTTGGCAACTAAGGACCATACAGCCACTCAGTCACCCTCCCCCCAGGTGGGATGGGAGAGAGAATCAGAAGAGCAAAAGACAGACTTATGGGTTGAGATAAGACCAGTTTATTAATTGGAACAAAATAATAATAATAATGAATTGTAATGAAAAGGAAAACAATGAGAGAAACAAAACAGACAAAAAACCCACAAGAAACACAACCCATCACCACCCACCAACAGATGCCCAGCCAGTCCCTGAGCAGCGATCACTGCCCCCCCCCCGGCCAACTCCCCCCAGTTTCTATACTGAGCATGACACCATATGGTATGGAATAGCCCTTTGGGCAGTTTGGATCAACTGTCCTGGCTGTGCCCCCTCCCAGCTTCTTGTGCACCTGGCAAGAAAAGTCCTTGACCAGTGTAAACACCGCTTGGCAACAGCCAAAACATCAGCGTGTTATCAACATTATTCTCATACTAAATCCAAAACACAGCACTACAGCAGCTACTAGGAAGAAAATTAACTCTATCCAAGCCGAAACCAGGACACTGAAAGACGTTCACAGCATACCAGGCGCTATTTCCACAACACCACACTCGGTCGGTGGCATTCCGATCGTAGCCCCAGGCCCCCACCCTGCAGCCACCGCGGTTGGCCCGTTAGACGTCTTCTCGCGACTGCTCCGACGACACGTCAGCCCTGCAGTCACTCCCCCCGGCCCCTCTCCCACCGCCTCCGTCGGCCCGCGGTGCTAGGGCCGCCACAGCCCGGTAACTCACTCGGCCCGGCGGGTATGGCCGGGCAGCGCCCATCAGCTCAGGTTTCCCGGCGCCGCCCCCAGTGAAGCGCCCACCTCCCCCAATGCTCTGAGCGGGAGACGGAGCCAAGCCCAGGCTAGGGCAGCGGCCCGGCCCCCACACGCCTTCCAGCCTCAGTCAGGCCTAGACGGCCGCCTGGCCCCAGAGGTGACCGGCCACATCCCTCAGCCGGCAACAGAGACTCCGCTGCTCAGCCCGAAACACCCGCCCAGCGCGCTATCCCCCGCAGCCTGACTGGGCCGTGCCGCTCCGCAGGGCAGGCGACGGCCCCATTCCCTGCTGCTCACCCTTGACTTTGCCGAAGGTGCCTACACCGAGCGTATCGCCCAGAATGTAATGCCCAATCTTCACCCGCCCCTGCTCGTGCTTCTGTTTATCCGCCGCCGCCATCTTGAGCCAAGGGCCGAGTCTGCGCATAGCTCGCGCCGCGCCGGAGCGCTGGCGGGGGAGGAGCAACCACGTAGTACCCAGCCCCACCGAAACCCGGAAGTGAACCCCGCACTTATCGCCTTTCCGCCCTCCCTGGGGACAAACCATTGCTGTTGGGGGGGGTGGGCTTGGTCGGCTCAGCGGCGCCCCGAGGGGTGCGGCTCCTGCAGGCGGGCCCTGCTGGCTAGGCGGCGGAATGGGAGAAACAGCCCCCGAAGGCTGCAGGGCGGAATGAGGGACCGGGGCGTTTTTACACCACCACCTCCCCCGAGGAGCACTGGGGATTCACCCGGATTTCGGGACTAGGGGGGAAGGCGGGCGCAGGGCGCTTCTCAGCGGTGGTGACGGTTCCCCTCAGCGCCGGCGCGGTGCGAGGGGCTGGCCTGGGCCCACCGGTGTCGGAAGCGGCACCGCCTCGAAGCTGAAGCTCTCCCGTGTTGCCGGCTGGCACCGCCATCGCCCGCGGGGCCTGTGCCCTCAGATAGTGAGAAGCTAAGGCTAAGCGCTCCCCACAGCACGGGTTGTCCCTCCTGATGCCAAAGCGAGGAGATGCGTCGAACGTACGTGTACTTTTAATTGAGAAATTGCACTGTCACAATGAGATCGCTAGGCTGTCTGCATTGCCACCAGCCGTGGGGTGCCGTGCAATGTGCTGCTGCATGCTGCAAGGCCTGTCTGTGGAGAGCACACAGCAGCTTTTGCTGGGGCAGCAGCTTAACACCCACATGCAGGCAGGGTTTCAGGCGCTAATAATGCAGTGTGTTGTGTATCACAATTTAAAGGTCCATTCAAGATGCAATTGTTGCTGATATGCTTGGCTCTGCCAGTGATGCTGAGAGGGCTGATGGCCAGCAAACCCATTTTGCCATGCCACGTGGGGAGTGGCATCCAGGCACAGGGAGCATACTGTTTCCAAACCACCCGTGCTCAGTGGCAAAGAAAGGTCTGTGACAGTTTAAGATGAAGCAAGCTGGTGAAGCCATGTTTCTGCCTCTCTGCCTTGCTCTGACATAAGCAAACACCAGTCTGATCCTTCAGTAAGGTAATTCAGGAGCATAAGCTGCCAGAAGACTAGTCCTACTAAAAAAAGAGTATTGGGATCCTATGACAGAAAACATAGCCACTCACAAAAACCAGACATGTCAAGTCTCTGTATTTCCAATCAACCTTGTAAATTAAATCTGTTAGTTCTCCTCCCCCTTCTCCCTTCCTCTACCTAGGTCCAAATCCAGACCCTATTGTGAGAATACGAAGAGAAGTAGGACCCTCTTAACTCCTACTACCTTGACCAGATAACCTGTCCTCCAGTTTGTCTTGCCAACTCATTCATTCACATTGCATTTAGGGCATTATCCTTCCTTCCGTTCATGCATTGTGTGCTTTCTACATACCGAAGACCATATTATTTTATTGTTGACTATAACTGGATTATTTTTTAATCACTTCCCAACCCTGCCTTCAAAGAAACCGATTAAACTGGAGAAAGAGTGACAATTGGATGGGTATTTTTGCATGGAGAGATCATCGACTCAAGAGGAAGGTTACTGGCAACTCCTGTCCCTTCACCTCCTTTCCCCAGTTCTCCAGACTAAGTGAATGATATAAACTAAAATGCTTTCTCTTGCCTACCCTAAGCACAGCCCCTGAGTGTGTTTGCAAACAGATAAATATATTACAGAAACAATATAAAGATTTTTAAATGTGCAGACATCAGGAAGTTAAAAAACATTTTTTTCTAGTAATGGTCCTAAATCTGATTCAGAGAACATTCAGTATTACTTATGTTACAGTTATGAATTTAACAGAAAGTTGGAAAACAGAAATTCTGGTCCCTGTAAAATCTTTATATTTTAAAACATCCCTCTAACCTAATGGGATAAAAAATTAAAACCCATCTGTTCATTACTATGGAAGAAAAAATCTGTAAGATTTCATAAGAAATATAAAGAATCCTTTTTTTTAAAAAATTTTATAAAACCAAGTAATTTTTTCAGCCGGTGCCAAAACATAGGCTGGTAAGCAATGTAGGGACTACTCATAATATCTACCCTGTTAAAATTTGCATGACATGAAATAAAATAATATTGTAAATGGTAAAATAGTAAAACCAAGGAAAATAAAACTAATACTTAATTTTTATTTGAGTAATTTGGAATTTTCATTTCAAACATTTTCATGAGGATCACCTTTGAGCAGAAAATGTGAGAAGCTTTCAGCCTGCACTAATTGACCAGTATAAAGCTTCAATATAAACATAATACATTAATATTAAAAGATCGTATCTAGTGCAGGAAAAGCAGGTACTAGTGTTCCTCAGTGAGCCTGCATTAATGTGTAAAGGTGCCAGATTTTTCACTTCCTGACTTCTGAATTCAGATATGTTAATTATGCCCTTTCTGGACATCATCTAAAGAGAAGTATTCCCACAGAAATTCTAATTTGTATCACAACTGATGCTCAGCATCAGTAGGCTTGAGAATCATGCTGTCATGCAATTTTTTTGTTCTTGTAATTGGAGAAGAAGAATAGAGTATAGAAATCTGTCAATTTCACTTTATCCAGATTTGAACTCTGTAGTAGAACTTCCTGTCTTCTGCTGCTGGACCCATCAGTTCCTAACAGAGCCTTGGCATATGTACAGAAAGAGCATGGGGGGAAACGTGCAAGCATCAGACTTTGTACCCATCTGTATCCATGTGATTTCCTACAGTTCTGCTTAAATGTAAATGGCATCTCCTATTTTTAAGGAAAAACAGAACAAGTTCAGAGCTATTAGCTTCCACAAACATGGCTTTTAAATTACTTAAATTTCAATTCTAAAATAAAATGAGGCCTTAGCTTTAAAAATAAAAACATTAAAAGGTATTTGACATTGACTAACATAAACTCACCAACTTTTTACTTTGTGGCATATTTTATCCACCAACACTCTGCCTCCCATATCCCACAGCAGAAAAATAGTAAGTGTCAGGGCCAGACATTGTTTTATTGAAAATGTTTTCTGTAGAAGGCCAGTTAGTAGATTCACATCTGAGAAACCTCCAGTGGTGCCCTTGAAGAAACCACACAAAATAGAACCAAGAACAGTTGATAGAAGCCACAGAAATACAAAACCAAGCATGTAAATAAAAACAAAAGTTCAGTTCCAAGAGTTTAATGCTGCTCAGTAGGATGTGTTTGAACCAAGTGATAGCTGGGACCATCTGCAACTACTTGAGCCAGCAAAAAGCCTGAAATAGTCTACCAGTATTTCCAGGATATATGGGGAATATATAGTAAGAATGCACCTATTAGATAAAATAGCTGAAAACAGTTCCTGTAAGTGTACCTGAGCAGATGACAGGATTCCAGTGATTAATTACATTTCGAATTCTAAAGAGAGGTCAGACCTTTATAGGCCCTAGTCCATAACAAACGTAACAAGGCATGCAAGGCTGCATGGGCTTTTTCCCATGTTAGCACTTACTGTTAGTAAAAACAAAATACAAGCTGAGACCACTAACATTTTTTTCTTCAGTTATTGATCTGTTGGGAAAGTACATTATCACAGTCAGGTGGGAATCAGGATTTGAGTTTTGCTTTTATTTTTTTCCTTTTCTTTTTTCTCCCTTCAGCTTCCTGTAAAATGCTTGTGTTTACAAAACAAATTGACCTAATACTCAGGCGAGATACAGCCCCACCAACTGGTCAGTGATTGCTCTTGCTTTCCTCCAGGCTATTGTAGACTGGCTGGGTTAAGTCCAGTACAGAAGAAAGGTAAAGTTGAAGTATCTCTATAAGAGTACTTAGCAAAGGGCACTGGCTCCAAGTTAGAGGCCGTGTCTAATGTGTCAAGCATTTCAGCACTTATCTAAAGCATCTAAACGCTTACATTCTGTATAGGATTCTATCTATGGCTTTGTGGAAAGGCTAATCTGTAACATTGTAGGAAAAGCAGTGCATTTTTAAAAATACACACTTAGGATCTACAGTTTAGTACTACACACTGATTTAATTTAGCTGCTTTGGCAAATTGAAAAATAAATTATATATTGGTCCATGCATGTTAGCTAGCTATTTATTCACCATTTTCTCCTTGGAGCATCACCCAGTAGGCAACATGCTTTCTGTTTTAACAGGTCCATTCCCTTTTGTGGCCCCTTTTGTTTCATCGAGATTCTCCTCTTCATACTTTCTAGAAGGTGCTTATGAATTTTCACAAGTTTTGATTCATTGTTCTATTGCAAAGTGTATGAGCTTTCATGTGTTAATGTGTTCTTGTGTTCCTTTTATGGTCTTTCCTCATTATACATGGAAGAGGGAGAGTGTTATAGTCAAGGTAGTAACCAGTGATTTCAGAAGATGTGCTTTTAAATACCTGTCCTGTTCTTGAAGACGTGGTATCCCAAAAATCTTAGTCTCGGTTCCTCTTTTGTAACTCCTATCTGGTAATATTTTGCTGCTTCAGTGCAGTATTGCAACAACTGCAACAGCGATCACTTGAAACAGTTGAAGTGGTATCTACTGATACAGTAGGCAACATACTGTACCTTGTGCCATGACTACAGTACACCAGTCCCTTTACATACCACATACTGTTAAACAACAGTACCAATCAAATAGGCAAAGATCAGTACTAAGTTCAGCTAATTATTATTTTGCATATACACCATTAGAGGATCATTAGATAAGTTTACCATAAGAAAACAAACAGGATTAAATGCATTATTTATCCCAGCTTTACTGCAATTAGAAAATTCTGTCCTTTGTCCTCTAGCATCTTTCCCTATACATAAATATAAGATCTCTATTACCTACATATAAAATACCTTATCAGAAAGCATAGTCCCCAGTTTGCTGGCACCCAAGAGATAACACTACTAAGAAAGCAGTGCTCTCTGGAAAGCCCTAGAACTTTGATCTCTCCATTAGTCAAGAAATATGATTTAGTTTCCATGAACAAATTGCATTTTTGCCAGCTTGCCCACAACCTGTATTGAGAACTGCTGCCTTAACATGTTCATTAACCTGTTTACCTCATGAAACACCTAAAAAAAAAATTTAAGTTGGAATTTACCTTGCTTTATCTACATGTTTTTATGGACACAGCCTATGCCAACTGCCCCATGAGGTGGGGGAGTTTATACACATTCTGAGTAAAACAAACAGCATCACTTAATCAAGTTATCTGATATTTTGAGTAAAAAAGCCTCTGCATTTATAGTGTAAGGCCAAGACCTCAAAGGTTCTCATTTAGGGCTCTGAATCAAATTTTAATAGAGCAGAGAAGTTTAAGTATCTAGAGTAGTAGTTACAGCTGTGTATAGGAAAGTAACTTACTCCTCAGAGAGGTCTTCAAATCATTGTCATGAATCAAATCATGAACCTTTTTCATGTAAATTCATAAGGAAAAGTGACTAACACCCTTCTTCCCCCAACATTTTCTTCTTAGAGCATCCCATGACATATCCCACCTCTCCCCTTTCCAGGGGTCACAAAAATCTAGTGGGTTTTGTTTGCTTGTGTCATTGTGGAAAAAGTAGCTAGACTGATCTCCATACTACAGCAACAGAGGAGTTAATCTCAACTCATAGGTAAAGTGAAATTATCACCACTTTATGCTAGCACATTGGATGGTAGAAACAGCTGGGGGTCAGAAAGTGTGAAACACCTTGTTCAGCTGTTCCTGCGGTGGAGTCAACAATTTCACACTGATAGAGGTGTAGCTCATTCACCTTATTGGGTTTGCTAGTTCACACACACAACCTACCTAAAGCAGGTACTGTTATTTACATGTCTTTGCAGGAAATACAATGGTACTAGAAGTCTAAATTACCTTTGAGAGACTGCATTAGTTTTATTAACTGCAACATACAACCATTAGTACTGGTATAGGCATTTGTTCTTTCTTAACCTCAATAGCCCATACATAAGAAAAAAAAAGAAAAAAAAACACAAAAAACCCCCACTCTACTATAAACCCAGAACTCTGTATTTAAAGTAACTCTCCGGTTAGTTGCCTGATACCTATGGCTCGCTATGCATTGAACAGCTGTGTTAGGTCTTGTCATCCTTTCAATATGAACCAACTGTACTGGGTTTGTGTGGTGAGGTTTTGGTAGCCGGGGGGCTACAGGGGTGGCTTCTGTGAGAAGCTGCTAGAAGCTTCCCCTATGTCCGATAGAGCCAATGCCAGCCAGCTCCAAGACGGACCCAGCGCTGGCCAAGGCTGAGCCAATCAGTGACGGTGGTAGCGCCTCTGTGATAACAGATTTAAAAAGGGGAGAAAAAAACCTGCGCAACACCAGCAGCAGCCAGAAGAGAGGAGTGAGAATATGTGAGAGAACCAACTCTGCAGACACCAAGGTCAGTGAAGAAGGAGGGGGAGGAGGTGCTCCAGGCACCAGAGCAGAGATTCCCCTGCAGCCCATGGTGAAGACCATGGTGAGGCAGGCTGTCCCCCTGCAGCCCATGGAGGTCCATGGTGGAGCAGATATCCACCTGCAGCCCATGGAGGACCCCACACCAGAGCAGGTAGATGTGCCCAAAGGAGGCTGTGACCCCATGGGAAGCCTGCACTGGAGCAGGCTCCTGGCAGGACCTGTGACCCCGTGGAGAGAGAGGAGCCCATGCTGGAGCAGGTTTTCTGGCAGGACTTGTGACCCTGTGGGGGACCCACACTGGAGCAGTCTGTTCCTGAAGGACTGCAGCCCATGGAAGGGACCCATGCTGGAGCGGTTCGTGAAGAACTGTAGCCTGTGGGAAGGACTCACATTGGAGAAGTTCATGGAGGACTGTCTCCCGTGGGAGGGACCCCATGCTGGAGCAGGGGAAGAGTGTGAGGAGTCCTCCCCCTGAGGAGGAAGGAGCAGCAGAGACAACGTGTGATGAACTGACTGCAACCCCCATTCCCTGTCCCCCTGTGCCGCTCCGAGGGAGGAGGTAGAGATCTCGGGAGTAAAGTTGAGCCCAGGAAGAAGGGAGGGGTGGGGGGAAGGTGTTTTAAGATTTAGTTTTTATTTCTCATTACCCTACTCTGATTTATTGGTAACAAATTAAATAAATTTCCCCAAGTCGAGTCTGTTTTGCCCATGACGGTAATTGGTGAGTGATCTCTCCCTGTCCTTATCTCGACCCACGAGCCTTTCTTTATATTTTCTCTCCCCTGTCCAGCTGAGGAGGGGGAGTGATAGAGTGGCTTGGTGGGCACCTGGCATCCAGCCACGGTCAACCCACCACATCAACACAGATGAAATACTGCTTCATGGCAACAAGCAGAATTCCCACTTATAAGTTTGAGACTGAAAAAAATCTCTGACCCTCAAGTCAAGCTGACAAGGATCCTTTTTTTCTTTTTAAACTCTGTCATGTAGTTACACTTTTGAAGCTAGACATACCAATCTGATCAATTTTCCGCCACCACAATCACTTGAACAATACCTCTCTGCCTTTGAGAAACCTTAATCTGATACACTTTTGTCTAAAAAGTGAGACTTGCTACACTGAATATGAAATGTAATAATTTCTGATGTAATTTAGACTGTACCATCTAATGGTCTCTTGGATTAACTGTGCCGTATGTATCAGTCTGAAGGATGCAAAAATCAAACATATTACAGACCGTGTATGGTAACAGTTCTATACATAAAGGGGCTGATCTAAATTACCAGTGAACACTATGCAGAGGTTCAATTCTAACTGATAACCCTCGAGTTAAGATTATTATAACAAGATCTCAACAAAAGATTATTTATATACTGAAAAACCATCGAGGCAGTCTAGCTTTCAACATGTAAGAAAACACTACAAAGAACTGAAGCACTTCAGAATCTATATCCAGTAAAGCTTTTAGTCCAACTCTGACTGACATGTAATGGTGAGCTACCTGAGCTCTTCTGAATAGGTTTAACATAACCCAAATTAACTGATTTCCTGCCCCTCACCAAGAATTTTAAAACAGTTAAAAATGCAGTGGCTGTCAAACTGCTTGTACATAAAATTCATTCTTGCTGTAGGTAAAAATCCCCCTGAAATGAAGTTTGTAAGTTTTCAAAGTTACTGCAAGCCATTGCAAGTTTCAGTCGCTATTACCTTGATATGTTGTATATTATACAAATGCTCGTTTTTCAGGAGCATGGTACAGCATAATATAATTCATGCTGAGAAGCTAACAGGTAGCAGCAACAAATAGCTAAGCACTTGCCTTTGCAGTATTATATCATGTTTGCGGGTCAGTGTAACAGGCCGTTGAAAACAAAAATCCCACATTACACAAAGAACATCATATAAGACTTTGCAAAGCAAAGGCTTTCATTCCCACCCATAGTCAGAATACCTGCCGTACCACTGTCCAACTGTACCATTGTTCAACAAGCCCTTAGTGCCTTGCTGACCTGTTTTAAGATGCTCTGAGGGGTTATTGTCACTCTGAGAGTAACAAAACAAAAATATATTTATGATTACTTCCTCCTACATTTGTTTCCCAGTATATCATCAAAAACCACATTTTAGATGCACTCCTGAGCCCTGTGCATACAGAGATGTGTAATATGTGCAAAATGTATTTTTAATTTAACAGCTTCAACACCACTTACTTTCAGACTCTCTCAGGAGGACCAAGTGAAAGCAGAGTGAGTACAGTATATTTGTTACATGCTAAGAGAACAGCAGGGCAAGATTTCTCTTTTTGTTTAGAAACAGCCTAAGTAGATACACTCAATTATCCAAAAGCATTAACTATACTTCATTTAAAATACAAGAAAGTGCAGTCAGGAGCACTCTAATTTCAAACTTGGCTGAAAATATCTTCAGTGATTTGCACAAGCTGATGCATTTGTTGACTGCTGATCCTTCAATACTGACAAAGCAGTATGCTACTTCTGGAAATTCATGATGAAACCAAAGGAATCATAGAACAGCCTCAGAAGCTTAAAGTATCAGAAGTTTTTGGTGGTTTGTTTTTTTAAAGTATTTTCTCTTCAAGGCATCTGAAAATCCTCTAAACCCTTGCAGTGATTACTATCTTCTAAATTCCCAAAACTTTCATAACAACATCTTATGATTACTTTTTTTAAAGCTGAGTTGGAGAGCCAGCTCAGTGACCCAGTAACACACCATGTAGGCTGCAAGTTTATCAGGTATTAATCCATAATGATTCATCGCAGATGAAATATTCTATAAGCGGCTGGGAGAAGCCTCACGATCGCTAGCCCTTGTTCTTGTGGGGGACTTCAACCTACTGGATGTCTGCTGGAAATACAATTCAGCAGAGAGGAAACAGTCTAGGAGGTTCCTGGAGTGTGTGGCAGATAGATAACTTCCTGACACAGCTGGTGAGGGAGCCAACTAGGGAAGGTGCCCCACTTAGACCTGTTGTTTGTGAACAGAGAAGGACTTGTGGGTGATGTGATGGTTGGAGGCTGTCTTGGGCAGAGTGATCATGAAATGATAGTTTTCGATTCTTGGAGAAGTAAGGAGGGGGGTCAGCAGAACTGCCACCTTGGACTTCTGGAGGGCAGACTTTGGCCTATTCAGGGGCCTGGCTGACAGAGTCCCTTGGGAGGCAGTCCTGAAGAGCAAAGGAGTCCAGGAAGGCTGGGCATTCTTCCAGAAGGAAATCTTAAAGGCACAGGAGCAGGCCGTCCCCATGTGCCAAAAGACGAGCCGGCGGGGAAGAAGACCGGCCTGGCTGAATAGAGAGCTCTGGCTAGAACTCAGGCAAAAAAAAAGTGTTTATGACCTTTGGAAGGAGGGGCAGGCAACTCAGGAGGACTACTAGGATGTTGTGAGGTTATGCAGGGAGAAAATTAGAAGGGCCAAAGCCCAACAAGAACTTAATCTGGCTACTTCCATAAAAGACAATAAAAAATGTTTCTATAAATACATTAGCAACAAAAGGAGGGCTAAGGAGAATCTCCATCCTTCATTGGATGCGGGGGGGAACATAGTGACAAAGGATGAGGAAAAGGCTGAGGTACTTAATGCCTTCTTTGCCTCAGTCTTTAATAGTCAGACCAATTCTTACTATTCTTACTGTTCTCGGGGTACGCAGCCCCCTGAGCTGGAAGACAGGGACGGGGAGCAGAATGAAGCCCCCATAATCCACGGGGAAATGGTTAGTGACCTGCTATACGACTTAAACAACACGTCTATGGGGTCGGATGGGATCTACCCAAGGGCACTGAGGGAGCTGGTGGAAGTGCTCACCAAGCCACTTTCCATCATTTATCAGCAGTCCTGGCTAACCAGGGAGGGCCCAGCTGACTGGAAGTTAGCAAATGTGATGCCCATCTACAAGAAAGGCCGAAAGGAGGACCCGGGGAACTACAGGCCTGTCAGCCTGACCTCGGTACCAGGAAAGCTGATGGAGCAGATCATCTTGAGTGCCATCACATGGCACGTACAGCACAACCAGGGGATCAAGCCCAGTCGGCATGGGTTTAGGAAAGGCAGGTCCTGCTTGACCAACCTGATCTCCTTCTATGACAAGATGACCCGCCTAGTGGATGAGGGGAAGGCTGTGGATGTTGTTTACCTAGACTTCAGTAAAGCCTTTGACACGGTCTCCCACAGCATTCTCCTGGAGAAACTGGCTGCTCATGGCTTGGACGGGTGTAGTCTTTGCTGGGTAAAGAACTGGCTGGATGGCCAGGCCCAAAGAGTGGTGGTGAATGGAGTTTACTCCAGTTGGCGGCCGGTCACAAGTGGTGTTCCCCAGGCCTCTGTGTTGGGGCCAGTCCTGTTTAATATCTTTATCAATGATCTGGATGAAGGGATCGAGTGCACCCTCAGTCAGTTTGCAGATGACACCAAGTTGGGCAGGACTGTTGATCTGCTTGAGGGTAGGAAGGCTCTGCAGAGGGACCTGGACAGGCTGGATCAATGGGCTGGGGCCAATTGTATGAGGTTCAACAAGGCTAAGTGCAAGGTCCTGCACTTGGGCCACAACAACCCCATGCAACGCTACAGGCTTGGGGAAGAGTGGCTGGAAAGCTGCCCAGCAGAGAAGGACCTGGGAGCATCAGCCAGCTGAATATGAGCCAGCAGCATGCCCAGGTGGCCAACAGCATCCTGGCTTGTATCAAAAATAGCGTGGCCAGCAGGACTAGGGAAGTGATTGTGCTCCTGTACTCGGCACTAGTGAGACTGCACCTCGACTACTGTGTTCAGTTTTGGGCCCCTCACTACAAGAGAGACATTGAGGTGCTGGAGCATGTCCAAAGAAGGGCAACGAAGCTGGTGAAGGGTCTAGAGCACAAGTCTTATGAGGAGCGGCTGAGGGAACTGGGGTTGTTTAGCTTGGAGAAAAGGAGGCTGAGGGGAGACCTTATTGCTCTCTACAACTACCTGAAAGGAGGCTGTAGCAAGGTGGGGGTCAGTCTCTTCTCCCAGGTAACTAGTGGTAGGATGAGAAGAAATGGCCTCAAGTTGTGCCAGGGGAGGTTTAGATTGGATATTAGGAAAAATTTCTTCACTGAAAGGGTTGTCAAGCATTGGAACAGGCTGCCCAGGGAAGTGGTTGAGTCACCATTCCTGGAGGTATTTAAAAGACGTTTGGATGAGGTGCTTAGGGACATGGTGTAGTGGTGGACTTGGTAGTGTTATGTTTACAGTTGGACTCGATGATCTTAAGGGTCCTTTCCACCCTAAATGATTCTGTAATTCAATTATACCCCCAAGTCACAGACTTCTGTATCATACTACCATTTGTTTACACCCAGCATAATTAACTGATCTATTTGTGCATCAACTTTCCACACTGACCTTCCCAGACCATTTGGGTAACTTCTCTCAACTACAGCGGATGTCTAGTCCCTTCACATCTGGCAGTATGTGTGCTCCAGACTTGGGAGTTTCTTTTTACCCAAGAAGCAATGACCCACTGAATAGGCAATACTTTCACAGGCCTTTCAGAGCCACAAAACAGTGAACAATGGCCAAGACTAGGAATCCCTCTTAAACTATTCCCTCCCAGAACAGCACTTCGAGCCATTATTCAAGTTACTATCTTTGAGATAAATTCTGACTCTCCATGCTAGGGCACAATGAAACTCAGTCCATAGCACCGATATTACATTTCTCTTACAGGTGAGTTCTTTTGAGTAACACATACAAGCCTCTTTTTAAGTTCAGCACAGAGATAATGGTCCTTTTCAAGGTGGAGGTGCTATCAAATGAAAAGTCAATTAAAGGATTATTTTTAATTAATTGCTTCAGTGCATACCATCAAGAATTTGTGTGTGTAAATTGTGTATTTTCCAGGAATCCTGTATTTCTCTGAAGTAAAACGTATAAAAAGGTGACATTTTCTGGATAAGACCATTTATTTTAACAAATAGGCGAGTCTTTACGATGAACTGGAGGCTGCAACAGCTGCTCTCTTGGGCTTTGGTGTGGTTCCCTCACGGAATCCATTCCTACAAGTAGAAATATGGTTACCACTTTTTGAAAGGGTGGTTTCTGCTCCAGGTTATTTTCTAACAAGTAATGTTTTAGATCAAATTCACCAGCTTTTTTCAGCTTCTCTCACTAATGCACTGAAATCACTATAGAGTTCATACATTCAGACATTTTTAATAAGAAACATCATTGACAAGCTGTTTGGAAGAAGCAGTATAGTTTTCTCACTCTTCTGCTGAAGTAAATGTGACTTCTTCAAACAGGAAGATTTCAGTAACTGAGTAAACACTGCAAGACTGAATCAGATGCAGCACACCCACTGAAGGCACTCCTTACTTTATATTCCTACTAAGCAACTCAGCAAAAGATTTCACATTTTTTAGTACTGAAGTGCAAGTCAATTTCTTACAAAAATAATCTCTGGTTGGAGACATAGAGGAAGACAGGCACGACAGAAGAAGAGTCAGCCCCAAGCTTGCTTTTGGATATGACATTTCTACTTTAGCAGCACTTGGTGGAAATCAGGCTGCAGTTGCACATCATAAGGTATTTTCTGGCAGTTGCTGGGAAAGACTGTGCTCACCAAAAAAAATAAAAAATGAATGGATCCCTCAACTACACCTAGGTCCAGGACTTAAGAGACTCCTACTTTTCACTATTAAATCCAATCTACATTTTTAGGAAAAGACTCTTGAATTGCTTGGTATTTTTCATCCAGCTTTCTGGTGTATTAGGCCAGAAGTTACAGAGCTCTGTTTTAGAACATGGAAGTCATGCAACAGAAATTCTTAATGAGTTTAACAGTACAGTACCTCGTAAGTACAACTCAAAGCTTTATAACACATTTTAGAAACCTGTAACTCAGAATCTGATGTTACAGTTACTTACTGCTAACTGAACTCCAAATTAGAGAGTGACTACTGAAGTATTTCAATCCTGAACTTTTTTTGTGGGCAAGAGGGGATTGGAACACATTTCAAGAATTGTCTCTTACAAAAACCCACACTTCAGTGCAACCAGCAATTTCACTGACTCACAAATAGAGGCCATACCACACAAAGCATACCTTTTCAAATGTGGGCATTTTATTACAATATCCTCTGTGTTCTATACTATCTACGCTTAGAAATATCAGAGCTTGCTATACGTCCTATGTATTAACAATGAGTGAGCTTTTTATAACTGGCAGCATATTCCTTTGAAGATATAAGGCATCATTTATTTCCACAATATATTTAAAAAGAAAGACCATACCACATTAAGTGTACTAAATAAGTGTTAACTTTGAATGACAAGTTTTATCATTCAGTGAAATCCATGCAAGATTTCACATTACACTAGTTTGTAATAAAATGTCATACCTGAATCGACGGTAGACCCTTTTCAGGTGCCTCATGCGACCAGTACCAGTGGTGTTGCGTCTTTTAGCCTTTGCACTCCAGTTATCTAGAACACAGAAGTTACTGTTACTCAACTGCACCAAATTGGTTGCACAGTACGTATGAATAGCACAACTATTCAATCTGACAGAAGCAAAAGAAAAAAAATTATAAATTAAGTCAATTTCTATGCAGTAATACTGCACACGTTAGCTGAAATATAGTTAAATCAGTGTTAATTTCAAAAAAGCTCCAAACACTGCAAGATGACACAGTATTCTTCCTTGAAAAAAGACAGACTATTGAAGATGACAAAGAAACACAAGTTTTTAAACTCAAGTCTGTTACTTACACTTTCTCTTACGCTTAGCAGGGTAACCACATTTCCCACAGGTAGATTTCTGCAGATGGTATGCCTTGGACCCACATCGACGACACAAGGTGTGGGTCTTATTTCGTCGCTTACCAAATGATGATGTGCCCTTCGTCTGAAAAACATTTCAAGACATTGCACGTTGTAAATATCACTAGCACTTGCAAGTCATATAACCCAAAGCATAATAAGCTTCTCTAAAAAACACGCACAAATTCATAAAGTCCAATAAACATGTCAGAGGCACACTGAACTCTGAAACACCAACTCAGTTTCACCTATAGGTATCCTCCACATTTAGAAATCAGTTCCTTACACCTCTCTTCGCCATTCCTACCCCCCCCCGACCCCGCTCAAATAAAACGAAGCCACCGAGCAGTTATTTCCAACTCCCTTCTCATCTCCCCCAAATTCATCAGTGATAAACAGTAAACTGCTTTTTCCTGAGGAAAGGTATTTATTTCACGCAGATCAGCCGCACACTCACCACAAGAGGCTTTGGCGACCAAACCCCCTCTTGCTACGTTATCTGAAAGGCTGCCTCATCCCCGGGGAGAGCGCCAGCCCGGCCAGGCCCGCAGCAAGCACGGAGGAGACCCCGAAGGAGGTCCCGGCGGCAGCACAGCCCCGCGCCCCATCGCAGCCTCCCCGCTTAGGATGGGAGGCCCCGCGCCCCCACCCGGGCCAGGAGCGGCGTCCACCGCCAGGCCCCCAGGCTCAGGCTTAGGCTTAGGCTCAGGCTTAGGCTCAGGCTCAAGCCCCAGCCCCGCAGCGCCGTTCCGCCCTCGAACCCGGCCACAGCAGGGCGCAGGGCCGCCCCGCGCCCTAGACGAGGCCCGCGGCCCCGCAGGGCCCGGCACGACAGCAGATGGTGGCAGATACCCCACGCCCAGGCCCCAGCGCTCACCATCTTCTCCGGGCGCCAGCACCAAAGAGACCAGGACCCGCCCCACTTCCGCTATAGCCCGGCAAGCGCTTCCGGGTGCGCGCCGGGAGTGTCCGGTTGGGCGCGACGGAGGGGTCCAGTCCAGTGGCCCGGCTGGGGAGGCCCGGCGCGGCAGAGAGCGAGTGCTCTCCTTGCCTTGGCCTCGCCCCAGGTTGTGCTCAGGAGTCCACTCCGTGTGGTGGCCCCTTCCCGCCAGGCCCGGCCTGCTGAGACAGACCGGGGTACCCGAAAGCCCTAGTGTCCCGTGTGAGACCCTTGGGGGCCCGGGCCCCAAAAACCCGGTTGTTCCTGGTGACACCACCCCAAAACTAGTGCTTATTAGGGTGTTGCAATGTGTCCTACGCCATGGTGCGACTGGTCCTGGAAATAATGACTAAGGGGTATCTATGTGTAAATATGTCTCTACCTGGTCAAGAAAATATTTAACACACCTAAGTTGCCTTACTGGCACATAATTTTTAACTCTAGTGCGTCTTCTCTGTGATAGTGCCCATGCTGCTATTCACAGGTACCTACAGCTCTACTTCAGGCTGCAGAATCAAGTCCTGGCCCTATTTCCATGTTCAGTGAAAACTATTTTCATGACTGAAATTCGGGGACAGGGTATTCTTGGCTGTAATACATACTTTCAAAGTGAACTGCCTTAAAAAATAGGCAGCCCCTACTAGCTTGTCCATGTCCCCTCCAGCCCCCCCCCCTACGTGACAGTCTGCCTGCAGTCTAAAGCATTGCAATGGACATCATTCATGCAAAATCGTTTTTTATTCAGATGCACCATTTAAATTTTCACATGCCAGCCTACCACACATCTTCAGTAGACTCACAATCTGTAGGTAATTTTATCTTAGAAGAGTTAATTTTGGGGAAATAACATGTACAGAGAGAACTTGAAGAAATTTGTGTTTATCTTATCACCAGTTCAACACCTACTTGTCTCAAAGTCAGAAATTGATGATAAAGCCAATTTAACCTTGATTGTAGAGTTATATAACCTTGTCTAACAGCTCTTGATAAAAGTATGTATTTATCTGGCAGGCTAAATCTCATTCCTTCTGCTTCTGGTTTACTGAAGGTGACTAAAAATGCAGTTATTCCAAAATGCAGCTGTCTGGGCCTGCCGCAAGCCAGCAAACTGTGAGGAACTCTTCCATAATGAACATGTGGACAGTTGAACCCCTGTAACATGGAGCTCGTTGTCCAGAAAAAGGCATAATCCCATGGCACAATCCCCAAAGCAATTAAGCCATGTCTGACTGCTGCATTTTCACTCCTGGACAAACCAGCCTTGTATGGTTATCTCAATATTAATTTATCCTCACTTGTTTCCTGAGCATGGCCTCTCACTGAATTCCTTTGGCACTGATTTATGTGCTGGGAGGCTTTTGACTTCTGCTAAGGTTGAGGGATGGGGCAAAAAGCCATTTTGACTTTAGCTGCATTGTTTCCAGGCGCACAAATGTGTGGCCCAGGCTGTTCACTCAGCTCTTTCATTTTGACTGGCAATTTCTATCCCTGGAATAACACCTAAGGCAGAGATCTTTGCTCATATTCATTTTACCTCACCTGAAAATCCAGGCATTTAGTTCATCCATGGTCCCGCTGTAGTTAAAGGAGAGAGATAAATGGTTCCAAAAGGTAAATCATCCCATCTTAAATTAGGTGTCTAAAGTAGGCTGGATAAATCATCCTTGGGAGGAACCCTTCTCCTTCTATTAATTCTAACAGGAGCCTAGACAGCCCCCTTAGGCTAGGCACATAGATGGCTGAAGTTAGGTAAAATGAATTTTGCCCTGACGGACTTAATGAAAATATTTTTATAGCAATTCTGTCTTCTTTGCCAAAAATCAAAAGAGAAAACTCAGTGTCCTATGGATGAAATGCCATACAGAAAAAAAATCCCAATTAATTCAAAGTATGAATACATCCTACAGGCTGGACTGGGTCATATTTCTCCCAGCAACCCTGCTGTGTGTCTTTTAACTAGTGCCTTCTTTCCTCTTTCTTTCTTGTTAGATCTTGGAAATCTGGAATATGCTGCGAAGACATTAGACAGATGCCATGGCAACAGCCTCCAAAGGAAGTATGTTGGTTTGTCTGCCTGCAAGGATATGCTGCCAGAGGAATTATTCTTGTCCTTTGTGGGATAAAAATAATCTTGTTCATTTACATGTCTTCAAACCTGTTAGGAAAGAAAAATTTTTTTATATCATCATGCAATCATCTTTAGTATTCAGGAGCACTGGATACTTCTAGGGTAGGGAATGGGTAGAGCTGTGGCTGATCCAGTACAATCCCAGAAGCTCTTAGCCCCTGTGCAGGTCACAGGTGAGGATAGAGTTTGCTGCCAATACTGAACTCCAGCCTGCTCAAAACGCACAGACTCATGTACTAGCAACTGCTGAATGGCACCAGCCTAAATTCAGCACTGGCTAATTCACCCTTCTGTTTTGATGCATAGGAAGTAGTCAAAACGATTTAGAAGGTGACACATCTGGATTTCAGGACTGTCTTTTTGATGCAGGAAACAGCAGTCTGTCACTGCAGCCTGTGTCCTATCGCAGCTTCTGCACAGCACTTTTGGTCCAGCCAGGTCCAGTGATGGGAGAAACTCTTTGTCGTGCCAGCAAACACTGTGATCCTATTAAGCATCTAGATTGGGGTTTATTGAATACTGTGGAGGCGGGTGCCTTTCTGTATCCCCTAACACCATGTTCTGCAGCCTGTCCGATCTGGTTGGGGTTGAAAAACTGAAGCAAAATGCAACACTGGACATGCCCATCCATTTTTTTCTTCCATCCCTCTGGGGTACAAGCCCATCTGCCTCAGGCTGATCCCATCCAAGGCCCATAGACCTTCCTGACCTCCTTGATCTGCCCTGGGACTTTGCTGGGGAAGAGAAGCCCACTTCCAGTCCCTCCCCACAACTAAAGCAGAGCAGCCTTACAGATAAGAACAGCTCAGGGACAGGGAGACCAAAACCAGGGCTAGCTAGGCCATACAGAGGAAGGTGGGTATGAGCACCAAATAACCTCAGTGGCATTTGTTTTGCATAGGTTTGGTGTCGTACTACGTAGCACCATCGCCAGGGTGCAGTACAGCCATACAGTCCCTGATGCGACTATGGTGGGATTTGCTCCAAAATAGAGTAGTTGTACTAGTTCTACGAAACTTGAACACTGTTGAAAGGACTTGTTTGTGGAAAATGCAAGACTGATATCCAAGCAATTTCTGTCTAATGTCATCATATTGGCATTACTTATTTGTGCACATATGGAATGCCCTTTGTGCAAGTGAGGATGACTACAAGGGATAGGAATGGTGAAGATTCAAGCTTGATATATGCTAGAAGCTAGTCAGTGCTTGATACCAATTATCTTCAGAGATGCAGACAAGCTGAAGTCTTTATTTCTAAATGTGATCTCTTAGATCAAAGGAATGCTTTTAGGTCCTCTTGGATATTTGTCGTGGTTTAACCCCAGCCAGCAACTAAGCACCACACAGCCACTCGCTCACTCCCCACCCAGTGGGATGGGGGAGAGTATCAGAAGGGTAAAAGTGAGAAAACTCGTGGGTTGAGATAAAGACAGTTTAATAGAGAAAGCAAAAGCCGCACACACAAGCAAAGCAAAGCAAGGAATTCCTTCACTCCTTCCCATGGGCAGGCAGGTGTTCAGCCATCTCCAGGAAAGCAGGGCTCCATCATGCATAACTGTTACTTGGGAAGACAAACGCCATCACTCTGAACGTCTCCCCCTTCCTCCTTCTTCCCCCAGCTTTTTATTGCTGAGCATGACATCATATGGTATGGAATAGCCCTTTGGGCAGTTGGGGTCAGCTGTCCCGGTTGTGTCCCCTCCCAACTTCTTGTGTACCCTCAGCCTACTTGCTGGTGGGGTGGGGTGAGAAGCAGAAAAGGCCTTGACTCTGTGTAAGCACTGCTCAGCAGTAACTGAAACATCCCTGTATTATCAACACTGTTTTCAGCACAAATCCAAAACATAGCCCCATACTAGCTACTATGAAGAAAATTAACTCTACCCCAGCCAAACCCAGCACAATATTGAACTCTTTGACCTAGGTAACAATGTCTCAGGAAGGCTGCAGAACTGTGAAATTCAAGGGTAAAATTTTCATGAGGGTCAGTTTGGATGCCTTTGTTTCTGGATATCATCTTGATTTGCAGAGATAGACACCTCATTGGAATTAGTGGGGAAGAAACTACCCTGAATATCTGTTACCAAGCAGCCACAAGAAACGTAACTTTATTTGTATGGTATTGCTGTGGTTTAACCCCAGCCAGCAACTGAGCACCACATAGCCACTCGCTCACTCCCCCCACAATAGGATGGGGGAGAGAATCAGAAGAGTAAAAGTGAGAAAACTCGTGGGTTGAGATAAAGACAGTTTAATAGGGAAAGCAAAAGCCACGCACACAAGCAAAGCAAAGCAAGGAATTCCTTCACTCCTTCCCATGGGCAGGCAGGTGTTCAGCCATCTCCAGGAAAGCAGGGCTCCATCACGCATAATGGTTACTTGGGAAGACAAACGCCATCACTCCGAATGTCCCCCCCTTCCTCCTTCTTCTTCCCCAGCTTTATATGCTGAGCATGACGCCATATGGTATGGAATAGCCCTTTGGCCAGTTTGGATCAACTATCCTGGCTGTGTCCCCTCCCAGCTTCTTCTGCACCTGGCAGAGCATGGGAAGCTGAAAAGTCCTTGACTAGTGCAGCAACAACTAAAACATCTCTGTATTATCAACACTGTTTTCAGCACAAATCCAAAGCATAGCCCCATACTAGCTACTAGGAAGAAAATTAACTCTATCCCAGCCAAAACCAGCACATTCTCCACCCCTTATTCCATACCATTTATGTCATGCTCAGGTCTCACACTATCCAATACATTCTCATTACCCACCTTCCCATCCTTTGACATAATACACAGATATCATTCCCTTAGTCTATGGACCACTCCTGTAAAATGTCTGTAACATGTCCATAAATGTCCACAAAATGTCCACTGAGTTCATTTAGTCCATGACTTTGGGCTCCATCTGTTATGGTGGTCACTCAGGACAGGAGAGGTGGTGTGTTGCTTGGAGTTATGGGGCACCAAAGCCAGCTCAGGTCAGGTCACTGCTGCACTGGCACTGCTTCTTGTAAGGCTTCTCCTCCATTGGTTCAGGTGGTTCCAGCTGTAGTAATTCCTATAACATGCAACTCAAATCATGGGTTACAACAATTTAAAGGTATATCCATTACAATCTCCACCCCTGGTCCCTTTGTGCCAGGTTATAGGGTTTAACATTGCAATGAACTCCTCCCCTTGCTCCTAGCCTGGCCAGCAACAAGGGGTTTCTGCTATAGTAATTCCCATAACATGCAACTCAAATCCCGGGTTACAACAATTTAAAGGTATTTGCATTACAATCTCCACCCCTGGTCCCTTTGGACCAGACCATCGGGTTTAACATTGCAATGAAGTCCTCCCCTTGCCCCTGCTCTAGCTTGGACTTATCCACAGACTGTAGTCCCTTCAGAAGTAAACTTGCTCCAACATGGCCTCATGCACAGCCACAGATGCTTCAAGGTGTACCTGCTGCAGCATGGACTTCATCCACAGCCACAGATGCTTCAAGGTGTACCTGCTGCAGCATGGACTTCATCCCCAGCCACAGATGCTTCGAGGTGCACCTTATCCAGCATGGACTTATCCTTGGGCCACAATCCCTTCAGAGGTATACCTGCTGTGGCACAGACATAACCATGGCCACAGACGTTTCAAGATATACCTGCTCTGGCATGGGCTTATCCATGGGCACAGACGCTTTGGGGTGTCCTGCTCCCACATGGATTCATCCACAGGTCACAGTCCCTTTGACTCGAGTTCACACTGGAGTTCCAGCGTGTCCAGTACAGCAGCAGAGAAACAGCAGCGATGTCCTGGCCATCTGCCAGCCCAGGCACATCACCATTGCTGTTATCAGAATGTTCCCAGGCACAGCAGAGTAAGGTGATCAGCAGTACAGCAGCACGGCAAGCAGCGAAAGCAAAAAGCAGCCACTAACGAGCCCTAGACTCTAATATACAGTAAGGCAAGCAAGCCCTATGGCAAGCACAGAAGCCTGCTGATTAATAGCTAAACATCAATAACAGCTATAAATTCTATCTAGCACATTCCAATCAAATCTGTCATTATCTTGAACCCTTCGAGCCCCACATTGGGCACCAAAAAGGACTGTCGTGGTTTAACCCCAGCCGGCAACTGAGCACCACACAGCCGCTCACTCACTCCCCCCACAATAGGATGGGGGAGAGAATCAGAAGAGTAAAAGTGAGAAAACTCGAGGGTTGAGATAAAGACAGTTTAATAGGGAAAGCAAAAGCCGCACACGCAAGCGAAGCAAAGCAAGGAATTCCTTCACTCCTTCCCATGGGCAGGCAGGTGTTCAGCCATCTCCAGGAAAGCAGGGCTCCATCACGCGTAATGGTTACTCGGGAAGACAAACGCCATCACTCCGAATGTCCCCCCTTCCTTCTTCTTCCCCCAGCTTTCTATACTGAGCATGACGCCATATGGTATGGAATAGCCCTTTGGTCAGTTGGGATCAACTGTCCTGGCTGTGCCCCCTCCCAGCTTCTTCTGCACCTGGCAGAGCATGGGAAGCTGAAAAGTCCTTGACCAGTGCAGCAACAACTAAAACATCCCTGTATTATCAACACTGTTTTCAGCACAAATCCAAAACATAGCCCCATACCAGCCACTATAAAGAAAATTAACTCTATCTCAGCTGAAACCAGGACAGGTATCCAGCTTCTTCAGTTTGAAAAGAAAACTTTCATGTGTGAATTTGAACCAGAAGCATTGGTCACCACAAGATGACAGTATAGTTCAACTAAAACTTTTCTCCTAAACAACTCTGTAAAAACTCTCTAAACAGCAACAGTAAATTAGGTTAAAATTAAGCTTTGTATTTGTTTAAAATGAAAATGGGTAGAAGAAAATTAAACAGCTGTCACTAACTTAGGAAATTGCTTGTTAAAATATAGTGGAAATGATAAAAAAATTATCAAACTTCTTTATATAACGAAGCTTATACGATGTGTATAAAATACATTTGATACTGTTGCTTTCTATAGCCAGTCCTCAATGGGAAGGGAAGAGCCCCTTTATCACAACTATTTACTCTTTCCATGCATTCAGAGTCATCTTTTCCATAAAAAACAGCACAAAATATGACCTCACATGTAGCACACTGAAATCAATGCCAGAGTTTAATAATAAAAATCAGTTATTCAAACTCACACTAAAGAGGGCCTCCAAGTGTTTTTCTCAATACTGAATTGGAAATTTTCATAGTCGCTCATCCTTTCTATTTATGATGGCATGAATAGGTTTGTACTGATGATCACATAACATCTCTTCTACAGTGCTCATAGGCAGTGCTCATATAGGTAAGTTACATTAAAGAGCAATATTTTTTTATTACCACTCCTTAGCATTGGACAGAGAGACCAGATAATAGTCTTCAGACCACTGACAAATGCTCAGAGGGTGGCACTAATACTTGGTAAATCATGGTTGAAGCATGGCTACCATCACAAACATACCAGGAGCAAGAGCTTCCCACTCACTTCCTCAGCTGCATTTAACCTTTGCCTTGGGATAGCTGGGAAGTATCCTGGGTCTTTCTCCACAAGAAACCTCACTAAAATATTTCTTTGTTGTTACATCTTGCTAGGGGAACAGGGGCAACATATTTCTGTACAACAGAGGTAACTACAAACCTGGGACACGCTTGTTACACAGTGCAACAGCATCTTACAGAATTTTAAAATTTCCCTAGGGTTTTTTTTTTTAATGCGTATACTTAGACACATTACAGAGTTGTGGGGCATTGTTGCACCAAAGCAGTAAGTCTCAAAGGGGATTTCACTGGCTAGCCTCAAGCTTGCAGAGGTGGTTGTGTGGCAATTTGGGCTGAGCACCAGAAGGGGTGCATAGGAGAAAGTCGCAAGTTCCTTTACAAAGTAACAGCTATTTTCTTCTCTTTTCAGTTGTAAAAAACCTAAATATTCTTGTCTTCTTAGTATTATTTTGATAACAAACAACCTATATTGATCTTGTTTTGTTTGATACTGTTGTCTTAAACCTCTGTTGCATTATTCATGCACAAATATATGCACACACAAGCCTAGAACAAAATTTTCACTGAAGATGCACAAAACGCATTTGAGCCACCACAGTCTGGAATTGTAGTCTGCATTGCATTCCAGGTGGAAAAGCCCAGCTTCTAACCACGTTCCCTTTAAATTGCAGCAGAAAATATTTTAGTTAGTTGTTAGGAAAACTTTTGTACCAGTGCAGACTGCAAAGCACTGGACTTAATCTTCCTTCAGATGATTCTGGAGTTTTTGAGAAGAGACTGGGAAAATGTTTGTCTGAAATGGCTTAGGTGTAGCTGATCTTGTAGTGGGGAGGCAAATAAGCTGGATGATCTTCTGAGGTTCCTTCCAGCCATATTTCTGTGATGCTATGATTGGATAAGAGGCCTCTAAGTATAAAGACATAACTGTATCTCGTCTTCCTGGGTGTCATGTTATCAGACAAAGGCATTTGACTAATTTTATGCTTGGAAAAAAAAGGTCAGATATTCACAAATTCTGTGTTCAAATGTTGTCTGCTTTTCCCATTATGTTAGTTGGACAAATAAATGCTATGGCTTCTATCGTACAAACTTGCCTTGCACTGACAGGTTGGCATTTTAAACATCCATCCTTCCCCAGGGTAATGTATGCATTTTCAGGATTATTCTAAAGCACATTAAACCAAAAAGATTTATTATTGAACAAAAGAAAAGCAAATGTTGCCCAGTCATATGTGTATATATGTGTGTATATCTCTATGCAGGTGCATACACATGGATGGTTACATACTTAGCAGTAGTAGCAATGTTTTCTTTTCTTTTTATTTAAAAAAACAACCACAAAAGCTTGTCTGATTCATAGCTAGACACAGCCTAAATCTAAGCCCAGACAATTATGGCTGAAATTTGCTAACTTGGAAGCCCAGGACTGAGTGTCTAAATATAACTAACAATGTTAATTCTTTTATACTTCCAAATGTAAAGTTAGATTCAAACAGTTGGCTACCTTACCCTCTCAATTTTCTCACTTTTAATGTAGAATTACACGCTTGCCTAGGTATATCTCTGCCATCACATTCCCTCCATGTGTTACTCAGCTATGCTTCAAGTGCATATGTTAATGATTTTATCTTTAATAAAAGTATGTGAATTATTTTACTTCTCACCAACCATTCCTTAGAACATGACTTGATGTTGTTCTCCTCCCAGAAGACTTCTGGGTAGCTGGAGAAACACACATGAATGCCTTATAGCACCTTCTGTCTCCAAAGGTAAGCAGGTAATTTGGTTTTACAAGACCCATCCAAGATTGGCACCTGTTAGTGTTAAAAGCACTGGTACAGCATGTACATGGTACAGTACATTTTCAAATTTCTCATATATGTTGCATTTGAAAAGTATCTGAGTAAGTGAATAAATAAAAAGCTGTGCACAAAATGTGCATTAGGTAAATATAAGGTGTCTGATTTTCTTTCAGAAATACGTATTTGCTTCTCACAAATATTTGCTGTTCATACATTTCAAGTTTTACTTCAGATCTAACATTCAGGGAAAAAAATACATATGTTTACAGTGAAGTGGAAGGTCAGAGAAGAAAACATTGGAGAAAACTGGGGCACTCATGTTTAATCTGAACACCAGTAAAAATAAGCCTAATATATTATGATCGGTAGCCCTTGTCCTTATGGGAGACTTCAACTTCACAGACATCAATTGGGAATACCATACTGCTGTGATGAGCAAGTCTGGGAAGTTCCCGAAGTTTGTGGAAGATAACTTCTTGTCACAAGTACTCAGTGAGCCAACTAGGAAAGATGCCCTCCTAGACTTGCTGTTTGTGAATAGAGAAGGACTCGTGGGGGATGTGATGGTAGGTGGCTGTCTTGGCCACAGTGATCATGAAATAGTTGAGTTTAAAATTTTCAGTGTAATAAGAAAAAAGGACAGAAGAGTTGCTACCCTGGATTTCAGGAGAGCAAACTTTAAGCTAATCAGGGAGCTACTTAGCAGTATCCCCTGGGAATCTGCCTTTGAGGGCTTAGGGGTCCAAGAGTGCTGGTCAGTCTTTAAGAACCACCTTTTAAAAGCACAGGAGCAGGCAATCCTATTGTGTCGAAAGTCAAGCAAGAAGAGCAGAAGACCAGCTTGGCTGAATCATAGAATCATAGAATAGTTTGGGTTGGAAGGGACCTTTACAGGTCATCTAGTCCACCCCCCCTGCAATGTGCAGGGACATCTTCAACTAGATCAGGTTGCTCAGAGCCCTGTCCAACCTGACCTTGAATGTTTCCAGGGATGGGGCATCTACCACCTCTCTGGACAACCTATTCCAGTGTTTCACCACCCACATAGTAAAAAATTTCTTCCTTATATCTAGTCTGAATCTCCCCTCTTTTAGTTTAAAACCATTACCCCTTGTCCTGTCACTACAGGCCCTGCTAAAAAGTCTGTCCCCATCTTTCTTATAAGCCCCCTTTAAGTATTGGAAGGCTGCTATAAGGTCTCCCCAGAGCCTTCTCTTCTCCAGGATGAACAACCCCAACTCTCTCAGCCTGTCCTCATAGGAGAGGTGTTCCAGCCCTCAGATCATTTTTGTGGCCCTCCTCTGGACCCACTCCAACAGGTCCATGTCTGTCTTGTACTGAGGACTCCAGAGCTGGATGTAGTACTCCAGGTGGGGTCTCACCAGAGCAGAGCAGAGCAGAGGGGCAGAGTCACCTCCCTCGACCTGCTGGCCATGCTTCCTTTTATGCAGCCCAGGATACGGTTGGCTTTCTGGGCTGCGAGCGCACATTGTCAGCTCACGTCCAGCTTTTCATCCACCAGTACCCCCAAGTCCTTCTTGGCAGGGCTGTTGTCAATCCCTTCATCCCCCAGCCTGTATTGATACCAGGGGTTGCCCTGACCCAGGTGCAGGACCCTGCACTTGTCCTTGTTGAACCTCATGAGGTTCACATGGGCCCACTTCTTGAGCTTGCCCAGGTCCCTCTGGATGACATCCTGTCCTTCTGGTGTGTCAACTGCACCACTCAGCTTGGTGTCATCTGTAAATTTGCTGAGGGTGTAGTCTAACAGTGTAGTCTAACAGGAGCTGGTGGAAGGCCAGGGCTTACGTGCGGAAGAGTGGTTGAGTGACAAAGGACACGATTTGATTGATGTGAGCAATCCAGCCTTTAATGTGGCTGAAGAGCCAGAGGTCACGGTGGAACGTCCTTAAGAACACGGTGGAATGTCCGTGAGAAAAAGAAGCAAGCAGAAGGAGCACTTGGTAAACAAGATAAGCTGAACCAAGTCTGGCAAATATCGATAGACCCCTCATGTGAACAGCGCGTGAACGGCAACCTTGTACCAATCATATAACTGCTTTAAATGCGTGGACAAAGGTAGTTATCCAATGGAATAGTTGTTGTTAGTGTGTGCTTTGTTTAGATGTCTATATAAACCTGTCTAATAGTTTGAATAAAGGAGAACGATCATACTCACATTGAGACTCCTCGTTACTCTGGGCCCGTCTCCCACTCCGACATCTGGTAGCAGAGTTACTCGCCGTTGATATCTCTGTGACTGCGGTAAGCAGCTAGAGGAGGGGAGTGGGAAACCACGGCTGAGAGAAGCACTGCTTGGGGCAGAAGCAGGGCAGACGCTGGTGTGAGGTCGCTCCTCACCTCTCAGGCGCAGTGATGGAAGTAGAAGCTGCGGCCACGCTGCTCGCTGGAATCCTCTCCAAGAGAGGGATAGAAGCACCAGTGAAGCAATTAATTAAGTTGATTAAGCTGGGACAATGTTGGGGTCACTTTTCTGACACCTGCATGTTGTTTTCTGTATCGGAATGGTGGGATTTTGGAGGAACAATGTGGCAAAAAACAATAGAGGGAGACGAAAAGGATGAGAAGGAAGTAGAGGCGGTTCGTGGGCTCTGGAACACTGTCTTAGAAACTTTGAAAGCGATGAAGGCGGAGAGGGAAGTAGCTTGCGCTGCTGCCCAAATGCTAGGTCCGGGAGTGTCTACCGATAAGCCCAGAAACAAACCGGGACCTATTGCGCGATTTTGTGGGTTGCCTACCGTGAAGGGCATGTCTGGAACTGTCTGTAAAAATGTTTCTGAACTGCGGGAAAAGGATGCCGCGTCGGAGTCGATGCAAGCGCCAGAAAAAACGGAAGTTCCGGCTAGCAGAGTTGATGCGAACTGTGAAACAAATGCGGAAGTCGCTCTGCCAAAGGCCCCTAGAGGGGCGGGGATGACAAAACTTAATGACTTGGGCGGAACATCCTGCCGACTTCCCCCTACCGCTCCTCCCAGTGAACCACCCTCCGCGCCTCCGTTGCCACCCTCAACCTCGTTCTACCCGCCTCTGCCTCCCCCTACGGAATCCCCTGGAACCACCACGCCGTCTAGCGAGGAGGAGCTGCCACAATCCTCAGATGCCACTGCAAAAATGTTGCAAGCAGTTTTAAAACGTCTTGATGCTCTGGAATTACAAACAAAAAGGAAAGGAGGAGCTGTGCCTCCATGTTTAATTAACCCTCCAGCACTCCCTAGAACCACACGCTGGAGTGGTGTCATCAAAGATGCAATTTTAGAAGGACAGTGGAAGCCTGTGGGAGGGGCTGAAGGCCCTGCGACATTAGCGTTCCTGGTTATACAGGAAAACGGGCAAGGAAAGTGGGAGCCGCGTGATTGGAAAATATTACAACAAGCCCGAACCACCATTTCAACATATGGAGTAAAATCCGAGGCAACACGACAAATTGTTAGTTGGATTTTTTCTGCCGACCTCATGTGCCCGCACGATTGTCAAAACCTAATGAGACTGTTACTCACCCCAACACAGTATTTGCTATGGATGTCATCCTGGCAACAGCGAGCCACTACTGCTGCGGCCCAAAGACAAAGGGACGGGGACCCACTTCGTGGAGTCACCGCCGAGATGCTCGTAGGAAAAGGACAATACAGTGACCTTCAGGTGCAAATTACATTTCCAGCAAACATGCTACAGTTGTCTGCTCAGCTAGCACTCCAAGCATTCCTTAGCTTACCAGGATCAAGCGTCCCCTCTTTTAGTAAGCTACAACAAGGAGCAACAGAGAAATACAGTAACTTTGTAGATCGACTCTGGGAAGCGATCATGAATCACCCTGATCTATCAGAAGACAACAAACAACAAATGTTCAAAATATTAGCTTTCGATAATGCTAATAAAACGACAAAACAAACGCTAGCTAGTCTGCCCAAGGGAGCTGGAGTAGAAGAAATGCTTCTGCGAGTAGAAAGAGCTGAAACACAACGACAAGGAAATGCTGTCGCTGCCGCGGTCCAGGGAGCTGTTCGAGAAATAATGCAGCCCCTAGCTGCAGTGGTACAGAAAAAACAAGGCCCAGCTCCCAAGGGAAAGCCTCGTCGACCACCTGGACAACCTTTTCGTGGTAATTGTTTCCGCTGCGGGGAGTCAGGCCACGTAAAAACGAATTGTCGTGCCACGGTTTGGTGTGATCGCTGTCAGAAAAGCACTCATGCTACCAAGGCATGTTCGGGAAACTGGAAGCCGAGCGCGGAGAGAGGTCGCGCGCAGACACAAATGAACCCCCAAAATGAAACACAGGTTTTTTACAACAGTACCAACCAGCCACCCGAGGAAGTCTGGGAGTCGACGTAGAAACCACAATAGACGTCACCCTTGTTGACTCTAATGTTCAAAAAATTCCCAGCAATGTTATAGGGCCTCTTGTTCATCAAGATAGCAACGTTGGAGGATTGTTACTGGGCCGGTCCTCCACCGGTATACAAGGTCTCATCGTGTTACCCGGAGTGATCGACGCAGATTACACGGGTCGTATTTATATTATGGTCTATACTGTTTGTCCACCTGTGTTTATCCCTGCAGGTAGTAAAATCGCACAAATAGTCGCTGTTAACAATTCACTAGGCCATTTGCCTCAATCAAATGTTCGCCGAGGCGATCACGGTTTTGGGTCAACTGGACCTGCCGTTTTTTTTACAGCAAAACTGAACCAACGGCCAACGATGAAAATCACCATTACTCAACAGGGCACATTGCGACAAATTGATGCGATGTTAGGTACTGGGGCGGATGTTACAATCATCAGCCGTGACATATGGCCTTCAATTTGGCCGACAGAGTTACCAACATCATGTATCGCAGGGTTTGGTAGACAATCAATATCCTATATTAGCAAACAGCCAATACATTTGCAGTTTCCGGAGGGGCAGCACGCCACTCTTAAAGTGTATGTGTTGCCCTTGCCTGGGACGTTAGAGGCACTGATCGGACGAGATGTTTTGAGTCAAATTGGAGCCGTTTTAACAACAAAGCATTTTTAGTCATGGGCACTGGGGAGCAGTCGCCCAACCCGCCGTTAACATGGCTTACAAACGAGCCTGTGTGGGTTGACCAGTGGCCCATGACTGAGGAGCGGCTGCAAATCGCCAAACAATTGGTTGCTGAACAATTGACAACTGCACACATTACATGATGTCCAAACTTTACTTGGAGACATTCAATGGGTTCGCAATTGTGTTGGCATTTCCAATACTGATATTGCGCCCTTGACTGCGCTGTTGCGCGGAACAAATCCTGCAGACAAAGTGACATTAACAATGGAGCACCACATGGTGCTACAGCAAATTATTCAAAAAATGCACGCAGCTTGGTCATCGCGCTGCATCCTGCCACTACCAATATCGTTAATCATATGTAACGGGAAAGACTCACCTTATGCAGTCATTTGTCAGTGGCAAAACAAGAAAGGGGAATTTACTTCTCCTTTTCAATTGAATGCCACTGCCAAATGCAAAGGACAAGGAGATATGTTTAATATTTTAGAATGGGTATTTTTAGGTGTACAACCAAAAACGAGTATCCAAACACGGACTGAAGCAGTAGGCGAATTAATACGGAAAGGACGGTCACGAACCATAGAAATCAGTGGCCAAGAGCCAGGGGACATTAGTATACCCATTAGTGCCGTGGAGGTGGAGTGGTGGCTTCGTAATGCTGAGGCCATACAGAATGCCCTATTAGGCTATAGTGGCAAAATACACTCTCAGCAGCCACAAGGAAAATTATGGCAGATGTTAAGACGGAATCAGTGGATACAGAGATCCAAAGTAAGTAACAACCCATTGCCAGGCGGTGTCACTGTCTATACAGATGCAGGCAAGCGCCTGCGGCGTGCAGCCTGCATCTGGAAGGAAGGCGATAATTGGAAGCAGTATATCATGGAGGGGCAGCCTCAAGATTCCCTCCAGACCTTGGAGCTGACTGCAGTAGTTTGGGCTTTGACTAACTGGATAAATATTCCCTTAAATGTGGTAACTGATTCAATGTATGTGGCTGGAATAGTGCCACGTCTAGAAGATGCCCTATTAAGGCAAACAACGAATCCTAGATTGGGGAGTTTGTTTATCAGACTGCGATCTGTGTTAGGTCAACGAACAGCAGCCTGCTGTATTATCCATATTCGTAGTCATCAACTGGACCTTGGTTTTGGTCAAGGTAACCAGCTGGCTGACAGTCTGGTCAGTCCAGTGTGTCATGCACCTCCTATGGACAAATTTCAACAAGCTAGACAAAGTCATGAAAATTTCCATCAAAATGCTAAAGGTTTAAAAAGACAATTTAATTTAACGGAAAATGAAGCAAAAGGTATAATCCAGGCCTGTCCAAAATGTGGAAATCATGGTCCAGGCATAGGGTCTGGAGTGAATCCAAAAGGACTAAAGGCATTAGAATTATGGCAGATGGATGTCACACATGTTCCCGAATTTGGTCGATTGAAGTATTTGCATGTCACTATAGACACCTTTTCAAAAATGATATGGGCAACTGCATTGCCTGGAGAAAAGGCGCATCATGTATGTAAACATTTGCTTGCTTGTTTTGCGGTGTTAGGTGTGCCTGAGCGTATCAAGACTGATAATGGACCTGCTTATGTTAGCCAAAAGGTTAAGGCATTTTTAGCAAGATGGGGAGTTAATCATGTTACAGGGATCCCACACTCGCCTACTGGTCAAGGACTAGTGGAGCGCACGCACCAAGTTCTGAAGGACTATCTAAATAAGCAAAAGGGTATAGAGGTGGATCCCCAACAGAGGTTACATCGTGTACTTTTTACACTGAACTTTCTCTGTCTTATGGGAGATAGAGAGGAACCGCCGGTAGTAATCCATCATCAACACCTTAAGTTTAATAATGCGACGACACTTCCACAATTTAAAGTAAAGTACAGGGATCCTGCCTCTGGAATGTGGTTGGGACCTGTCCCAGTTATATTTAATGGTCGAGGATATATGTGTGTCTCCACAGATCGCGGTCCAGTGTGGGTGCCGAGCAGAAACGTGAAGCCTATTCTAGCTCCTCATGACTCATCCGACGAGCAAGATGAACCTGCTCCTGATAATCGGGATATTACTCCCGGTGGTGATGAGTCTTCACACGATTGAGCCCAGAGAAAATATGTGGGTTACCTGGGCGAACAAAACAGGTCAACAAGCATTTTGCCTTTCGCTTGCGTCTGCTACAGTAATAGAAGCTTTATTAGAGAATCAAAATAGCTTGCGCCACGCAATTTTGCAAAATAGAGCAGCAATTGATTTTTTGCTATTAGCCCAAGGTCATGGTTGTAAAGATTTTGAAGGTATGTGTTGTATGAACCTGTCTGATCACAGTGAATCGATTCACAAACAACTGCAATGGCTGAAAGAACATGCCAACAGAGTTCAACAGAATCAGGGGTTTTTTAATGAGTGGTTAACCAGTTTATTTGGGACTTTGCCACCATGGCTGAGAAGCTTGCTAGCTGAAGGGTTGCGACTTTTAATAATTTTAGTTATTGTAGGTCTGTGTTTTGTATAGTATTTAGCTGTGTTAAAAAGGCCTTTTTAACCATAGTAGGTCATGCCTGGATCGCTCAAAAACAAGAAGGGGGAATTGCGGAAGAGTGGTTGAGTGACAAAGGACACGATTTGATTGATGTGAGCAATCCAGCCTTTAATGTGGCTGAAGAGCCAGAGGTCACGGTGGAACGTCCTTAAGAACACGGTGGAATGTCCGTGAGAAAAAGAAGCAAGCAGAAGGAGCACTTGGTAAACAAGATAAGCTGAACCAAGTCTGGCAAATATCGATAGACCCCTCATGTGAACAGCGCGTGAACGGCAACCTTGTACCAATCATATAACTGCTTTAAATGCGTGGACAAAGGTAGTTATCCAATGGAATAGTTGTTGTTAGTGTGTGCTTTGTTTAGATGTCTATATAAACCTGTCTAATAGTTTGAATAAAGGAGAACGATCATACTCACATTGAGACTCCTCGTTACTCTGGGCCCGTCTCCCACTCCGACACTTACGTAAAGTTGATAAAGGGGGATTCAGGCTGGAAAGTGGAATGTCTAAACAAGAATTACTGTCCTTGGGAGTAAAGCACATCCTGGAGAAATATGGAAGCTAATTAAGATGTTTTGGGAACCATCTGAAACTACTAGTAGAAGTGTGATAAGGAGCACCCTCACGTGAACTATCCTCATTATAATACTAAAAGTCACAGCGCTCGAGCTGGAGACCCCGGCCCAAGCAGAGACCCCTCACCTTTGAGCATGCGCAGAATATTAAAGTAGCACTGTAGCTTTAAGTTGAAACAAGAGAAATGTAGACCAATAGAAAACTGCTTTGTGTAATTACTTATGCATATGCATAACTAGACTGTATAAATACTGTACCTGCATGACCGAACTTTGTGCTAGCTTTGTGGAATGACCACCTAGCACCCATCTCTGTGCAGACGTGAAATAAAAATACCTCTGCTCTGTGTGTATATTGGCATCTCGCACACTGGGTAAACGACCTCACACTTGTGGGATAACACCAGGTTCATCCGTTTAAAACATCGAAACCTAAAATATTTTCATGGTGATCTTTAATTGCAGAGCGAGTACTCGACATGCGCTTCTCGCCCAGGAGCCATAAATTGACCTTGGCAGTTTGGCACTCAACACTCGCTCTGTTCACGCCGGTAATCTTAACTCTTTGCCGTCTGGGTCGTACGCCCAGCTTCTCGGCATCTTGTTGCGTTAATAGTGAAATTTGTGCTCCTGTAACTATTAAAAACTTTAACAATTGTCCTTGAGGACCAACTGGAATTAAAATGTATGGGCCATTATCACTTATCCACCGATAAGCCTCCACTTTCCAGACAGGCAGGCCCAATTGCCTTCCGGACATTACTAGTTTTTTGACTTCATGTCCTGCAATTCCTCCCTAAGGGGGAGGAAGGGGTTATCTCCCCTTCTGGGGTGTGGCGCAGGAGGAGTTGAAATACTCTCCTTCCTTTCACCGTTATCTCGCTTCTGGAATGCTTCAATCAGACTCAAAATAATGCCAGTAGGCTGACCTTGAATCGTGTCTCTGGTGTCACCGAAATCGGGAATCAAACTCCTTAACACCAATGTAGCATTAAGAAGCAGGCATTCTTTATTACGGCGCCGGATGCACAGGGGATCGTTCCACCTAGCGTGCATACCGCAGGTTACATCAGCCGAAACTTATATTGTCCAATTACATACATATGCATCAAATTTCCCGGAATGATCATGCATATTCATTCTATTTCCTGGAACTAATTATCATATTTGCATGGTCATTACGCATGCGTCCTTGAGCTCCGAGGGGCTTCCGTAGGGGTCTCTGGTGGTCCTGGGTGGTCATACAGGTGTGTCCTTTAGTTGACCCCTTCTTCTGGACATGCGCAATCCCGCCTTGCTTATGTAACCCGTTTTCCTTCTTCATGGTGCATGGTCCCTAACAATGATTTGGCACCCTTAACACAAACCAATTATTCTAACCACCCTCGACTCTTTGTCAAGATGGGCTGGGGCTGTACTGGGAACATAGCAGCATGTCCGTACTACTCCTTGTCCAATTGTCTTTGGGCACAGTAGCATATCCATAGCCATAGGTGTACAAACACAATATTAAAGCATTGTCTAACCTGCTCCTATCTCTATGTTGCTTAGTTACAAAAGAACAAACTAATCATTTTGGTTACATCTGGCTACATTTCCCCCCTTTGGAAGTTTTGAAATAATCATCTTTTCAATACTTCCACTCTTAATCTTTCATAACTCAGCATAAGCAGGTGGCTTCTCTCCCGGCGTTGGTGTACGATGCTTCATCACTGATTTCTGTGTCAACATTTTCTTTAAACATTGATAAACCAAACAAATCACCAAAACAACTGTAATCAAAATGATTAGTGTCTGTAACAACTCAGTTATCCATCCTTTAAGGGAAAATCCAAAATGTCCCAAAATTTGGCCTAACCAATTTGTTTGCATTTCACTCCTTAAACCTTGAGTCTGCTGTGCCACCCTCTTCATGTCATCTATTTGTTCATTCAAAGCAGCTGTAACATTTGGGATGTGCACACAGCAATCCTGATCTCTACTTTGTAGATAGCCACAAACTCCATGCTCATGTAATAACAGCATGTCCAGTGCCATCCTATTCTGCAAAGTCACAGAATCACAGAATCGTATAGGTTGAAAAAGACCTTTAAGATCATCGAGTCCAACCGTAAACATAACACTACCAACACCACCACTACACCATGTCCCTAAGCACCTCATCCAAACAGCTTTTAAATACCTCCAGGGATGGCGACTCAACCACTTCCCTGGGCAGCCTGTTCCAATGCTTGACAACCCTTTCAGTGAAGTAAAATTTCCTAATATCCAGTCTAAACCTCCCCTGGCACAACTTGAGGCTGTTTCCTCTCGTCCTATCACTTGTTACTTGGGAGAAGAGACCGACCCCCACCTGGCTACAACCTCCTTTCAGGTAGTTGTAGAGAGCAATAAGGTCTCCCCTCAGCCTCCTTTCCTCCAGGCTAAACAACCCCAGTTCCCTCAGCTGCTCCTCATAAGACTTCTGCTCTAGACCCTTCCCCAGCTTCGTTGCCCTTCTTTGGACATGCTCCAGCACCTCAATGTCTCTCTTGTAGCGAGGGGCCCAAAACTGAACACAGTATTCAAGGTGTGGCCTTAGTGCCAAGTACAGGGGCATGATCACTTCCCTAGTCCTGCTGGCCATGCTATTTCTGATACAAGCCAGGATGCTATTGGCTGTCAACCAACACTCCCAGGTCCTTTTCCGCCAGGCAGCTTTCCACCCACTCTTCCCCAAGCCTGTAGCATTGCATGGGGTTGTTGTGACCCAAGTGCAGGACCTTGCACTTAGCCTTGTTGAACCTCATACAATTGGCCCCAGCCCATTGATCCAGCCTGTCCAAGTCCCTCTGTAGACCCTTCCTCCCCTCAAGCAGATCAACACTCCTGCACAACTTGGTGTCGTCTGCAAACTTACTGAGGGTGCACTCGATCCCTTCATCCAGATCATTGATAAAGATATTAAACAGGACTGGCCCCAACACAGAGCCCTGGGGAACACCACTTGTGACCGGCCGCCAACTGGAGTAAACTCCATTCACCACCACTCTTTGGGCCCGGCCAGCCAGCCAGTTCTTTACCCAGCAAAGACTACACCCGTCCAAGCCATGAGCAGCCAGTTTCTCCAGGAGAATGCTGTGGGAAACCGTGTTGAAGGCTTTACTGAAGTCTAGATAGACAACATCCACAGCCTTCCCCTCATCCACTAGGCAGGTCACCTTGTCATAGAAGGAGATCAGGTTGGTCAAGCAGGACCTGCCTTTCCTGAACCCATGCTGGCTGGGCTTGATCCCTTGGTTATCCTCTACATGCTGTGTGATGGCACTCAAGATGATCTGCTCCATCAGCTTCCCCAGTACCGAGGGAAGTCATTCTAGATGTAGCCTGTAATTGGATATTCACATCTTTAAATCCCTTTTGTGCAGCAGTAGTTAATGCCTGAACTTGGCCTGGCAGATTATACAGCCAAAATCTGTTTCTTGCTGATGCTACTTAAGGTAGAAAGATTGATTCCAACACCCATCCTACTTTTGTTCCAGTTGACAGTTCCCTCCAAGGGCCCGGATCACTTCTTTGTTTCCTCATCTCTTCAGGCATTAAAGGTCTCTTTCTCCATAAAGGACAAAGGGTTAACATTCCCAATGTTTTTTGTTTGTGAGGCCCATCTAATGATAGATGAGTAGTCCAATTTTCATCACTAAAAACCCAAACTGTGTGTCCCATAGCTGGCAGAATTTTTTGATCTCAATATACTGTTTCCCCTTTTTCAACTACTCCTGTCCAAGTATCATTAATGATGGTAGAATAATTTCTTCACAGGCATCCCAATCTCAATGCCCTAGCGACTGGCCCTATGCTTTGGACTTCATCATCTGTGGAATCACAATTGTACACTTTAGTACAATCCCACAATGGGGTTTCCTCTGCTTTTAACCTAACGTGTTACATTAGGGAACATTTTCCATTTAACTTCTTGTTGCACTTTAGTGACTTTACCTTCCCATTCAATACACCATGGTGAAGGATTAAAGTATTGATAGGCTCCGTGGTTTACAATTTTCCAAATGGAACCTAGATAAAAACCCCAGGGTAAATAATTTCTTACTTCCTCACAAATTTTCTCAGTTATTGTTCTATTTTGCCTTTTTGTTTTCATTACTTTTTCAGAATATTTACACCATCCTATTCCTTTGTGTCCTATTAGGAAGGTTCCTCCTAATTTCCTGCATGCTTGTCTTCCTCCTGGTATTACTTTCATCTTTTCCTCAACCTTCCATTCGGGTACAAAAATTTCATTCCAATAGGTATTATTCCAACAACTAGTAAAATTTTCTTCCTCTTGTTCTGACATTTTCTCAAAAGCTCTGGTTAAATCAAATGTCAAAATTCCCCATTCTATTGGGTCTTCTGCTGACTTTGGCAGGGGTAGGCAGGCCGTAATTTGACTGGTATTCTGCATTTTCCCAAAGGATTGGATTAACTGTAAAACATTTCCATTTACAGTATCAGGGTATTTACACAACCACAGCATCAATACAAACACCAAACAAACCTCACACATTTCTCTTAAATTTCAGTCTCAACTTATCCTGATCTGTAATGTGTACAGTCCACTGATCTTGAGGTGGAGCCTTCTTTACTCGTGTATAGTGGATCCAGGGCTCAATTCCTTCAACCTTGACTGCAGTATAGGTTGTCAGCAACACCTGGTGAGGTCCTTTCCACTTCTCTTGAAATGGTTCAGAGCTCCATGTCTTTACATACACAAAATCTCCTGGTTGGTACCGGTGCACAGGAGTGTCCAGAGTGAGTGGTCCGGTCAACACAATATGTCGCCGGAGCTTGGTAAGTGTTTTACCTAAAGAAATCAGATACATCTTTAAATTTGTTTCCCCAATCCCTCTAATTTCTCCTGGAATCCATGGTATCTGATAGGGTTTCCCATACAATATTTCATATGGGCTGATCCCATCTTTAGATCTTGGTTGGATTCGGATCCTTAAAAGGGCCAATGACAATGCTTGCGGCCACTTTAGGGATGCCTCTTGACATAATTTGCTAATTTGTCTTTTTAAAGTTTGATTCATCCTTTCTATTTTTCCGCTAGACTGCGGTCTCCATGGGGTATGCAAATCCCATTTAATACTCAAAAATTTACTCAACTGTTGTACTATATCTGCTACAAAATGTGGTCCTCTATCAGAGGACATTCCTATCGGTACCCCAAACCTTGGAATTATTTCCTTTAACAATACTTTAACTACTTCTCTGGCCTTGTTGGTGTGGCAAGGGAAAGCTTCCGGCCAACCTGAAAAGGTATCAATCAATACTAACAAATATCTGTAACCATTTTGTTTTGTTAACTCAGAAAAATCAATCTCCCAGTAGTCCCCAGGGGAATTTCCCTGCTTAAGAACACCAGGGGGTGGTCTCTTCTGATTCAGAGGATTATTTTTCAAACAAATGTGGCATTTCGCTATTACTGATTTCACTATCGCTGTCATTCCTACACAGATAATTGATTTCTGTAAATCCACAATCATTGCTTCAATTCCCCCATGTGTTTCTCTCTGTTTTTCCTCTGCTATTTTTATCATTATTTGTGGGGTAACTGTGACTTGTTGGGTGGGTGTTACCCACCATCCATCCTCATTTTCTACTGCTCTCAACTGTTCTGCCAATAATCTATCCAATTTACCATCATTTGGTTTCAGGGTTGGAAGTTTTACCTGTTTTACTGGTACCAGGGCAAGGATGCTTTGCTCCACTGCCTCTCTAGCAGTTTTATCAGCCAATCGGTTGCCCACATTTACCACGGTTTGTCCAAATGGATGTGCTTTACAATGCATTACCACTACTTCCTTGGGCTGCTGGATGTCCTGGAGGAGTTGGAGAATTTCTTCCTTGTATTTAATGGGCAATCCTTGAGCTGACAACAGTCCTCTTTCCTTCCAGATAGCTCCATGTGCATGAATCTGCTTTCTGTGCTGATGTATTCACAGGGAGAGCTTCAGCTTTCATCACTTGGGTGGTGGTAACCACTGCATACCCTGCCATTCGTTTTCCATCTCGGACAAAGCTGCTTCCATCCGTAAACAGCTCCAAATCAGGATTAGGCAATGGTTCGTCCTTCAGGTCCTGTCTGCTAGAATATACCTGTTCAATAGTTTGCAAACAATCATGGTGTAAAGACTCACCCATTTCCGAGCTCAAAAACATCGCTGGGTTCACTGCTGTTGTAGTTTTAAGTTCCACATCGTCCTGTTCCAAGAGAGTGACCTGGTATTTGAGCATGCGGCTTGGGGACTGCCAATGCCCCCCTTTTTGCTCCAAGACAGAAATGACCATATGTGGGACATAAACCGTAATTTTCTGCCCCATGGTTAATTTCCTTGCTTCTTGGATTAAGAGTACAGTTGCTGCCGCAGCTTGCAAACATCCAGGCCATCCCTTGCTGACATTATCCAATTGCTTAGAAAAATACCCAACGGCCTGTTTCCAAGTTCCTAATTTTTGAGTCAACACACCCAAAGCAAGATGTTGTCGCTCATGTACAAACAATTCAAAAGGCTTTGCTAAATCTGTGAGTCCTAACGCAGGTGCGGACATCAAAGCCTTCTTCAGATTTTTAAAAGCTGTCCAACACTCAGGTGTCCACAACAGGTGATTCTCCTGGGATCCTTTCAAAGCTGCATAATTGAGGATTCACAATCGACACCACCCGACCATACCCAAAAATGTCCGCAATTCCCGTATTGTTCTGAGTTCTGGAATTTGACAAATTGCTTCCTTCCTGCCTGCTCCCAATCTTCTTTGTCCTTGTGAAATTTCAAAGCCTCAATATATCACAGTCTCTTTCCCAATCTGGGCTTTGCTTTTTGATACTCTGTATCCTGCTTGTCCCAAAAAATTCAACAAGTTGATGGTCGCTTGTAAACAGTCCTCCCGAGTCTCTGCTGCTATCAAGATGTCATCTACATACTGCAATATTATTCCTTCTGAATTTTCTTTTTTCCACACTTCCAATTCCTTTGCCAACTGATTGCCAAATATTGTAGGACTATTTTTGAACCCTTGAGGTAGCACTGTCCAGGTGAGTTGTGTCTTGCGTCCAGTGGTGGGGCTTTCCCATTCAAAGGCAAATATGCCTGGCTATCTTTGTCTAGAGGTATGCAGAAGAAAGCATCCTTGAGATCAAGTACAGTAAACCACTCATGTTTTTCCTTTAAGGATGTCGGCAAGGTATATGGGTTAGCTACTACTGGGTGAATGTCTTGAACAATCTGATTTACGGCTCTTAAATCTTGAGCTAACCTATATTCCTTGCCATTCTGCTTTTTCACTGGCAATATCAGGGTATTATATTCTGATTCACATTCTATCAATAATGCATAATTCAAAAATTTTGTTATTAATTCTTCCAACCCCTTTCTAGCTTCCCACTTGATAGGATACTGGTTTTGTCTTACTGTTTTAGTTCCAGATTTTAGAACAACCTTTACTGGTTCCGCCAATTTAGACCGACCTGGGATTCCACTAGCCCATACCAAGGGTGTTACTGCATCGTCCACTTCTGCAGGAATTTCTTCCTTCGGTCTTGGTGTGTTCTGTAACATAAAAATTCTTGCTTCCACAGCTTTTGATTCGGGTATTAGTAGTTGTGTCTCCCCATTTTTAAAAACTATTTTGTGCATTCAATTTACTCAATATATCTCTTCCTAACAAAGATGATGGACATTCTGGCATATACAAAAATTGATGAGTCACCCATGGCTTTCCCCATTTGAATTTCAAAGGTTGTAAAAACGGCCGATTTTCCTTCCACCCTGTTGCCCCAACAACACTTATAGTTTTATGACTAAACCCCCCTTTGCATATATTTAATACCGAACATGTTGCCCCTGTATCAACTAAAAATTCTACTTCATCATTCCCCAGCTTTAATGTAACCAGGTGTTCAGCTGGGATTGACTCCCCTGGTCTCCTTCAGTCCTCATCATTCAGAGTCATCAACTTAATTGCCTGTAGCAAAGGATCCAATTCTCTCACTTTGAGACACTCCCTTTTCCAATGCCCCCTCTCCTTGCAGATCGCACACTGATCTTCTGCCAGCCAGGGAGGTCTAAACAGAGGTGCTGCTCCTCCTGGTGGTCCTCCTCTTCCCCTTTCCCTCCTCCTCCTTTCCACATTTCAAACACCTTTTCCCAATGCTACAGGCAGAGCAACATCATCTTAAACTCTTATTCCTTCCCTGTTTTTTTCCAAAGTCAATACCATAAAATCTTACTGGATAATCCCACGCTGTTTTTGCCACTCCGGATGATTTCTCAAAGCGAAAAATAAATACCTCATAAGGTATTTCATCCCATTTACCCTCCCGCCTACAAAACAGCATTAATTGCAAGATGGTATTATACCTCAATGTACCATTCTTTGGCCATTTTCCCCTACTATCCAAAGTATACAATGGCCACCAATGATTACAATATTCAATCAATTGTTTCTGAGTTAGTGGATCTCCTCCTAGATTTTTCCGATGCCTTAATATACAGCCTAGAGGGGATGTCCTCGGGATCCCCCCTTCCAGCGATTGCTGACTTCCCATTATAAAATAATACAACAACACAAAATCATAGAGACTATATCCGAACGCACAACAAATCCATAGTTCCAATATCCAAACCAAAATTCAGAAACCAATCAAGACCATTAGCCAGTTGGGGACTCTAACCCCTTTGGGGACTCGAACCCCTTAAGTGGGACTCGAACCCCCAACCTTATAGGGGACTCTAACCCCTTTGGGGACTCTTACCCTGACCCTTTAGCCAGAGCTCCACAGGCTTTCGCCTAGCAGAGGTTAGCTACCTTAGGTACCTTTTTTAGCCCAACCCTGTGTAGCTTTTGCTGTGCCTTACAGGCAGGCAACCAACCCTTGTTACTGGTATACTCAGAAAGAATGCCTTATTACCTTTTTCCAGGGGATCTTGCTCAGAATTCTTCGATCCGGGGATCGGAGGTTCTCCCCGAGAATCCCTCGGTGCCAGCTGGAGGTCCTGTGATCCCTCGGATCCGTCGAAATTCAGAAGCAGGGTTCCATCTGGGTCGCCAAAACTGTCACCAAAATCGGGAATCAAACTCCTTAACACCAATGTAGCATTAAGAAGCAGGCATTCTTTATTATGGTGCCGGATGCACAGGGGATCGTTCCACCTAGCGTGCATACCGCAGGTTACATCAACCAAAGCTTATATTGCCCAGTTACATACATATGCATCAAATTTCCCGGAATGATCATACATATTCATTCTATTTCCCAGAACTAATTATCATGTTTGCATGGTCATTACGCATGCATCCTTGAACTCCAAGGAGCTTCCGTGGGGGTCTCTGATGTTCCCTGGTGGTCGTACAGGTGTGTCCTTTAGTTGACCCCTTCTTCTGGACATGCGCAATATCACCTTGCTTATGTAATTTGCTGCCCTTCTTCATGGTGCATGGTCCCTAACAATGATTTGGCACCCTTAACACAAACCAATTATTCTAACCACCCTCGACTCTTTGTCAAGATGGGCTGGGGCTGTACTGGGAACATAGCAGCATGTCCGTACTACTCCTTGTCCAATTGTCTTTGGGCACAGTAGCATATCCATAGCCATAGGTGTATAAGCACAACATTAAAGCATTGCCTACCCTGCTCCTATGTCTATGTTGCTTAGTTACAAAAGAACAAACTAATCACTTTGGTTACATTTGGTTACACTGGGAATGCCTAAGGGTAATGCATTCCTCCACAATTCATTCCTCTGTTCTCGAGATTCTGTTGGCGCGTTTTTAAATTTGTTTCCCTTCGATCTAGTTTCTGTTCCCTGTTTTATGGGTCTTACTTTGTGATCTCCTCCCCGGGGCTTCGGGTTTTGTTTTGCAGCTGGTGCATCGTCCCAGCCCATCGCCCGGCTGTAGTTAACCATGTCATGCATCAGTTCTGCCCAGGTAGGGAGCTGCTTGTGGGCATTTTGAGCGTTGTCACCTAGTCCCTCATTGTGTTCTGTGTCTTTCTTGATCTCATCTCGTTTTGCAACTAAATGGGATTTAAGAATGGCCAGGGCTCCTCTAATCAGTGGCTTTAACATTGTGAAATCTACTGTAGCAGACAATGGGACATCATGGGGCCCTCGTTTGTGCATGGCTTGTATACAGGCGGCTTTTGTGACAGCTGTAGAGAGCTCACTTAGAGATTTAATGGGGATTATGGAGGGTTCACCTCGCTCCATGGTGTCTATTCCTCCAGCCCAATAAGCTACTCGGCTGGTGATAGAATGGGGTGTATTTGTCAGGTCGGGTCCTAAATTTAAGAAAACTCCCGGACCCCAATAGCCATTTGCTTCGTCCTCACTCAACATTATTCGGTCACTGCCACTGAGGCATACTCGCCACAAGTATTCCGTTTCAGTTTCACCTGGTTTTCTGCTATATCTCTCTTGCAAATTTGTCAATTGCAACGGATCCCAGGGGATGGTTCGCGTAGTATGTCGCGGATGACCACCCCGAGGACCCACAGTTCTTTCTGTTTTAACAATGGGTCTGGCTTCATATACAGGAGTGTTGTCCCAAAAATCGGGGTTCGTTTACCTGGTGTGCAAAATGCCAATATACACACAGAACAGAGGTATTTTGTTGCATATTTGCACAGATATGGGTGCGTGACCCAAAACAGCACACCCAGCTTTCAAATTAACAGTTATTTATACACAAAGCATTAACATATTCAACTTCCGAATACATATGCAGTATTCTCCTATTAAATGATTGGTTAAAATCTCTTCATCTAGCATGTAAATTAGTACACATGCTTAGTTGTTGTTCTTCAACCTCATCATTTGAGTCGGTGGTATAATTGGGGTAGGTGGTCGGTGAGTCAGTGGTCGTGATCTCCCCCTGCCGGAATTACCTTTCCCCTAGTTTCCTACCTTTTTGGCAGATCCAAGCGGTTCTTCATGGTTTACTAACTAGACTAGTACTACATCAGTTAGTTACACTTCTGCTTTTCAACAGCTGCATCCTACTTACTAGACAAAGGAACATTGTCTAAGTTCCTATGGAGATAGGGTAGGGCTGTACAGTGGATTTCTATAGCAGCATCAATCTTTATGTGAATTTCTATAACACTATCAATCTTTAAGTGAATTTCTATATCTACATTTGATTATTATGATTCCCCCCTTTGAGACTTATTGAAATCCAATTTTTTGACAAGTCTCACCTCCATTTTGTACGACTAACACATAAGATTGAGATATTTGTTTAGTGATTAGACTTCTTAAGCATCCAAACATGACACAAACAATTATTATTATTATTATTATGAAAATAATTAAATTCTGTAGCAAACTTTGTAACCATCCTGTTAGGGAGAATCCCAAACCATGTAAAATCTTATTAAGTCATCCTGTTTCCATTGCCTCCCTCAAATTACTGCTTGATTTTGCTACGCGTTGTATAGCGTCAAGTTGCCTTTCTAAATTTTCAGTTACATTTGGGATATGTACACAACATTTGTCATCATTTAGTTTCAAGTAACCACAGACACCATGCTCATGCAGTAACAAGAGATCTAATGCTAGACGATTCTGAAGAGTCATTATTGAAGTGGCTTGTAGTTGTACATTTAAGTCATGCAAACCAATTTTTGTGTCATTTGCTAATGCTTCGATTTGCCCCGTCAAATTATGTAGCCACACACGATTTCTAAAAGATGTGATTTGGGGGCTAAATATGGATTCTAATATCCATCCTACTGTTGTTCCAGTTGATGGATGTTGCCAAGGGTCTGTATTGGATCGTTTAACCTTTCCCCATAATTCAGGAGTTAGAGGTTGTTTTCTCCACAAGGGACATAAGGTTAGCGTTCCTAGGGTGATTTGTCTCCTTGGTCCTTTTAAAAATAACTGGGTTGACCAAACCCCATCACTGCTTACCCACACAGTATGTCCTATGGGGAGACTAATTTCCCATTCACAATTTATGACTTTGTCTTTAATCATCGTCCCTGTCCAGGTGTCTTTTATGGATGTTGAATAATTGCGACATAAACATCCCAATTGAAGAGCTCTAGCTAACGGCCCTATTCTTTGGAGTTCAGATACCTTTGTTGAGCAGTCATAAACTCGAGTACAGTTCCAATTATAAGCATTAGGGATTCCTATTCTGCTTGCAGTCAGATTTGAAGGTAAGATTACCTTTCTATTCTTCTCTTTTGATCAGTTTCCTATCCAATCTATGCACCAAGGAGTTGGTTGCATATAATGCCATTCTCCTTCCTCAGCAGTCTTACAAACAGAGGGGAACTGCATTCCCCAAGGAAATCGATCACAAGATTCTGCTTCTTTAACTGTTCCTGGCTGTTGTGTTTCATTAACATGCCAACACAAATTCTTAGATTCATCTCCTAAAATTTTCCATTTTCCCAGTCCAAATACCTTTTCTTGCTTTAAACTGAACTCTAATATTCCTGTCCCATTGGTCAGCATGGTGTCAAAAGTCTGGTTTAAATCCAGAGTTAAAATTCCCCAATCTAAAGGGGATGCTGCTGACTTCGGTAATGGTAAACATTCTGTAATTTGACTAACATTGTGGATTCTCCCAAAGGATTGCACAAGTTGAAGGGCTAAATTGCTACGACAACTGTACATGAGCTGATAAATCAGTAAGACTAATTCCAGTTTTAATTTTGTCATGTTTGGACCTGTTCACACACAATGTGCTATAATTTTTCTGAATATAGATCACTATAACCAATAAAACAAAAAGTATTATTATAACCACTACTAAAATTCCTTTTATATACTCTATATCTTGATGCTGCCGTCTAATATCCCAAGTGCAATTCTTTAAGTACGAGAAAGTGTTAATTTTAAAGGTCCTGTTTCTCTAGAAGTCCATTGTTTCTGCTCCAGAGATGGTGCTTTCTTGACTCTCATATAATGAATCCAAGATTCCACTCTGTCCACTTTTACTGCAGTATAAGTTTTCAATAACACAGCATATGGTCCTTTCCACTTTTCCTTTAGTGGCTCATCTTTCCAAGTTCGAATGTAGACAAGGTCTCCCGGCTGAAAGGGATGGACAGGGGTGTCTAAAGGCAAAGGTGTCCTCTGATGTAGTTACCTATGTAACAAAGATAAGATCTGCGAAAGAGAAATTAAATACTCTTTAACTGTTTCCTGTCCTTTAATGTACATTTGATCCTCTTTTATTGTAAGTGCATTAGTAGGATATGGTTTTCCATACATTATCTCAAAGGGGCTTACTCTTTCTCTGATTCTTGGGGTTACCCTAACTCTCAATAGGGCCAAGGGTAGGGCTTCTACCCATTTGAGGTGAGCTTCCTGACATAATTTTGAAATTTGCCTCTTAAGAGTCTGTTTCATTCACTCTATCTTTCCACTAGACTGAGGTCTCCATGGGATATGGAGATCCCATTTTATTATCAAAATTTTTGATACTCCTTGTACTATTTCTGCTATGAAATGAGGTCCATTGTCAGAAGATATTCCTTCTGGAATACCAAATCTAGGAATTATTTCCTTTAACATTGCTTTAATTACCTCTCTTGCCTTATTGGTGTGACAGGGGAAAGCTTCAGGCCAACCAGAAAAAGTATCTACCAAATATTTGTTAGTACAAATATTTATATTGGTTACATCTAGGTAACTCTGAAAAATCTATTTGCCAGTGCTCCCTGGGTGTTATTCCTCATTTTACATTTCCTCCTATTGTTTTATTTTCCACCTTTGGATTGTTAGCACAACATATTGGACATTTTTTTAACACTATGTTTGCAATACTTTGCGGTTTTGGTCCTATAACATATTTTTTTGCAGTAAGGACCAATGCGTCCGAGCCCATATGTATTTCTTGGTGTAATTTCTTTAATACAAATTCCATTGTCCTTTCAGGGATTACAAATTGTTTTAAAGGTGTCATCCACCATCCCTGTTCGTTTTTAATGGAATCCAATTGTTCAGCTAATTGATCTTCCTTTTCAGTGTATTGTGGTGGAGTTAGCTCCAGGCGATGTCCTGGGATTAAAGCTCCTTCCACATTCGACCTTTTCAGAGCTATTTCTTTTGCAGCTGCATCTGCTTTCCGATTTCCCTTAATTATATCACTGTTCCCTTTTTGGTGTGCCCTGCAATGAATTATTGCAACTTTCTTTGGCTGTAATACAGCTCGTAACAATTTCATAACTTCAGTTCCATATTTAACAGGAGTTCCTTATGAGTTTAAAAGTCCCCTTTCTTTCCAAATTGCCCCGTGAGCATGGGCAACTCCAAAGGCATATTTTGAATCTGTGAAAATATCAGCCTTTTTCCCGGTACTCATTTCTAGAGCTCAAGTTAGAGCAATCAATTCTGCCTTCTGGGCTGAAGTATTATAAGGTGAAGATTCGGCTTCCAAAACATGGTCTCTGGTCACTATTGCATTTCCAGCACATTGCTTTCCTCCAGACATGAAACTACTTCCATCTGTATATAATTCTAAATCAAAATCAGAAGGAGGAGTATCCTGTAAATCTGGTCGGCTGGAATAAACTTGTTCGATTGTTGTCAGACAATCATGTTGTAATTCATCTTGTTCTGAGATCGGTAGTAGGATTTAATGTGGCAGATATTGAAAGGGTAACATCATCCTACTCCAGCAGAACTGCCTAGTATTTAGCCAGTCTGCTAGGAGAAATCCAATGGTGTCCCTTGTTTTCTAGGAGAGAGATCACAGCATGGGGTACAGACACAGTCATGGGTTGTCCCAAGGTCAGTTTCCTGGGCTCTCCAATTAAGATCACTGCTGCAGCAACAGCTCTCAGACAAGCAGGCCATCCTTTACAGACTTCATCTAATTGTTTAGAGAAATACCCCACAGGTCTCTTCCAACTTCCCAACATTTGAGTTAGGACTCCTAAAGCTGTTATCCCACAAGTGTGAGGTCGTTTACCTGGTGTGCGAGACGCCAATATACACACAGGGCAGAGGTATTTTATTACATGTCTGCGCAGAGATGGGTGCTAGGTGGTAGCTCCACAAAGCTAGCACAAAGTTCGGTCATGCAGGTACAGTATTTATACAGTCTAGTTATGCATATGCATAAGTAATTACACAAAGCAGTTTTCTATTGGTCTACATTTCTCTTGTTTCAACTTAAAGCTACAGTGCTACTTTAATATTCTGCGCATGCTCAAAGGTGAGGGGTCTCTGCTTGGGCCGGGGTCTCCAGCTCGAGGGATGTGACTTTTAGTATTATAATGAGGATAGTTCGCCTGAGGGTGCTCCTTATCACACTTCTACTAGTAGTTTCAGATGGTTCCCAAAACATCTTAATTAGCTTCCATATTTCTCCAGGATGTGCTTTACTCCCAAGGACAGTAATTCTTGTTTAGACGTTCCGCGTTCCAGCCTGAATCCCCCTTATCCACTTTATGTAAGACCTGGCCTTCCACCAGCTCCTGATAGACTACAATACTACTTGCCATCCTGCCGACTACGCCAATTTGTCGCAGATGGAGTGTGAGTGCACTTCACTTGTTAGAGAGAAGCAAAAATATAGTTTATTGATATAGAACAGAAAGTTAACAAGGTTCAATGCAACAGTGGTTTAACAAGATTCGATGGCAAGGTACACTTGATTATTTACTGCATAGAGGACAGGGTCAGACAAAACTGTCAGGGAGACCCTCCCATTGAGTCATGAGGTTCGGAAAAGGATCCCCTTGCTTTCTAAACTCCTTCTCAGAGAGGAGTCTAGGCGCGGCTAGATCCAATCCTAGTCCCAGACTCGGTCAACGGTTTATGTCTAAAGGATTATATATGCGCAATCAATCCTTTATATCACTTAGCTAAGATTTCCAAGTTTAGCATGCTATTAGTCACTTACCGAGGACCTGTTGCGGCAAGGAATCTCTCAACCTCGAGGAGTAACCTTGAGAGGTGTCCCTGCTCAAGGGGAGATCCTGGCGTGCAGCCCGCTGCCATGCATGTGAGCTCAACGGGCCCTGGGCTGTCCACTATTTAAGGAGTAAGATGATTGACTTATGGTCATATTTGCATATCAGCAAGATGTTTGGATCACTGCTTCAGGCAGCCCTTGGCTACTTTGTTGCCATTCGTCCTCAAGGTCCAGCATAAGCTGGATGCAGCTATCATCAGGATGACTCCCACTGGTGGTTACTGCTTGCGCGGGGAGGGGGGGAGCACACCGTCACACATGCCTATAGAAGCCCTTCTTATTATTCTTTGCGTCCCTTGCCAAGTTCACCTCCAGCTGCGCCTTGGCCTTCCTGACCTCATCCCTACACAACTGGGCAGCATCCCTATACTCTTCCCAGGATACCTGTCCCTGCTTCCACTGCCTGTGCAGTTCCTTCTTGCCCTTTAGTTTGACCAGCAGGTCTTGACTTATCCATGCCGCTCTCTTGCCTTCCTTTCCTGATTTCTTACACCTGGGTGTTGCATTAAGAGTTACTGTTGCATTACAAATAGGAGTCTGAGGAGTGGCTGGGGGGAAACCCTCCCGTTGAGTCACGAGGTTCAGACAGGACCCCCTTGCTTTCTAAACTCCTTCTCAGAGAGGAGTCTAGGTGCGGCTAAGTCCAATCTTAGTCTCAGACTTGGTCAACAGTTTATTTTCTAAGGACTGTGTGTATAGCCACTTATCAGAACCAGAGCCCTCTCAGGGCTTTCACTAAGGCGACAGCATTAATTTACAACGTTATAAGTCCAGTCGTGTTCAGCGTACTGAACTTCACGATTACGGATTCACTAATAACGCGCTTACACCCCCAGTCTAGTCGTGTTGCATGAACTATCGCGGCCACACTTAAAGAGTCTGGTCGTGTTCAATGAGAACTACCACGGCTAGATCAATGAAGAGTGCAGTTTATTAGAGCAACAGACACACAGGTTCTTTGGATTACCGGTGATAAATTCACTGTCTGCAAAGCACATGCAAATACCAAGAGTATGAGTAACACCGCCGGCTACAAACACGTTAAAAGATAATAAAGCAACTCTATAGAGATTTCTAAGTTTCCCGGGGAGGCACTTGGTATAACCAAGTGTTCGACTCTTACCCAAAGGCGTCCTGATGGGGGGGGAAGAGAGGCTCAGCCCGTCGACTGATCCCAAACGTCAGAGTGGTACACAATGGTGTCTTCCCTAACATTCTCTCTCTCTTAAGCTATTTTATACTATCTTTCACCTTTCAGGTGGAGCTTGAGTGACTCTAGTCATACATACCTTTGTTTAGGATTGGTGTAAAGTTTTCTCGCTTCGCTTTTAAAGGTATAAGCTAGGAAAATTCAAAGCGCAAGCTCAGTGAGGGGTGATCGCACCTTGGGGGCGGGTAGCTTTTGGGATGGAGGTGTGTTTTGGTATTATAATGATGTTATAATGAGCAAGGTTCACCAAAAGGACAGCATTTTGTCAAAAACATGGCAGGCTGTTGGCCCAGGGTAGCAAATATGCAGCTTATCAGTTCCATAATACCTTGAAGTTCCCATATAATCGCAGAGCCTGGCCGCGGCATCTCCACACCGCTCCACCCTCCGAGCAGCGCCTCTTAGAGTCAGCACACCAAGTTCCCCTGGCGTTGCCGACATCTAAGGTTGCAGGCCTAGGGAACTTCCGTGGAATGGATTCCTTGCATGTCAGCCGCACTCCACCCGGGAAGCTTCTTCAATGTTGTACCTTACCTAAAAGTGTGAATATAAATTTAATTTCTAAGTCACCCCCAGCAATTATTCCACATTGGGGATCCAGAGCTCTTGTGCTCTATGGAAAGTATCCTTAAAGATCTGCCAGCTCTGTTCTGCTCCCTTGTCCCTGAGGGCAGTTTCCAAGGGGGTCCTATTGACTAACTCCTTGAACAGCTGGAAGTTTGCTTTCCTAAAATTCAGGGTCCTGACTTTACTCTTCAGCTGTCCCCTATCCCTCAGGTCTGCGAACTCCACCAATGCATGATCACTGCAGTCCAGGCTGAACAGGGAACTCCTCTTGGAACTCAGGAGGAAAAAGAAATTGTACGATCTCTGGAAGCGAGGTCAGGCTCGCTTGCAGGAAGATTACAGAGCTGTGGTTCGTATATGCAGGGAGAAGACATGAAAGGCCAAAGCTCAACTAGAGTTGAAACTGGCCAGTATTGTGTCAGAGAACAAGAAAGGCTTTTTTAAAGTATGTTAATAGCAAGAGGAGGTCTAAGGAAAACATTGGAGCAATAATTGTTGAAGATGGTCACCTGACAAATACGGATTAAGAAAAAGCAGAGGCATTCAATGCTTTTTTTGCCTCAGTCTTTAATAATACTGATAGATCTTGGGCTGCCCAGTCCTCTGAGTTGGAGGACCACGACTGTGGGAACAGTGACTTTCCATTTGTGGAAACTGAAATTGTAAGGGACCGGCTGCATCAGCTGAATGTTCACAAGTCCGTGGGGCCTGATGGGATTCATCCCAGAGTACTGAAGGAGCTAGCAGATGTTATGGCAGGACCCCTCTCGATCATCTTCCAAAGGTCTGTGAGTCTGGGGAGGTCCCCACTGACTGGAAGCTAGCCAACGTTATTCCAATTTACAAGAAGGACGTGAGGGAAGACCCGGGAAACTACAGATCTGTTAGTCTAACCTCAGTTCCTGGAAAAATTATGGAGAAGATCATACTGGGTACTACTGAAAGGCATTTAAAGAACAATGCAATCATCAGGCACAGTCAACATGGGTTCACAAAGAGAAAGTCCTGTTTAACTAATTTGATATCCTTCTATGATAAGGTCACACACCTAGTGGATGAAGGGAAGGCAGTGGATGTAGTTTTTCTGGATTTTAGGAAGGCTTTTGATACTGTCCCTCACAGCATCCTTCTGGACAAGTTGTCCAACTGTGGGATGAGCAGGTACATGGTGCGCTGGGTGAAGAACTGGCTGAAGGGCAGGGCTCAAAGGGTTGTAGTGAATGGGACTACATCCGGCTGGCGACCGGTCACCAGCGGTGTTCCCCAGGGCCCAATCCTAGGGCCAGTTCTCTTCAATATTTTTATCCATGATCTGGATGCAGGAGTTGAATGCACCATTAGCAAGTTTACTGATGATACCAAACTGGGAGGTGCTGCTGACCCTCTCAAGGGACAAGAGGCCTTGCAGAGGGATCTAGATAGATTGGAGCATTGGGCTATGATTAATGGGATGAAATTTAACAAGAATAAATGCCAGATTCTGCACCTGTGATGGAGTAACGCCAGGCACAAGTACAAATTGGGAGAGGAGTGGCTGGAGAGCAGCCCTGCAGAGAGGGATCTGGGGGTGCTGGTCGGCAGCAGGCTCAATAGGAGTCAGCAGCGTGCCCTGGCAGCCAGGAGGGCAAACCGCATCCTGGGGTGCATCAAACACAGCACAACCAGCCGGTCAAGAGAGGGGATTATCCCACTGTATACAGCATTGGTGCAGCCTCACCTTGAGTACTGTGTGCAGTGCTGGGCCCCACAATTTAAGAAGGATGTGAAGGTCCTTGAATGCATCCAGAGGAGGGCAACAGAGCTGGTGACAGGGCTGGAAGGCATGTCCTGTGAGGAGTGGCTAAGGACTCTGGGGTTGTCTGGTTTGGAGAAAAGGAGGCTGAGGGGCGACCTCATTGCTCTCTACAGCTTCTTGAGGAAAGGAAGTGGAGAGGGAGGTGCTGATCTCTTCTCCCTGGGATCCAGCGACAGGACACGTGGGAATGGTTCAAAGCTGCGTCAGGGGAGGTTCAAACTTGATATTAGGAAACATTTCTTTACCGAGAGGGTGGTCAAACACTGGAACAGGCTTCCTAGAGAGGTGGTTGATGCCCCAACCTGTCAGTGTTTAAGAGGCATTTGGACAATGCCCTTAATAACATGCTTTAACTTTTGGTCAGCCCTGAAGTGGTCAGGCAGTTGGACTAGATGATCGTTGTAGGTCCCTTCCAACTGAACTATTCTATTCTAGTTTCTTTTAGCTAGATTCCATGTCTAAAATTGCTCCTTCAATTATACTTTTTCATGTATCTGTTCAGATCTGATTATCTTACCAATAGTTTCTGTAGGTTGCTTTTAGCTTTCATCATTTCCTTATTGGAGTGCTTTCTGATACCATATTAACCAACTTGACTAATGTATGACAGTGATAGTATCGATGTTCTTTCTGCTCACTGTTTGTTTGCTGCAGGAACTAATAAATCTATTTTATCTGAATTTTTATCCTAGTTTTTGTTGATTATTTTACTGGATAGTCACTGGTAGTCACCTTTTGAGAGTTTAATGGCTCATCCAGTTTCTTATACAAATGTATAAAGATTTAAATAGTAGAAATGATCCATACCAGTCACATTTTTATCAGTGATCTGAACTCTTCCAATGTTTGGGAACTGTGCAGATTATAGGACTTTGTTCTATTTCTTTAATAATAATCATGACCATCAAGATAATAATAACACTTTTTTTCACTTTTACTACTGGTTCAGAAGAAACTGTGATAATAACTGAATTGTTTTTTCAAACTGTAATCTGATATGGTTTTAGTTGTAATGTACTAAGCATATAGACGTGACCTCAGTCTTAAAAATTGTGGTGGGTGTTAAAGTTAACACTTCTCTGCAAACCACATTTTTTAGCAGAATCCAGAAATAGTCAAGAAGGCTAAACTGGTTATGGTAGTTTGCTTTCACTGTCACAAGGCTTTGCTAACTAAATAATGTGTTTGGTAAGACTCTCCCAGTAGCTAAGAAAACCCCACTCAAACCCAGAAATTTCTGTAATAAAATGTGACTTCTGTAAATGTCTAGTATCTAGAAATTGTTAATATGAAAGCTGATGTTCTAGGCATCAATTTTTGAAGTAGTTCCTATTCAGGAAACTTAAATGCCAGAGGCATCTGTAGTGAACAGTATTTTGAAAAAGTGCATCTGTTGTTATCGTAGGACCTTACTGGCAGTTCTAAGCATTGTGTTTTGTTTGGGAATAAGAACAGAATGTGTTAAAGCACTACCTAATCTTTTATAAGCTATAAAACCCAGTCTAAATTCCATTATAATAGTAACCAGAAACCTGTTTAGATGTCTGAAATATCACAGCATGGCAGTGGCAGATTAATGGGTATTTTAATGACATGGAGAACTGCAGTATCTATTTTAGTAAACCAGCATGAACTTTTCAAAATACTAGTTGTTTTATCTGAAGTACACAGAGATATTAATATCAGTCCATTTTAAAGAAAAAAGATCATCATGACATTTCAAGAGTGCCAGTAGATAGTTTTGACTATATGCTTTCCCATTGATTTAAGAGCGTAATGCATTTTCATTCAGCCCCAACATACATTATCTATCCCTTTTATCTGTGCAGAGACAGAGTAAGAAGCACTTATTCTTTTAATACTTTTGTTAAATGTTTGCAGTGTTATTTCATTTTTTTCTCTGTGCTGCATTAAGTCAACAATAACAAGTATAATGTATGGTTTTCATTCAGGCTGACGTACTCAGTTACTGTACTCAAGGTGTTTAGCATTGCAGTAATTTCTGATATCATAATTCAAAATTGAATTAACTGCTTCTACATTTTGTTACTCTCCAGCTCCCAAATTATTTAGTATTAATGAGAAAATTTGATTCCCTTTGTGAACTTACCGATACAACATAAAGTTGTTGTGATGCTGGTCTTAGGGGAAAAAAGTATCCAGATATGTCTGGAATTGCTCAGTTACTAACTTCTCTCTAATTTCCCCCTAACAGGAAAGAGGTCAGAGAGTGTTTGATAGCCAGCCAAGAAAGTTGCATCATAAATATTTTAAAATGACAAATAAAATTCCATTAATTGTGATCTTCTGTTTATATGAAACTGTAGTGATGCACCTAAGTCAAAACAGACTGAACATGCTGTGCTGTTCCTGGCTGGTGTTTTCAGGATATTAATGCTATCAGAATATTTGCTAAGCGTGGTTGGTTTAATTGAAGGTACATTGAAAATGTCATCAGCCATTGTCATGATGAGATGCACAGATGGGCTAAAAGTTCCGTTATTTCTTTGTCAGTTATTCCTTCACTGACAAGCTGTATGTTAGGATTTTTATTTTTTTTTCTTTTTTAATCTTAAAACTTTTTGTGTGTTCTTCATTTAATTCTTCACTTTGTTTTTTTTCAAGCAGCCTCAAATTTGATTTGAACTGTCTGATTTGTTCTGTTGTGTCTCAGAGAGACATGAACAGTGAGCAAACCTAATATAAAGTAATATTTGATAACAACTAGTATAAAGTAATATTGGATAACAACTACAAGCCCTGACTCAGTCTTCTCAGTAGGAGTATATAATCTTACCCTTGCTCTTTGTTTTTCAACTTGTTCTTGCTGTTTGATCTTCAACTTGTTCCTGAGCCTTTGCTATGATGGCTGGATGTTTTCTTTTTGCTAAAAATACCTTGCAGTTTAAGAAAAGTTTAACAAAGAATTTACTTGATGTCTTGATGAAATCTGCATTTCAGAACCTTTTGTCTAGTTGATTTACACTGATAACTTAAGCCTTTCCGCTTTAGATTGCTGAAAGGCAGACCTTTGTCTTCATAGAGACTAGATTGCAAAAAACTGACCAATATGGAGATTTTCACACAAATAATGACTCTATGCTGATCTTTACAGATCTATACTTGTTGATCTATACAGTAGGGATTGATAGCAATGATAAACTACTTTGTATGATCTTTAGCTCAGGATGACAGACTGAAGAACTATTTGAGAGGAAATTCATTGCTTCTTTTCAGTGTGGCCTTTCAATGATGCAATGAAAGAGAGACATATTTAAAATATCTCCTCTGTTAGGTAGCCTCATTTTTGCTTTCCAAGGATGTTTCCCTGGTAAGTCCAGCATTTCCCTCTTTCTCTCTTGAAGCAGAGGACTACCCATGTCACCATTTCATTTCCCTGGTAATTTTAAGGTCCTCCCACAAGTTTTGCTGCCTTTTTGCTTCTGAGTAATGCCCCCCCACCTTTTTTTTTTGTGTGTGTGTGTCAGCATATCTTCATTTGTCAGAGGCTCCTGTGAACACTGACTCCTTTTGGGTTTGCCTAATGTCTCTGGTATCCCTGATGGTCTGGATCTCCTGGACACTGTAAACCAGGAAAAATACCTAGTACTTTTTGTTTGTTTTTCTACTTCCAGGTTTGCAGATACAGAGCTGCTCCTATTGCCACACTACTTGGTTATGTAAACATTTCCTATGTATATGTTGCTTACAGTAGCTTTTGTTTGAAAAACAGTACTGCTATGTTTTTTTACAAAGTTAAACCTTCCTGAATGAGACTTGAACAGTTGAAAAAGATGGATTGCTAAGATTTTTTTAATTTTTTTTTTTTTTTTTGGTGTGCCATGAGTTAATTTCTGACATTAAAATCGTGAGATAGGTACTCCAACACAACTGGAGAACATACAGTTCTAAACAATCAGTAATCATATTTATTGGATAAAATATTTATTTTAAAATTCCAGTATAGTTAGCAGATTAAGCATGCCACTTGTCTGCAGTCAGGGCAATGGACAGAATCCTGGAATAGAAGTGAAAGCAAACAAATTGACTAAGGTGTGATTGTCACTTTAATTGCATAATATTGAACATATGTCAGCAGGAGAGACAAGAAGAGGGAGATCAGAGGCTCATGGATGGGTGTTACCATGTAAGTGTGCCAGCTACTTCAGGGACTATATTGTTTTGAGCATGTGAATTGGGACTAAATCAACTGGGAAAGAGCACAGCTATCTAAAACAGCAATACTGAGACTCAGGAATAAAAATAGGTTTCGGATATATGTTGTAAGAGATAATACCAATACCTTATATGTTTGCTGGCAGCTAGAGACTTCTTGGGCTGGAGAATGGACAGTGAGGGTAGTAGAGGGCAGGGGCTGAAGTCTGCTTATAAAGGGTTTCAAGAACCTTGTGCCAGTGTCAGACTTGATGCACTGTGGTCTCATGGTCTTTTAGTATGCTTGAAGGCCTAAATTTTGTATTTTTTCCTCTGGCAAGCTACCTTTAACAAGGCCTTATACAGCATGTTTTCTGTATTTTCTCAGCCACCATCATACCGATTTACTCAAATAGACTGTGGTTTTATGGTTCTTGGGGATTTCTTTATCTTTGCCTCTCTTCAAAGAGTGAGGAGACCAGGGAGCAAGCATATTGTGTGTCTGTTTGGTAACACAAGTAGTTAGCATGGTGCAAGCCCAGGAAGACACACTCTGTAAGCTCTAGGATACAGAAGTAATTTGGCCTTTGTGTTGCTAGACTGGGTGGTGGGAACAGGATTCAAAGTGTGAGATATCTGCTGGAGAGGAACGAAAATAGCTCAGAATGCAGCTATAACCATGTGAACAATGGGTCTTGTTCTTGCAGCAGTGAGCCACATACCAGTTTATCATATACATTCATGTAAGGAACTCTGTCCCGTGTATAACTTGGTTTGCACCAATGTACACTGACCATATACAGGAATTCTGGATGCTGTCTGATGTTGTCTTTCTCAAGCTTTATAAACAGCCTGGGAAGTTGTCCTGGTTTCGGCTGGGATAGAGTTAATTTTCTTCCTAGTAGCTGGTATAGTGCTGTGTTTTGGATTTAGGATGAGAATAATGTTGATAACACACTGATGTTTTAGTTGTTGCTGAGCAGTGCTTACACTAGTCAAGGACTTTTCAGCTTCCTCTGCTCTGCCAGGTGCACAAGAAGCTGGGAGGGGACACAGCTGGGACAGTTGATCCCAACTGCCCAAAGGGCTATTCCATACCATATGGCGTCATGCTCAGTATATAAACTGGGGGGAGTTGGCCAGGGTGTAGTGATCACTGCTTGGGGACTGGCTGGGCATCAGTCGGTGGGTGGCAATCAGTTGCATACTTGTTTTTTTGTTTTTCCCTTGGGTTTTGTTCCTCTCTCTCTCCCTCTCTCATTATTTCCTGTTTTATTAAAATTTATTATTATTATTATTTTATTTCAATTATTAAACTGTTCTTATCTCAGCCCACAGGTTTTCTCTACTTTTGCTCTTCCGATTCTCTCCCCCATCCCTCTGGGAGGAGGGAGGGTGAGTGAGCGGCTGCGTGGTGCTTAGTTGCCGACTGGGGCTAAACCATGACAGAAGTCTTACAAAAATCGTGACACAGAAATGATGGAAATTGAAAATTCTAAAATAAAGTTTTATTCTATGTATATTTATGTATCCTCAGACTTAAAAAAGCAAAGTCTACTCTTTCACCTGAAATATGGCAAATGTAGTCTGTTTACAAAGAATATTTTTTTTTCTGGGAAAACTGTGTTATTAGGTAGTGTCAAGAAGAAGAATCGCAGAATCCTTTAGGTTGGAAAAGACCTTTAAGATAATCAAGTCCAACCGTAAACCTAACACTGCCAAGTCCACTATACCATGTCCCTAAGCACCTCGTCCAAACGTCTTTTAAATACCTCCAGGGATGGTGACTCAACCACTTCCCTGGGCAGCCTGTTCCAATGCTTGACAACCCTTTCAGTGAAGTAAAATTTCCTAATATCCAGTCTAAACCTCCCCTGGCACAACTTGAGGCTGTTTCCTCTCGCCCTATCACTTGTTACTTGGGAGAAGAGACCGACCCCCACCTCTCTACAACCTCCTTTCAGGTAGTTGTAGAGAGCGATAAGGTCTCCCCTCAGATTCCTTTCCTCCAGGCTAAACAACCCCAGTTCCCTCAGCTGCTCCTCATAAGACTTCTGCTCTAGACCCTTCCCCAGCTTCGTTGCCCTTCTCTGGACACGCTCCAGCACCTCAATGTCTCTCTTGGAGTGAGGGGCCCAAAACGGAACACAGTATTTGAGGTGCGGCCTCACCAGTGCTGAGTACAAAGGGACAATCACTTCCCTACTCCTGCTGGCCACACTATTTTTGATACAAGCCAGGATGCCATTGGCCTTCTTGGCCACATGGGCACACTGCCGGCTCATGTTCAGCTGGCTGACGCTCCCAGGTCCTTTTCTGCTGGGCAGCTTTCCAGCCACTCTTCCCCAAGCCTGTAGCATTGCATGGGGTTGTTGTGACCCAAGTGCAGGACCTTGCACTTAGCCTTGTTGAACCTCATACAGTTGGCCTTGTCCCATTGATCCAGCCTGTCCAGGTCCCTCTGCAGAGCCTTCCTACCCTCAAGCAGATCAACACTCCTGTCCAATTTGGTGTCATCTGCAAACTTCCTGAGGGTGCACTTGATCCCCTCATCCAGATCATTGATAAAGATATTAAACAGAACTGGCCCCAATACTGAGCCCTTGGGAACACCACTTGTGACCGGCCACCAATTGGAGTAAACTCCATTCACCACAACTCTTTGGGCCTGGACATCCAGCCAGCCAGTTCTTTACCCAGCAAAGAGTAAGAAGCTATGCTTCAATTTTTTATTTTTATTTTTTTAAAGGGAAGAGTTTAACTCTTAGGAAGTCTTACATTACCTGGAAAATCAAATCTCAAAAGCTGTAGCATAGGAATTACAGAAATGTATGTACCAGATTATTTTCAGTACTTTCTGATGTACAGTATTTTTGTTTGTTCCAAAGGTATAGAATTATTTGCTAAAAATACTCCAGTCTATGGAGAATGTATCACTGTGCTTATAAACTCTGCAGGATCAGCTTTCAGGGTTTTCAAATTTATGAATTAATAATAATATAAATAACTAAAGTTCTAACAAAAGAAAACTCATGGAACGACTCAGCAGGAATTTGGAAATTCTATACAGTAGTCCTGAAATGCTTTTTTCAACTTTATGAGTGCAACCATCCAGCCAATTCCTTATCCACCAAGTGGTCCACCCGTCAAATCCATGTGTCTCCATTTTAGAGACAAGGATGTTGTGCGGGACAGTATCAAATGCTTTGCACAAGTCCAGGTAGATGACGTCAGTCGCTCTTCCCTTATCCACCAATGCTGTAACCCCATCGTAGAAGGCCACCAAATTTGTCAGGCACGATTTGCCCTTAGTGAAGCCATGTTGGCTGTCACCAATCGCCTCTCTGTTTTCCATGTACCTTAGCATAGTTTCCAGGAGGCTCTGCTCCATGATCTTGCCGGGCACAGAGGTGAGACTGACCGGCCTGTAGTTCCTTTTTTCCCTTTTTCAAAATGGGGGTTATGTTTCCCCTTTTCCAGTCACTGGGAACTTCACCAGTCTGCCATGACTTTTCAAATATGATGGATAGTGGCTTAGCAACTTCATCCGCCAGTTCCCTCAGGACCCTCGGATGCATCTCATCAGGTCCCATGGACTTGTGCACCTTCAGGTTCCTTAGATGGTCTCGAACCTGATCTTCTCCTACGGTGGGCAGTACTTCATTCTCCCAGTCCCTGCCTTTGGATTCTGTGAGTTGGGCGGCGTGGCTAGGGCACTTGCCGGTGAAGAACGAGGCAAAAAAGTTGTTGAGTACCTCAGCCTTCTCCATGTCAGTTGTAGCCAGGTCTCCTGTTTCGCTCATCGGGGGGTACAGTTTCTTTCATCTTCCTTTGTTGTCTTATGTACCTGAAGAAACCCTTCTTGTTATTTTTCACATCCCTAGCCAAGTTCAGCTCCAGCTGTGCCTTGGCTTTCCCGATCCCCTCCCTGCACTCCCGGGCCATATCCCTATAATCTCCCCAGGATGTGTATCCCTGCCTCCACTGCCTATGCATTTTGGTTTTGTGTTTTAGTTTGGCTAAGAGGTCTTGACTTAGCCAAGCTGGCCTCCTGCCTCCCCTGCCCGACTTCTTGCATGTCGGGATTGAGAGCTCTTGCGCCCTAAGAAAAATGTCTTTAAATATCTCCCAGCTCTCGTTCTCTCCTTTGCCTCTGAGGGCAGTTTCCCAAGGGATCCCACGCACTAGCGCCCTAAACAGCCGAAAGTTTGCCCTTCTGAGGTTTAGGGTCCTGACTCTACTTTTTACCCGTCCTGTACCCCTCAAGATTGAGAATTCCACCAGGGCATGATCGCTGCAGCCCAGGCTACCTCCAATCTTGACCTCTCCGATAAGTTCTTCCACATTAGTGAGCAACAGGTCCAGCAGTGCCTCTCCTCTGGTCGGGCTCTCCATCACCTGTACTAGGAAGTTGTCCTCAATGCACTCCAGTAGTTTCCTGGACTGCTTGCAGTTCGCTGTGCCGCTTTTCCAGCGGATGTCCGGGTGGTTGAAGTCCCCTATCAGGATCAGGGCCTGCGAGCGTGATGCTTCCTGCAGTTGAAGAAAGAACTCTTCATCAACTTCCTCTTCTTGATCGGGTGGCCTGTAGTAGACACCAACCACAAAGTTTCCTTTGTTGGCTTGGTCTCTAATTTTCACCCATAAGCTCTCGACTTGCACATTGCTGTTCTTCAAAGATAGCTTTGTGCAATCAATCCCGTTTTTGGCATAGAGGGCAACTCCCCCACCTCTCCTTCCTTGCCTGTCCCTTCTGAATAGTTTATAGCCATCAATCACAGCACTCCAGTCATGCGATTCATCCCACCAAGTTTCTGTGATAGCAATCAGGTCATAGTTTTCCATCTGGGCAGCAGCTACCAGCTCCTCCTGTTTGTTTCCCATGCTGTGTGCATTGGTATAGAGGCACTTCAGCTGGGCTATCAGCCACATCCCCTTTTTAGAGGAGCTCACCCTAATTCCCTTGAGGCAATTCACAGGTGCTTCCCTGTTGCTTCCTAATGCCTCAGCAGCCCCTAGCTCTTCTTTAGTGCTTAGAACTCCATCCCCTTCCCCCCCAAATCTAGTTTAAAGTTCTGTTTATAAGTCCAGCCAGGTTGTTGCCCAGGACACTCTTGCCCCACTTGGTCAGTTGAGCCCCATCAGCTGTCAACAGGCCCGGTTTCTCAAAGGTATGCCCAAGATCGTAGAAGCTGAGACCTCGAGTACGGCACCAGCTGCATAGTGATACAATACTGTGAGGACTATGCCAAGGTACAAAGGGACAATTTGTTCTTAGTTTTTGTTTCCAGTGTCCTCTGTTATTAAACACATCTCAATGTTATTAAACATTATCTCACTATCAAAAGACAACATTCTCAATGTCTCTCCCGATTCAAATCTTTCTTGTCCAAACTCTTCACAAAGTTATACTGGCCCTGCAGAAAGCACATGTTCAGCAACTTACAAGAGCTGAATTCTTGTTAATCTTGTTCAATATCAGCTGGTGTAAATTCTTTGGGCCAGTTTACCATTGTCATTTAGGCTGAATTGCTTCATGCATGTGAAGTGGCATTGATTCAAATGGGACTAAAATGTGTGTGAGACTGTTCCATGGAAGAAAGAAGAGCAAAATGGTCCTTTGGAATTTTCTTAGCTGTTTCTTTGATAGCAGAAAATGTCTGCTTTATTCTATGCCTTTTAGGAAGGTAAGTTCATTAAATCCCAGAGCATATTACTGTTTTGTGCCTTATGACATTTGTTTGTGTGGTCATTGAAAAGATAGTCATTCCAGCAACTGATATTTTCATCTCAAGATGTATAAAAATTTATAGTTAAGGGCATGTTTTCTGGCTGCATTACATCTATGAGGCTACAGCTACATTTTCAAAGTCTTAGTTTTTGAAATGATCTTCTTTTTTATCTGTGATGTGTTAGCAGCCATTATCTGTGTTGTCTTTCTATTTCTTATGACAGGTAAAAATACCTTTACAAAAAATTGTTTGAAAGCCTGGTTTTACTGAAGACAACAGCAACTACAACTGTTAATTGTAGTAGGACCAAGATTTCAACGTCCTCTTGTAACAGAATTCCCTCTTAGAACAAAACCAGCTTAAAATTCTTCTTCTGAATGAATTTTACTAGGGATCAGCTTAAGTGGAACATAAAGATAACAGTTTAGTCTGGCTCTGGACCTGAACATTCCAGAGGTATATTTCATCCTCTTTAAGCTCTATGACAACATTTTTGATACATACTGATCTTGTTTGTAAACATTCTAACACATGAAAATGCTGCATAGAAGAAACTTTTTTGTTGTTTTTTTAGAAATAAACTATTGACATTCACCTCTGTCTTAAATTATATGATTAATTTCCTTTATTGCTTTTGATGGGCTCAGTTATGATTAGGGTATTGGTCATCAATCTCCTATACTGGGTAAATGCCTTTTGTGGCTGGTGACATTATTAGTGATCTCAGAGGTACAAAAATGTACAAATCATTAAACATGTTTATATCTAGAAGGGCTGATCTTGTTGTTGTTGGTTTTTTTTTCATTTTTAATGTGCTATTTTGGAGCAAAGTGGTGTTGCTAGAAGGTTATTGTTTCACTTGACATCTGTGTTGCTTTAATTTTTTCTCTTTTAACGGCTTGGATTGAGGATGAGTGTCCCCATACTAAAAGAGTTAGATGAATGCAATAAAGAAGGAGTTAGTTTAATTTAAGTAATATCAATGTATTTTGATGGTCCCACTTATTTGAACAAATGCTTTTTATTAGCATTGTTTTGTTAGTGTTTCATTTTGGAGAACTTCTATGGAAAGAAGATTGCCAAATGAAGCCTGTACAAGCATCAGGTATACAAACTTTGCACTTGACTCAGACAAATTTGCTGTTTGTTCCATTTTCCTTTTATAGCAAATGTTTCTTGTGAACAAAACAAATGACAGTCTGCATTTGTAGGCTTTGATTCAACAAACACAGCTGGTGTTTGCATCCTTGAAGTCACTGGAGTTGCTTATTATCTTAAAGTTAGCACATATGTGTTCTGCTAGGTTGGAGCCCTAGAAATATGTCTGAATTTCTCCTCCATCCCTTCTCCCACATTCATTTATACATTGGAGCATTAGATCACACAGTTTCTATAATTCTACATTTTAGGAAGTGCAGTGTAGCCTTGGATCTTCTCTCTGGTCCCCTCACCCCCAGCAAAAAGTCTTTGCATCAGCCTTCCTGCAAATGTTGAATTTGTTCATGCACTGAGGGAAATGTGATAATGGAAATGAAAAACAATGTATAGAGCACCAGACTAATTAATTCATAGAATAAGATTTTTTCATCCTTAGAAGTTGTACAGAACAAAATAACATCAGAAGTTTTTTTTTCTTTTTTAATTAATGACTGGCAGAAAAGTGGACTAAGAATTTTTTATGTCTGTACAAATCTATATTATGATGTAAGAAGAAAATTCCCTCCTGCTTAGAGAATGTACCTAAGACCTATAGATTGTTAAAGAACCATGGATTTTTCACCCAGAAGGTGGATTGGTTTTGAATATCAGCACTTAACTTAATGTTCCCAAAATAGCAGAATCTCATGCAGGAAATTAAATAAAAATATCTCTTACAATATGAAGATGTGTAGAGTCATTGAAAGTCATCTTGGAGTGGGTAGATTTCCTGTGGTCTTTTACATACTAACTGCAATAAAATAAGCACTTTTATTTTTCTGTTTAAGAAATTAAAGCTCATGCAATTGTATCTCTATGAGTAAGATTTATGGTTAAATGTAATAAAAAGTGCAGACCAAACTGAGTCATACCATTCCTTATAGTGAATAGTGCCATAATGTGTGGATAGTACCATTGTCATCAATGGGACTATTCAGTCTCAGGAAATGTTGTACAGATGGGCTTTGCAATAATCGGATGGGTTGGAATTTGTTCAAAGGGAATATTTTAACATTCATTTCTGGCAAAATTAAACTGTCCCACCCTGAGAGGTATATTATGTAAGTTAAAATTTATTCTGTGCAGCTTGATGTTGTGCTCACCTGTTCATGTCAGGAATTCTGTGTGTATGTATCAGCAGTTTCATCAGAGTTCATTCAGTAGCTGTATGTTCACCCAGATCCTTTACGTGCATAACACAATATTCATTCAATATTCTTTGCAACAATACTTGCTAGTTTCTTTTCAAGAAAGCAGTGGGACGTCACTTGTAATCCAGGGTCAAATCTTGTTACAACAGAAGTTGCTGGTAAGGTTTGTGTTGATGTTTGTGGAGCAGGATTAGGCCCTGAACCATTAGAATGTGGTTGTCATTGCACTGAACAAATCTTTCACCTGTGGTGTCAACAACTTTGAACTTGTGCCACACAGACCTCCAGTAACTGAGTTGGCTGATGTTGCTTATGCCTCACCTTGTTCACTTTACGGGGGATCCACTCACACAAAGCTCAAAGGAGGATTGGAGCTAGAGATGAGATGTTCTCCTAGACAGGAGCTCTGCTTCTTAAACACCTACCCAGCTTTTTTGAATCTGATAGTAATCTGGCTGGTTGAATATTTTCCAGCCTTTACTATTCCAAAACAATAAAAAAAATTGAGGACAGTAATGTGAAGGGGTGAAACAAATGGTATGTATTAAAATATGTAATAAGTATACATATCTGAATTAGGGGAATATAAACACTTGCAGAATCCTGAACAAGTAAATATTGTTTCTACTAACTTTTATGGCAAATTTCCTGTTGATTCATTAGGGCCAGGAATTTAACTTGAAACAGAAGTTGAGGTTGAGGTAGAGAGGTTAATTGGCAGTAGCTGTACTTGTCAGCAGCGAAAATGTAAATGGATTTTCTAATGCACACTATTATCTGGAATATATGGTATGCTGTGGTAGCACACTGTGTGCCATATTCCTCACCCTTTCACGTTACTTCCCCTCATTTTTAATGACTCATTCTGTATATTAAGTGTGGAAACTATTCCAACAGTGCACATTCTTTACACAGCTGAACTGACACGTCTGAAGCTGCCTCTGGCTACTGCTTATAGACTGCCTTGCCTTTCTTTCATGGAGAATATTTTTTGCCTAATTTTAGTCATGCAAATCCTGCAGTATGATGTTGTCATAAGTCCTTGTGCAGTAGAAGGCGGCAGTCTGCCTCCTTGTTCATATATGGCTTTTATGTTGTTGCCATGTACCAGCTCTGATGTCACCTGAATGTCACATGCATTTCATTTTGTGTGAACTAAATGCATCAGAAGGGGAAAAAAAAGGTTTTCTGCAAGAGAGAAAAATATCTATCCAATTGTGACTTTTGTAATGACAGTAATGAAAAATAATAATAATTAATTGTATTTTATTTGATGTTGTAAAGAAAAAAATACCACCAAAAGTTAAGAAAAACATAGGGCAGATGATGGTAATCAGAGGGCAGGGGTCTAGGAGCTACATTGTGCTAGAAAGCTGTACTAGGGCATGTGCCCGGGCACTAGAACTGGATCGTCTCTACTGTTGCATTGTCAGAACAGCCACCGCTGTGCTGCTGGCCCAGCCCAGCTGCCCCTCTCCCAAGCAATTCCTGGGCAGGATTTGGGAGTTAGCACTGCCCAACAGCCATTTATAGGCAGGAGTTTAGATGTGCCCTCTCTGTTTTGCAGTCTAAGGCAGTTTAGTAGTAGAGACCCAAACAATTAATTGCCACTTATTTAAATCCCCAATTACTCACTGTGAAAGATGAGTTGCATTTGTTTCATTCTGACATTTACAGAATATAGGCCACTGGATGAGTTGTGCCTAAAATTCTTTTAGTCCCTCAGATGTACACTTTGAAATATAAGTTAGTTTTCTAAGTGCCTTTGTGGAGCCTCAAACTACAGTCACTCTTAGAGTAGCTTTCTGGACCAAGTTCCTGTTTTCCCACCTGTTTATAACACATTTAACTCAGTTTTAATGCTTGTGTGTCTTTTCTGAGCCCTGTGCCAGCACACCTTTGCTGTGAGACTTACTCCATTTTAAACAAAGCATAATTTATTACTTTTTCACCTTTAAATAGGTTGGTTAATGCTATGAGAGGCCTAGAATGAGCTTCCTTACCTAAGCTTAACCTCTGCCATTTGCGTATTTATGTTTCTGCCTTAGTAAAGCTACTTTTTTCCCCTGTTTATCTAGATTTTAAAGTTGTGTTCAGGGCATCCTCTTTCCTTCCATGGTCAGCAACTTTGGTTTAGCATTCCTGTTGTTCTTAAATTCAACTTTGATGAATGGATTTTGATAATCTCTTATAAACTGCTTTTCACTGTTTCTTTCCAGTGGTGGTGTGCCATTTCCTAACAGCTTCTCTTGTAGCTGTTTCCTTTACTGGGATTCCTAGGAGTCCTGCTGGTGTACAATGCATGTCACCCCTTCATCCCTCACAGATGGAGGGAAGGGGCCGGAGTAAGATCAGTTTTGTGGTTGGTTTAGTTCAGCAAGCTGCAGTCAACTCTGGCCATTGCCAGGTAGCTGAGAAAGTACAAGAAATTGCTTGTAAAGCAGAGGGTAATCTGCCTCCTAGATTTTGCTTACTCCTTATCCCTAATTCGTTTACTGTTCCGTCCAAATTTTGTTAGCACTCTGCAGTTCTTTAATTTTTTTTTTAATTGCTTCATAATATATAGAAAGAAAATGAATGAGTATAAGTACTTGGCGTTAATCACATTTATACTTTATACAGATTAATTATGTGTTAGATTTGAAGTATCTCCTTTTATTGTTTTTAAATTTGTAATGTTTTCATGTCAATTAATGACCTTGTTCTTGTGTCATGAGGCAGGGAGAAGGAAAACTTTTATTTGCTTTCTCCATACTTCATCATAGTGCACAATTGTCATTGACAGTCTGTTCCTTTCAGAAGCTAAGTTTTTTTTTTTTTTTTCATCTGTTTTGATTATTGTATATGAGGTTTCCAGCCCTTTGATCATTTGCATTGCTTTTCTCTGAATCCTGCCTAGTTCTGCAATATCCTTTTTGAGACTGGGTAATCAGAAGCACATACAGCATTCCAGATGAGACTCCACCACTGATTTATATCATGGCATTATAATACTTTCTGTATTATTCACCATCCTATTTCTTGTCCTTCAAAACATCATGTCTGCTTTTTTTACCACAGCTCAACATTAAGCTGAGGTCTTGAATGAGTTTTCTACAGTAATACCAGACTATTTTCCCAAGTTCACACAGTTAATTTAGGATGATGAAAGTATGCTTTTCCTTTTTCTTCTGTCCAGTGTGGGTTATTTTATATGTACTGACATCGAGTTTCATTTGCCATTTTGGTGATTACTTTGGTTTCTCTTGTAAAATTCTCACAGTACTGTCTGGACTCGCCTACCCTAAATAACTTTGAAGCACCTGCAGTTTTTTCTTGCTTACTACTCAGCCTTTGTTCCAGTTTTGACCACTTATTACTGTTCCTTTATTTTTGTGTCTTAGCCAATTTTGATTTATGACAATACTTCACAGCTCACATTTACTATACTGTTTCTGTACTGGCATTTTGAAAGGGACCTTGTTGGAAGTCTGATTTTGTTTTATTAAAGTGCCAACCAGCTCATACGTTCTGTGCTCTATTGATTTGTAACACGTGAACTTCTGGCTCCTCAGACTGTTGCTGAATAAATCTATTTCTCTAATTATCACCCCTTTCTCAAATTTTTCAATGGTGACAAGAGGTCTTGAGTTCTTGCAGTTTAGTAGCAGAGTAAGTGACAGTCATAGGAGACAGGGCAAAGCATGGCTAATAACCTGTGTCACTCACATTGTTTAACCTATTTTTAAAGACCTCTGATGATGTCTCTCAAGCAATTTGATTCAGACCTTAACCTGTCCTTACTGTTAGAAAGTTTCCCCCAACATTTGAAGGTTTTCCTCTTACTTAATCCTAATCTCTGCTTCAGAAACTTAAAACAATGGCTTCTTTGCCTGTCCATCAAAGACATGGAGGACAGGTTATTCCCTCTTTTTTGTATTATCAGAGTATCTGTAGTTTGTTTTTAGATTTCACCTTCACTCTTTTCTTCCTTAGAGTAAACATTCTCAACCTTTTTTCACAGATCATGCTATATAGGTTTCTAATTATTATTGTTCCATGATGTACCATTTCCAGTTCATACACAACTTCTGTAAAGTGCAATTCCACAGGCTGGACACAGCTGACACTTTTCCAATGCTGAGCAGAGCCAAAACACTTTTTTTTTTCCCCCCAAGAGATAGTCACATAAAGCTTATCTCAGGAAGGCAGTTTCAAGCATCAGAAAGCATTATGAGTGTCAAAGAGCAGGAAAGCCCCAAATCTGCTGTTTGTTCTACTGACGCTTCCAGTATTGATGTTCCCAGATACCTGTCATCAGTTGACATCTTTGAAACTATTTCTCTCCTGGGACTTTGCTTATCGGGAATGAAAAGTGTGCTTGCTAGGTAGAGGTGGCATGAGTAGCCTCAGTAAGTCTGGCTTTGTTTACTTTTATTTGGCATTTTATATTATGATTTTGTTAAAAATCCCAGCTGCTGTTTTCATTGTAGAAGTATTACTGCAGTATCATTCTATACAGTGTTAAGGAGTCTGTGAGAAGCCTTTGCTAACTGTGTTGTTTTTTTAAACAGCTTTCAAGGCTGAGATTATGAAAAAATAAGAGTCTGTTTTTATTTCCTCAGTGGGAAGATTCTTTGTCTTTGGGAGGGGATGATGGTAGAGAAGAAAAATCTTGGGCCCATACCTTCACTCATGTAAATTATCTGCTGTATTGGGTTTGCATGGCAAGGTTGTGATAGTGGGGGGGCTACAGGGGTGGCTTCTGTGAGAAGCTGCTAGAAACATCCCCCATGTCCAATAGAGCCAATGCCAGCCGGCTCCAAGATGGACCTGCCGCTGGCCAAGGCTGAGCCAATCAGCGACGGTGGTAGCGCCTCTGTGATAACAGATTTAAGAAGGGGGAAAAAAACCTGCTGCACAACAGCAGCTGGGAGAGAGGAGTGAGAATATGTGAGAGAACCAACTCTGCAGACACCAAGGTCAGTGAAGAAGGAGGGGGAGGAGGTGCTCCAGGCGCCAGAGCAGAGATTCCCCTGCAGCCTGTGGTGAAGACCATGGTGAGGCAGGCTGTCCCCCTGCAGCCCGTGGAGGTTAATGGTGGAGCAGATATCCACCTGCAGCCTGTGGAGGACCCCACACCAGAGCAGGTGGATGTGCCCAAAGAAGGCTGGGACCCCGTGGGAAGCCCATGCTGGAGCAGGCTCCTGGCAGAACCCGTGACCCCGTGGAGAGAGAGGAGCCCACGCTGGAGCAGGTTTGCTGGCAGGACTTGTGACCCTGTGGGGGACCCACACTGGAGCAGTTCGTGAAGAATGGCAGCCCCTGGGAAGGACCCATGTTGGAGAAGTTCATGGAGGACTGTCTCCTGTGGGAGGGACCCCATGCTGGAGCAGGGGAAGAGTGTGAGGAGTCCTTTCCCTGAGGAGGAAGGAGCAGCAGAGACAACGTGTGATGAACTGACCACAACCCCCATTCCCTGTCCCCCTGCACTGCTCGGGGGAAGGAGATAGAGAAAATCGGGAGTAAAGTTGAGCCCGGGAAGAAGGGAGGGGTGGGGGGAAGGTGTTTTAAGATTTAGTTTTTATTTTCTCATTACCCTACTCTGATTTGATTCGTAATAAATTAAGTTAATTTTCCCAAGTCGAGTCTGTTTTGCCCATGACAGTAATTGCTGAGTGATCTCTCCCTGTCATTATCTTGACCCACGAGCCTTTCTTTATATTTTCTCTCCCCTGTCCAGCTGAGGAGGGGAGCGATAGAACGGCTTTGGTGGGCACCTGGCATCCAGCCAGGGTCAACCCACCACATCTGCTTAAAGTTTTTTCAACTTTTTCATAAATAGGTAGACTACAGGTATTGATACACCTGCTATATTTTTGTGTAGTAATGCAGGAAATATGTGGAAAAATATAGCAATTACTTTACAGACCCCACATAATTAAGTTTGCCTTTGACGAGTAGTGGGCAAATTGTGGTATAGAAAGCTCATTTTATGTGGTACAGATTGGAAGGAAGGGGATTAGATTGTGATGTATTTTTGGCTTTGTAATTTAAAATAATTGTCAGAATTTGCAGAACCCTTGGAAATTCACTGTATTTATTTGAATCAAACAAACTAGAGTAGTCCTATATATCAGGTGGGCGGTCTGAAATGTGAATACTAATGCTGTCTGTAGAGTACATTATATTTTGACAAAGGAGGAATGGCACAGCAAAGAGTCAGAGTTTGTAGAGTGGCATCAGAGAAGTGGAGCCCATGGGAAAAAGTTAAATGAACGAAGCAAAGACAGAAGGCTACTGTGATCCTGAGTGATGGACCACTGTGTGCATTATTTAGTAGTCATCCCTGTCCAAAGGTGTTCTGAGTTCTGCAGATGAATACAGTCCTTGCCCAGCCAAAGCTGTCAGTTGGTCCATACAGTAAGGATGAAACTAAAAGAATGAGGCTTTGCTGGACTTCCTCTGTTTCTCTTACAGTTCTTAATTTTTTTATTTTATTTTTTAAATAGGGTAAATAGAATTGAACAGTGTCTTGCAGGTGAGAGTGCAGTGCTGCTTTTTGCAAGGATTTTATAATATTTCTTCAAGCATCCTTGCTTTTTGTTTGTCTTTTGGGTCATTATTGCACACTGAACAGGATTCTTAACTGAATGATTATTGGTAAATGACAGTGAACTCAGAACCAAGCAACGTTCAGATTAGGCCATCTTTGCTTTGAATGGCACAGTTCTGAATTTTATTTGTTGCTCTCCATTTGCCTAGCTTTGTAAAGATCCTCCGATACTTCTGTCGTGGTTTAACACCAGCCGGCAACTAAGCACCACCCAGCCGCTTGCTCACTCCCCCCACAATGGGATGGGGGAGAGAATCAGAAGAGTAAAAGTGAGAAAACTCGTGGGTTGAGATAAGAACAGTTTAATAGGGAAAGCAAAAGCTGTGCACACAAGCAAAGCAAGGAATTCCTTCACTCCTTCCCATGGGCAGGCAGGTGTTCAGCCATCTCCAGGAAAGCAGGGCTCCATCACGCGTAAGGGTTACTTGGGAAGACAAACGCCATCACTCCAAATGTCCCCCCTTCCTCCTTCTTCCCCAGCTTTATATACTGAGCATGACGCCATATGGTATGGAATAGCCCTTTGGGCGGTTTGGATCAACTATCCTGGCTGTGTCCCCTCCCAGCTTCTGCACCTGGCAGAGCAGGGGAAGCTGAAAAGTCCTTGACTAGTGCAGCAACAACTAAAACATCTCTGTATTATCAACACTGTTTTCAGCACAAATCCAAAACATAGCCCCATACTAGCTACTAGGAAGAAAATTAACTCTATCCCAGCCAAAACCAGCACATTCTCCACCCCTTATTCCATACCATTTATGTCATGCTCAGGTCTCACACTATCCAATACATTCTCATTACCCACCAACCACCCTTCCCATCCTTTGATATAATACACACATATAATTCCCTTAGTCTATGGACCACTCCTGTAAAATGTCTGTAACATGTCCATAAATGTCCACAAAATGTCCACTGAGTTCATTTAGTCCAAGACTCTGGGCTCCATCTGTTATGGTGGTCACTCAGGACAGGAGAGGTGGTGTGTTGCTTGGAGTTATTGGGCACCAAAGCCAGCTCAGGTCGGGTCACTGCTGCACTGGCACTGCTTCTTGTAAGGCTTCTCCTCCATTGGTTCAGGTGGTTCCTGCTATAGTAATTCCTATAACATGCAACTCAAATCATGGGTTATAACAATTTAAAGGTATTTGCATTACAGTCTCCACCCCTGGTCCCTTTGTGCCAGACCATTGGGTTTAACATTGCAATGAACTCCTCCCCTTGCCCCTGCTCCAGCTTGGACTTATCCACAGACTTTAGTCCCTTAGGGAAGTACATGCTCCAAGCGGAGCCTTATTTATGAGCCACAGTCTCTTCAGGGGTATACCTGCTGCAGCTGCCGCAGCTGCCGAAATCAGGACTCAATAGTCGGGATGACTATTAAGCAGGTATTCTTTATTGTAGCGCTGGGCAGCACTGGGGATCGCTCCGCCACAAGTGCTCCGCCAGGTTAGCACAACACATCAGTTCATATACAGAAAAATCATACATATTCATCAGATTTCCTGAAAAGGGCAGTCTTATGGTGATGAGTTCCCAGAATTAATTTACATAGTCCAAGCATGCGCAGTAAAATTAGGGTTAGGGTCTTTTCACCCTCCCGGTGGTCTTCCATAGTCTTCCTCACGTTGTCCGCTAGTTGAACTTTGGGCTTCCTTTGTCCATATATAGTCAATGAGTTAGCTCATCAGTCCTTCGGCCTCGGAATGTTACAAGGGGGTCGATTTAAGCTAGTTCTTTGGTGCTTATCTTCGGCACAAAGGTCCTGAGTTCCTGTTATCAGTGATTTAATTAGGAAGCCTAACGAGCTTGCTCAAGGCCTGCTTAGTCCTATCAGGTAAGAAGTCACAGGAAATGTCCCACCATCAACTCTGCTCAGCAGGTAACCAAAACTATCTTTGCAGGGGAAGAGAACAAAAGAGAACAAGGATGTGAGTGAAACTAAAAAAATGCAAGTCTATGTCTTAGTCAGGGATTGTCAGGGATTTAACCCTTTCACAGCATAGACTTTATCCACAGCCACAGTCGCTTTGAGGTGCACCTTATCCAGTGTGGCCTTCTCCATGGGCCACAATGCCTTCAGAGATAGACCTGCTCCAGTGTGGCCTTACCCACAGCCACAGTCTCTTCAGAAGTGTACCTGCTCCAACATGGCCTTACCCCACAGCTCCATCACATGTAATGGTTACTTAGGAAGACAAACACCATCACTCTGAAGGTCCCCCCTTCCTTCTTCTTCCCCCAGCTTTATATACTGAGCATGACGTCATGTGGTATGGAATAGCCCTTTGGGCAGTTTGGATCAACTCTCCTGGCTGTGTCCCCTCCCAGCTTCTTGTGCACCTGGCAGAGCATGGGAAGCTGAAAAGTCCTTGACTAGTGCAGCAACAACTAAAACATCTCTGTATTATCAACACTGTTTTCAGCACAAATCCAAAACATAGCCCCATACCAGCTACTATAAAGAAAATTAACTCAATCCCAGCCAAAACCAGCACAACTTCTCACAGCATTTAATCTTGATTACCTGAAACAATATTGTGTCATCTGCAGATTTTGCTATTGCATTGCTCATTACTTTTCCCGGATGACTCATTTTAGTATGGAAGATTGGATATCCCACCTTTAACTTACTACTGTATTGTTCTTTTCTATGTGATTTTCTTTCAGATTCTGTCTGTATTATGCCAGTGTTTTATCAGCTGCTCAGCTTTTATTAAAGCTTCTTCTGATCACTTGTATAAAATTTTTCTTAAATGTTTATTTACAGAATTAATATTTTTATGCCATTCACATCTTGACAAGGATTTTAGGATTGCCAGAGGTTAATTAGCCTAGGCTCTAAAGTTTCACCAATTGTTTTTCAGGCTTTCTTGCAGGAAGGGGGAGGAGAAAGTATCTGTGTTGAAGTCTTAGGTATGACAGTAGTTCACACTAAAGTGCCCAACCTGAATTAAGTAGTTCTGATGGTGATAACTACCTAACTGTGGTAATGTGGAGCTGAGCATGCAATGCAATATATGTCTGGAAAACCGTATAAACCTCAAATGACCAGCCAGCACTATGCAGTTCCCTACCACAGTTATTGTTCTATTTCTAAGCCAGCTAGTTTCTGTACATAAGCTGTAATCAGTCTTTTAAATGCAGTCTAAATGCCATAAAGTGTTTTGATAACACCATCAGAGGATTTCCATTAGGACAATATGATCAAATTTCTCTTTTTTTTAACCTATGTAGTTATTTTTGGGAAGTCTGTACTGTGATTCTGCCATCTGTTCCATGGGATTGTGGCGTATGCATAAACTTGGCTAGGTAGCTGCTGATTTCCTACATATCAACTGTGACTGACATGCACATATCTCTGCTCACACCACTTGGATATGAAAAGTCTAAGAACCGTATTATACCCAAAGTATTCCTATTATAGCATGGATAATATAGGTTAGATGTCCTTTGCACATGCTACACAGTACTTATTTGTTCATTATGATATGCAGTTTATATAAGCCCATTTGTATTAACATTTACCATCAGTTTTGCTTCTTGCATAGTCAGGTGGTGTGGCTGTCTGAGAATCAGTGAATTATTTTACCTGGCAGCTTCATCATCCTTGGTTTTCTGTGCATAGGCCTCCCCTCCATTTTCTAAACATATCCTGCTAGTCTTGTTAACTGTAGAATTTATTTTTATCACCTATCAGCTCCTACCAAATATGCACAGATCCCTTTTCAAAGATAAAATTCTCCCACTTTTCACAAGTCTGAAGATCCGTAAATTTTTGCTGTCTTTATTTCTCACCCTTAGGACAATGTTTTCTGAAAGGGGACACTAATTCTTAAGAAACATACAACACAGCTTGTCAGGTAAACAGGTGATTACTATAATTAAGAAAGTAGGGTCCAGTGCATAATGCACAAGTAAACACATTCAGAAGTAACTGGTCAGCATTGAATTTAATTTTGTGACCATGTCCCAACTACTGGCATTTTGCATAGCTCTGAGATTTCAATGGCTCCATGCCAGCTTACAGTTGCTGAAGACATGACCCAAGGTATTCAACACTTATTTTTCAGGAGATGACTCTGATTTGTGGAGTCTGCTGGTCTCCCTCTTTTTTCTTTCCTGCAACTAGCTTTCAGCAACTAGCCTTGTCAGACTGTGGTCTCAAAATTCACCCCTGTGTACTAAGAGCCCTCTGTATTTATCTGTATGGCACAAGACAGTGCTGGGCAAAGGTACTTTGAGCTACATCTAAGGATGTTAGCTAGGATGTCATTAGTGTAGCAATGCCCATGATAACCAGCTTGATATGAATTAGAATGTTGCTTTGAAGAGCACCATGTTAGTGCAGTTATACTGCTTCCAGTACTGGAGTTAGCTCATATGGAGGTATTTCAGTTCTCTCTGCATGGCACTGCTTTGTCTGTATAAACACACTTTTTGTACCTCTCTGCTAAGCTTCCTTTTAATCTCTGGCTCAGTCTGTGTTTTGCAACCTTTATTACTATCTGTTTCTCCCCCTCTTCTGGGAAAGATCATCCTTTCAAATCCTGTGGATATGTGGAAAAGGGTTTATGCTGTCATGCGTAATAGCAATTTCATTCTGTTTGGGCAAAATCCATTCATCTGCTAGTATTTTTTAACCAACGTATTCCAAGATAGATCTTACTGCAAATGTTTAAGATGAGGATGCTATAAAGTTCAGATGTAAGGTGTAGGAGCAAACTGAAATACAAAATCCATCTCATTACAAAAGTACTCAAAGATAAGGAATATCCATTCAAAAAATTGTACATTTGAGCAATTACTGTTCATCTCCATGCCTTTTGCCGTGATGTGTTCCATGATGATGCCAAATGAAAATACCCTTGCTTCTTTAGTTTTTTGATGAGTACAGCTCACACAACATCAGTTCAACTCTTGGGCCTATTCCTTTTCTATTGCACTATTATGCTCATGTGTCATCAGTCTGAGTGGATGGTTTTTCTTTTGTTTTATTTTCGTTAAGCTAGATGTCCATATTTGTAAGACCAATTTGAAATGTGAGGCAGAATTTCTCTCTTAAACAGATGGGGCCATCTGTTCAGAAAGTGGAATGACAAGGTCTGGAGCTGAGGATGAGCCAATAGTTCAGGAAAAAAAGTTTGTTTTCAGGCAGGAAGAATAATGCTTCTTCCTTAGGGGAAAAAAACTCCCAAAGCTCATTGGTATCTTTGCTGACATCTACTGTGATGCTAGAATACTGGTCATGAGATGGAGACCAACAAATCCAGGTAACGGATAATTTGGATTATGTACTAATGACTACAGTAGTAACTGGGGACAATGTGGAAATAGGGTAGAGAACATATCTGAAAATAGACTTGCCAAAGTGGTAGAAGCATCCATCTTGTGGATGCTGTTCAGGTTTGTGAAGAACCAGAAAGGGCAATTTCTGAAATACTGCAGTGGTGTTACAATCTTCTACAAGTAGAAGTTAAGTGGCACCAGTGGTGAATGCAGAAAGGCATGAATGAGAGGAGTTTGTTGCACATTATTGATATGTGTATGACCATATGTTTTTAAGATGCTAAGCCCTTCAAGAGGGCTGGGGTATAGTAGTTTTACAAAGTGGCAGAGGGGATGGTGGCAGTCCCATTTTTTGGCCCATGAGTCATTTTATTTTAACTTGCATTACTGCCAGGTTTATATCTCCTCCTTGTTCCTGAGATGTAAGCTAGACATATTGCTAGTATAAGCTGAATATTCAGTAGTAATATATGCTTCTATAAAACTGATTTAAAACAAACAGGAGAAAAATGACTGGAGCTTGCTGTCAAATGCTTTATGCAAAGGATCATTTTCCCAGAAGGTAGATAGGCTTCTGATATATCCATTTGCTCTTCCTGAGCTCTACAGTGATTTTCTTCTGCATGGCAAATAACAAGCCTATAGAGGAATTTAACTTCTCAGCTCATTCCTTAAGTAGGCATCACTCATATTTAAATACATACATAATGAGTATCTGTTTGGATTCTGTAGTTAGGTTTTATCTTGCCGGTGTCATTCCTGTTTGGTTCTAGCTATACTGAAACAAGGAAAACTAGTGAGCTGATGCCATTTAAGTGGGTCAAGCCTGGTATACAAATTAGCTATGTAAGTAGGTCTGGTTTACTGTACATTTAATTGTATTTTGAACACATGCCAAAAATATAAGATGAAGTTGCTTAATTAAATTAATAAAAAGATTAAAAGAAGAATAATGAGGTATAAAGCTCATGAGTACATACATCTACATAGCTCCAGCATCCACCTACATTAGAGTGTGTAGGAGGCCTCATAGATACGTTTATTCTCTTTATCAGAATCAGATGGTTGTTTTCCATACTGAAAGCAAAGTGAGATCTGAAGAGAGTGTGGATGGCCAAAGTCTAAAGAAATAGTGCAAATCTCCTTCTATATCTACTAACTTTTACATGAATTTAATTCTACTGATTTCAGTAGCTGTGCTTCTACCCAGGCAAGAGGAATATAAGCCTTTAAAATTTTTACAAGGGTGTGAAGTCCCACTTGAGCCAACCAATGAGGGTAACTTGTTTGAACAGCAGTTGGCAATAACAGATTTCTGGATAAAGCATAAAAATAAATAAATTTGTAATCATCAATCTTGCAGGCTTTTAACCTCCTGATGTATTGCACAGTAGCGTGAACTTATTGTTGTTTCCCTTACCTTCATTTCTCTCAATTTTTTAAAGACTTGCTGCTTCTGTCATATTTAAAATTAGGCTGTACGTATTTTGAGAAGGAAGTGCAACTTCTGTGCTTGTAGTGTGCTAGTTAGGGCTATGGGTGCTCTAAAAGTAATGTCATAACATTAGTTGTCAGTAGAGATAAATATAGAAAAATATTCTAAATTTTTTATTAAAATATGCTACATTGGTCCATTCATATACTCTCATTTGATGGGAGTAAAAACTAGTTCTACCATTTTTTCCACAAAGAACTACTTACATAGAAGAACTGGTTTTCTCCTAGTGTGTAGGGTTACTCCTGTGCATTACTGTGACATTTATAATACTGCATATTGGAAGGGCTCATCATTCAGGCTAAGCCCACTTGTTAAACAAGTGGAAGATTGAATACATACTTAAACTTTGTTCTGTTTCTGCAAACATGTATTGCTAGAGTACAACTTATACTGAGCGTTGATTAATAAGGCCAATATAATAGGACATGGATTCCTGAATTAAGTATGAGAGATTTCCAGTTTTGCATTAGGAAGCACACAGGCCAGGTTGTCTGCTGTTGCAAAATGCTACTGAAATCAAAGGGTTTAGCAACCTACATACATTGACACCCATAGATGATCAATACAGGAGCTCTTTATTTAGGCATCTATTTTCCCAGAGGTTTATAATACCACTGTTGCTGTTTTAGGATAAATTCTGGACAAGCAGGATCATTTAAAATCAGATCATTATTTAGGACTGATTATGAATTAGGCAAGCAAGTTGGTTTTTTTTTTGGCAAATACCTAGTCTCATTTCTAAGAATGCAGTTTGGTGTTGTTCCAGTGAAGTCAGCAGAAGACCTCCCTCTGACTTTAACAGAGGAAAAGTTCCGTCTTTATGAAATGTATTTTATGTAAAATCCTTGAAAAGTCAAAATAAAAAAGAGCCGTTTGAGTTTTTCTTTGGAATATTTGAGAACAGGCCAGAGTTAAAATATAACTGGAACATGCATTTGTTAACAGCTCCAGGAACTGAGATACTTCCTGTAGCATAAATTCATGGCTATCCTAGTTTTTGTCATCAGATTTTACAGAGGTATTAACTGACAGTAAAAAGTCTTACAGTGGTGTTTGTGAACACAGCTTCTTGGGTGGGAGGAAGATCAGAAGGAAGTATTTCCATTAATAGTGCCAAACTATATTTAACTAGGTAAGAAAAGGTGTGGAGTTTTAAAAATAATTTTTGTGACTTTTTAAAATGTTTTGTGTTAGGATTTTTGGTCAGAAATTTTTGTGGTGAGCCACGATAGGCCATTGTAATTATGGCTGCTTTTATATTAATGTGTTACAATATGCAGTTCCTAGGTAGTGTTACTGCAGAAATCTAACTGGCTGAGGGAATACTTTGTTCATCTGCATGTGCAATCAACTTATTGTATATTTGTTGGTGGACCAGGCTTTAACAGTGATTAGAGCTCCATCTTATTAGACATGCTTGGTTATTATCCTATGGAAGGTAGGGAGGACTGCAGTGGAATGTGTAGTAAAATAAACCACAAATCTGGAGGAAATGGGATACGTCAATTCCACTGCTCAAGGGACTATTAGTTCATTAATTTTTCAGTGTTTGCAAGCTTCTTAATTTCTACTGCAGTCTTTATTTGGACAGGACGGATTTTTTGTTAACAGACATTTTTTGCTATACTTCTTAAAATTACCAGGAAAATAACCATAAGAAGTTATGGTTCAGAAGTTCAGAAACTGTTGTGTTCTGTGAAAGTTCTGTTGGCTGCAAACACTCTGCTTCTACTGCAATTAAAATTTATTTCTCACATGCAGTGTCACTTTATAACAGATTTTACCACAAATTTCAGTAGATATTCTGCTGCTTAGTAATTTATGTGCATAACAATGTAAATCCTTTTAATCAAAATGAGAGTAGTGATACACTTACTAACTTGGAGCTGCTGGGATTTGGTATTGTCTTAATCAACTGGTTTGTATGATTTATTCTTTAAAAGGTGATATAAGCATTCTAAACTTGAAGAAGATAAAAAAATAATACCTGAAATAATATCAGCTCCTGTAATGTGTCAGCTCTTTTTTCCCAACAGTGGATATTGATAAGAAAATCACTGTTTTGAAACTTTTAAGCATATTAATCTAGTGTTTGTGGAAAACTGTTCTAAATCTTTTTGACAGGGCTCTGCAAAATGTACTATGTAAGTTTTCTGCTCATGACATTAACAAATTGTACACTGGATATATCCAGGTACTAGTTTATTATTATAGAAGAACCAGTACATCTGGAGGCTAAAAAAATTTAAGGTGAATTCCTCTTCGTGACCTGTGCAGCCACAGGGTATAAGTGATGTGGTATCTAGAGAGATGTATAATTTACTACTTGTTAAGCAAATGCACAGGTAAACAGCTTGCTTTAACCAAATGGAGTGTCAGTAAACTTGCCTAGTCTACTGTGAAAAAACAGCACAAATAGAAAATTCTCAGAATAAACTTTGCCAGATATTTATTCAACAAAGCTTTTAAAAGATGTGGTAGAGTGATATTTTGAAAACTGTTAAAGAGCACTGTTTAAAGGAAGGGTCTTATTTCAATACTTAACATGCTCAGAGTTTTGGTCCTTAGTTCTTTTATGAGTCAGTTCAAACAAACGTCTAAGTGACTAGTTGCATTGACTTCACTGGGACTGCTCATATGCTTTAAGTCATTCCTATGTTAATAAAACAATCTAGATGGAAATTTAAGCCCTGAGCTCTAAGCTGTTAGCTGGAGCCTTAGGGCTCTAAGGCCTAAGATGAAGCTTAGAAGCTCATGGTTGTTAATGAACATCGTTCCATTGGCCTTAATGGGTAATGCATTATAGCCTTGCCACCTGGGCAAAGCTTGCGTGTTGGCCAAACAATTAAATATCATAGTTTGTTGATACTTGCGCAGGACTCTGTGGCCTGGAAAATAGACTCCTTCAGGAAATCTCTGGGCATTCAGAAAACTTCAATAACTCTCACTTTCCTATCTCATGGCCATAGTTAGAAATAATCCAATACTTCCTCAATTACAGAGTGAAAAGAGATCCACTACAGTGGCATATTCTGTAAGTATCAGTAATATCATATAGCAGGTCTGCATTTATGCATCCTGTTCTATCTGTGATGCATTCTTTTTGTTTTCTTCATGTATTCCCCTTACTCCCCAGCACGCAGTCTGAGGTCCTTATGGAGTTAGACTGCATCCTGAATATCCATGTACCAAGCGTTCCTTGTGTAGATGGGTCATCACTTCCTCACTGAAGGTATATTCAGCCAGGCCTTGCAATGATCTGTTCAGTGTCCCTTTTCCCAAGAACACTTTTAGGGCTGGGCTTCCACAAATAGGAAGCTATCTGATAATTAGGTATTTGGGGAGTAGGTAAAAAGCAGGTTAGCTAGAGTGCAAGGCCAAATAAGATGCCAATTTTCTGCCCTCCATCCTTTCAAGTATTAGGAAAAGGCAACGTAATTTGAAATAATCTCAATTTTGTATGCTTACCTTCATAAAGGACTTTCCCTTTTGCTATCTATGGAGTGCTTTGAAAACCTGCATTGACATGATAGAGTAGATTTCAGAGGTAAAAGCCAAGACTGTCAGTCTACACAGTGAGAGACAATCGTATATGTATTTGTTTTGATTAACTGAGTACTTACCAGCTTTATTTCAGTACCTCAGATCGCAGGTCATGGAAATGTGGTTGGACCTCTGAAGGTTTCTAGCCAAACTTTGTGCTCAAAGGAAGACTCACCAACATTAGGTCAGCCATGGCTTTGTCTGGCCAAGTCCAAAAAACCTGCAGGGATGGAGATTCCACAACTTCTTTGGCTGCCTGCTCCAGTGCTGCTCATGCTGTCAAAAAGGGCCTTTTTAGAGCAAGTAAAATTCACAGCTGTAGTTTAACTAGTACCAAGTCTAAAAATATTTCTTGGAATAGAAAACCGGTCCTATAAATTCATGAACATTTTAGTCTGACATAAGCCAGTGGTGCTACTTAAGGAAGTCCCATCCTCTGCCAATTCTGTGTTCATTCTTGCTCAGCAAAAAATAAAGGTGACTTTTCATCTGGATCAATTCTCCAATCTCTGGTTGTGTGGATGTGCAAACACTGGTGCTGTAATGAAGCTGAATAGGTGGCATGCAGCTTGAAAGGAGTACTTGGCAGAAGGATCAGGTCAGTTTATTTTGGGAGCAGTACCAAATTATGCCAGTATAAAGGGCTTGTGGAGCTCTGACAAAACAGTGAGAGCATGTGGTACAACATGGCAATGGGAAAGCTTGCTGAGTGATGGCTAACACAGTCCCATTATCCATTTCAGCTCTAAGTTTTGACAAATTGTTAAGAAACTTTAAATCTCATTAAATAATCTTTGATTTACAACTGGCAATATCACACTGCCATTTCTTAAATAAGTTGAGTGGGGATGAAAAACATGCATTTCAAAGGTATAAAAGATTTTGGGTACTGGAAGGAAAGGTATTTTATTCCCCTGTTCCAACACCAGCATGTATTGGAAGTATGGGAAAGTCAAAATAGTAACACAAAATGCTGGTTTTGTCCTGCCTTTTAAAAACAGCAATGCCACAACAAAAATAATTGATTCTGAAACGTCTTTGCAGTTTTTGTGTATCCAATAGCTTTTACAACTTTTCAAAAAGACCACATGCAGCATAGTACGTAGGCCTCTAGAAAATTTTAGTATCCTGTAGGAAAGAATATCTTCCTCTGACCTTGACAAATTGATTTATAAATAAGGAATACAAATTGTAACATGAAAAATGTTGTTCCATTATGCATATACCCTTATAATGGATAGCTGTGTTCTTATCCTTTGTTCTTAAATTTATTATAATTCACAGCTCATCTGAATTCAGGAAATAATCTTCAGACTGAAAAAAATTGTTGACCCTTTTCTAGGCATCATTTGATGCCTCATAGAGAAAATGAATGTAAAGTGTTTTAAAGAGCATTTTAAAGAGTGCACGCATTACAAACCAAAAACTAGAAGCTTTGGTGATGAGATAATCACTATTTTCATATTTACTTGTGGTGTAGCAGTCACTGTGCCCTCTGCATTTTGCTCCTGGAAGAAATTACAACAATGTCCCACAATTCATCAAGGAGATGTGCATGTGTTTTTCCTCCCTGTGAAGGAACAGAGCCTTTCTTACTGGCTGAGTGGCTGGATCTGTAGTGCTATCCCTGTTGCACTCTTTCTTCTTGTTATTATTCAAAATTAGACTCCAGTTTCTGTAACTGATTATCTTTAAGGATGTGATCCAACCCTCATTGAAGCCAAGAGAGAAATGTGACTGGTTTAAGGGGGTTTATTGCTGTAAATGAACTATATGAGTGCATGTGTTTCCAAGGATAAAGCCTAGTTGAGAGTCCACTTTGAGAATGGCATTCTAAAGGCCTTAATTTAAATTCTTAATCATGCAACTAAGTGGACTGCATACATCAGATAAATGTGGAGAACATTTGTCTTTTTAAAACAAGATTATAATCCATCAAAAGATACAGAGCTTTTAATATTTAAAATAGAATAGCAAACTGAGCTTATCCTTCACCCTAAAATAGTGTAGCTGTGTTAGCACAGTAGACTGCGTTGTGTAGGAAAATAAAATAACATCAGGATACTTGAAGAACTCTTGGTAGTTTACAGTAATAGGTTGGCAATATTTAGGCTTTCAAGCTATATAAAAGCAATTCCACAGTTAGTTATTTATCATTAGATTGAAAACTGTTTGACATCTACTGTGTATTACAGAAGTTAGTGTTTGCATTTGCTTTCCACAGGCTTGATGTTCACCTAATGCTGTTCTCCCATGAGTATTTCTAATCATACAGAAATGCTGCCAAAACAGCTGATGCTGTATTAGTTCTAGACAGTATTATCTCCATGAGCTGTGTGAAGCTAGGTATCTCTTCATTTTAGCAAGTCAAAACTAGACTTTTCAGAAGCATTATAATTAGGTTTTTAGTAAATGGGTATCACTGCATTTTTAAATTAACTCTTAGTTAAGGAACAGGCATGCATGAAACTTGCACTATCTTCATTATCTTTATGGAATGTATTTTGTCATAATTTATGAACTCAAGAGTTATACTAAAATTAGTATAGCTGGGGAGTTCCCTGACATAGGGATTGCCTCTGCATTAGTAATTGGTGGACAATGGCTTTAAATGGGTCCTTGTGAAGATACTGAAATGTAAAAATGTAATCCATATGTAATAACAATGGTATATAAAAATAAATATATTTTACAGAAGTGCTTAAATTTATCTCCCTACTACCTTCTTACATGGGGAATGTCCTATACAGATGATGCAGTTGACAAAAGTCCAAATTCAGTCCCAGCACAGGAGATACACTTGACTTCAGTGAGTAGAACAGATGTCACTGACAAAGGTTTAATGCATTAGCAGCCTTGAAAGGTCACACTGGCAAGCTGGACCTATGCAGAAAGGGCCATGGCCCTTTGAATTTTTTTGTGCTTATAGATTACAATGGTAATTAGTATATAGTTGCATCTCTCTAACTGCTAGATGCAACGATGGCACTTCACTTACTTACAATAGCTTTAAATGAGAACAGAAATTAGTAGAAAGGCTTGGCTTCGTGACTTGAGAGAACTAACTACCTTAGAAGTTTGAACTGGTGGGAGAGCAGCATTGTAAAATGAGAGAAAAAGAGAGAGATAGCCAAGCCACAAATAACTGCAATATTGTGATCCCTTAAGCCCTGCAGTTAAGAAAGGAAAAAAAGTCTTACTGAGAACTGAGAGAGGGCAGAGGAAATAAAATAGGGGAACCACAAGATGGAAAACTGGTTCCAGACTATGATGTTCTAGTGATGCAAGCTGAAAAAGGTGCTGCGGCACAACTGTGCTCTCCTGAGACCCGACAATAGTAATTTCTATAGGAGAAAAACCACATGAAGACAGTGAGTAAGGGAAATTTTAACACTGAAGTAGACTGAAAGAGACTGCAAATGCAAACTGTTTTTGGAAAGCAATTCTTGTCTGAGTGGAAAAAAATGAGGCCTTATCCACAACTGAAATGACGATAGAGCACGTACTGGGCATTTTGCTAAATGGCTGAAAAAGTAAAGGGAAAAGAAGTGGAGGGGAAAAGATAAGTAATCCTGTAAAAGGTAAAAAAGCAGAGTGCTTGGGTGAAAGCAGAATGGTAGTAGGGGAAGTTTAAGGAATATGTTCACAATGAACATGGGTAAATGGAAGATAGGGGCTGTTTCTCGTAATGAAGAATTCAGTCCTGGATCAATTAGCTATACACATATCCAAATTGGTGTAAAAACAGAGGTCCCAGATCCTCTGTCAGCCTTTGTGAAGGATTAACCTCTACTAAGTGATTTGTAATTAATCCAAAGATTTAGCTTGTTTGAAGTTAAATTTTTGCTTTTCTTGATCAAGAGACATGCCTTGTTTATGTTAGGCAGTCTGAATCACAGAGACTGAAGAGAGATGTGGGAGCCATCTTTTTTCCATCTGTCTTTATAGAAGACATTTTCCATAAATGTTGAATACAGTTCTTGAATAGGATTATTGTAGGAGAAGACTGGATGATAAGTCATCCCTGTCTGTAGATGCCAATGAGGAATTTACCGTGTGGTTACTTTGAATTTTTTTTACCATGATAACAGTGAGAGGGGAATTGAAGAGTCTCTGGACCAGATTCCCAAGTTGTCAGTTTGTTCTGAGATTCTAACCTCAAATCCATATAAACAAAGTATTTATTAAAACCTATATGACTCCCTCATTTGAAAGGCACTGCACTGTCACTTCTTTTCTTTCTTTCTGTTCCTTTCTTGATTACCTGAGATTTTCTTTTTGCTTCTGAAGGCTAGAACTCAGAACAAAAAGTTAAATTGTTAAATTCTTTGTACAGAATTACCTCCTTCCCTGAGATGGCAAACTTACACAGAACTAGGTATGACTTAATTGAATATTTTCATACTTATATCTTATAATGCTCGAGCACTACTATGAGTGTGTGTGATTTTCCATATTAATGAAATGAAAGGTCTGTGCATGACACCAAAGAATACTTCTGTGCTTAATACTTAACATTTGGATAAGTCCCTTGAATCAAGTTAGGATGAACATGGGGGAACAAACAGAATCTGTAGTGAAACAAAGTGTTAAGAAGATTCAGTTCTAAAATGAAAGATAAATTCACTTGCCACATTGCTAATGAAACATAAATTTTAATGAACATAGTTGACATTGATGATATATTGTTCAAAACTAAGTAAAAACTTTCTGTAAAAAGCATTTAATTCCAGAAACCTTTCTATGTTTGAACAACAGGCAGGTACTGTTGCCTAAACTAACAGAGTTTTTCACTGACAGTTTTCTTTACAAGTTCATGAAGGACACAGTACTTTCATATTGGCCCTAATGCAGTGATATATTCTACAATTTTTTACCTTTACAATTCTTCTTCCATGTGAACAAGTGATTTCCCCTTATCCTCCCAAATAACCTTGGGATGTTGTAACAAACTCCAAGTAGGTCTTTCCCTGATTCTGCAATTTTCTACACCCTTCAGCCATTCTCACTGTTGCTGCAGCGGAGAGGTCATGTGTTCTCTGTCCCCTGACCAGGAAACAAACCATGAAGATTGCACACACTGGAGACTGGGGATTGGTATCTGAGGATCATTGGCATCTTGGTCTTAAAAACCCCCTATGATTCCTTCTTGATTGATGCTCTAACCTCAAGCAGGGTGAACAGAACAACCACGGCCGCCTTTTACATCTGAGTATGGAAATAAAACAACTATTTCTGCTATAATCTTCAGATTAAGGGAAGCCTTAAAAGACCATGGCTATATCACCATATGTCTAAGTGTCAGGTTTAGCCCTTTCTTTGGTACCAGACAGACATAGATCCAAGTCTTGGGCCGTGCTGTAGTCAAAGCTGGGGAGTTATATTTCCCATCTAAGGACAAAACACGTAAATGTCCCTGTATCTCTGCAGAGGAACTCTCCTAAACTTCTTTCTCCCTTTCTGATCAATTCATAACCTTTGGCATTTCTCCATGTAATCCCAGTCTCTTCTTGGAAGAGATTGGAGTCTTCTATTGGGAAGCCCACATGTATCAAGAAGAGACAAGCTGGTCATGCCAGGTGAAAGAGGAATGCTGGTATCTCACCAAGAGGACTTCACATAGCAATATGTGGTAAACAAATTGGAATGATCAAAAACCATGTCACAAGCTGGAGTCTATTCCCACATCATTCATGCACTGTGTCACAGAAACATGCAAAGATGGTCTGTCATGTAAGTAGTTTGTTTTCCTGAGAAAACTCCAAGATCTGTATCCAGATGTAGGGGTTATTGCATTGGCTATTAGAGTTTGAATACACGTGTAGACAAGTAAAAATGGTTATTTATTAATAGCTGTGGGCCTTTGATGTATGTCTTATATATGTAGGTGATCTCATCATTCATAGTCATTCCCATTTCTTCTCAAAATAATTTTTCAGGTATTTGCCCTGAGAGGAACTAAATGCCATTCAGTGTCCTTTTCCCTATGACCACATGAAGGAAAGTATGAATGAGTGTACCCCATGGGTCTCCAGAATAAGAACTAGTCATAAAAATCTTCACAATAGGACTGTGCTGTAGATGACAATTCTCAAATAATTATGTTCATTGATAAGTAATTTTATTTATTAACAATCCCATTGCGCACACAGTCTATCTCATCACAAAGGGCTGGAAAAAAGAATTTTAAAGTAGATACACTGCTTACAGGTTTGATCCTCAGATGAGTGGACATGCTTGATTTAGCAGTGAGCCTAAGTGCATGCTCAACTCAAAGACTGAAATTTTAACTCAACTTATTTTGTGTGTTATCCCAATAAGTAATACTAGGACCAATCATAATAGGTTTAAAGCTATTTATGTGTGTAACTGCTTTGCTGGATTTGAGTACTCTAGACTTTCAGGAATTAAACATCAAAATGCTTAAATGATGATACTGAAAACTGAAGTCTAGGTTGCAAGTACAGAAGGATCAAGTCAACATATCTCAATAAGCAGGGAGAAAGAGAGGAATTCTTTATAAGGGATTACTGGGAAAGTTTATGTATAGCATTTGTTCCTTGTTTGGTTACCAGTTACATTTCATAGTTAGTAAGTTATTGCTAGCTTTATCAACAGTGGGTTTTGTGCTATGAACACCTGTCTTTAGGAATTAGACAAAGTATATATTAGAGGTTATTGATGTAATGCCAAGTGAAATAAACATTTTCCCCTTTAAAATATATGTATTATTCTGTATGCAGTTAAAGTGCTTAAAGCTAAACACAGCTCATCTCATGTTTGTTCAGTATGTGATAAGAAAATGTTCTGTTTTATTGAACTCTTAGTAAACAAATTTAGTGAAATTAATAATTAACACACTATACAAAGAAATAGGATCAATAATCTTTTCATCATTTTAACTGTAATTAACTTTTTATGTCAGTATTTTTACTCTGACACATTTAATCTTGGTAAAGATACAAGGAGCCTATTTTTGAACCATTAATTTGCATTTTTCTCAGCTGAAATGAATGGAAAAGCAAATATTTGGCAGAATCAATTTCAGGGAGAATTATGGGAAGTTTCAAACACTTGACATCATTGTATCTGTTTATCATTCTGTACCCTGGCAGCCGAAGACTTTTTAATTAAACTCAAAAAGGAGAAGATATGTGCTAGAATAGAATCTTAACTGAGATTCATTTCCATTATAGCAGAGGGCACAGATAGTAAGAAAATAGTAACTAGTAGTTAATTTAAAAACCTAACGGACCAAATAGGCCTACACAGTAAATATGAGGAGTAGCTATTAAAACTGTTCTTGGAGGATTATAGGAAATAAATCCTTTCATGCTTAGTGCACAAGGAATCCAAATTCTTTGGGGTTTACAAAGGAGGGCAGCCAAAGAGTTTCCGTGGAAAGCATGCAAGGCCCATATTAAATAAGTGAGAATGAAACTTGTAGAACTGCATAGAAACAACAATGTATAGTTTTCATCTACATAAAGATGCTGCATAAATAGAAAAGCACTTAAGAGCATTTTAATTGAATTCAACAGAAAGACTCCTGCTGAACTCTGTATGCTTTGGATTAAATATAACACTCCTGAAGAAACATTTCCATTAGAGGGTGTTCACTTGCTTTTTCATAGCTTTAGATAGCGTGACTCACTATTGGCATAATATAAATAATAATTGGGGAGCAGGGGTTTCTAACTTGTTTAACCATAAAATTAGTTTAATAAATATTATAGTTAACCAACAAAGTTTCATTTTAATAGTTAAGAACCTAAAAAGTATTTAATTATGAATAGTCATTTGCAATTGTGTTAAATGTTTTAATGACATGTAAAATAGCACATGTTAAATAGCAGGCAGTTTATTTTAAATCCTCTTGCCTCATGGCTTTCAGGATGAAGTCACATATACAGATATTGTTATATGGTAGAGAATGGTCTATGTCTTTTGATTGCCAGTATTTTCAGTTCTAAAGGTCTCTTGCAACAACTCCTATAAGAAACTTCACACACACTTCTATTGTATACAACAGCCTGTTGGTATTAAGCAAACATATCCCTTTATGTTATAGAGTGCAGGGGCAATATGAGGATAGGAGGCTCTTATACAAGATGGAATTCAACAAAGAGTAAATCCTGGTGAGGTGAATTGACTGAAAATAGTTCTCTGGTTACATAGTACACTTATTGCAATAAGTACACTTATTGCTTGACTCCTAGTCCTATGGATGTTACTTATATTCACATAAAATTCCAGACAGAAATGTACAATTTTCTCTCCATCCATCCAACTACGTACATGCATAGCTGTTAATGTTTGGGCAGGAATGTTGATCTGCTTGAGGGTAGAAAGGCTCTACAGAGGGATCTGAACAGGCTGGATCAATGGGCTGGGGCCAATTGTATGGGAGTCAACAAGGCTAAGTGCCGGGTCCTGCACTTGGGCCACAACAACCCCATGCAATGCTACAGGCTTGGGGAAGAGTGGGTGGAAAGCTGCCCAGCAGAAAAGGACCTGGGAGTGTCAGCCAGCTGAATATGAGCCAGCAGTGTGCCCAGGTGGCCAAGAAGGCCAATGGCATCCTGGCTCGTGTCAGAAATAGTGTGGCCAGCAGGACTAGGGAAGTGATTGTCCCTTTGTACTCAGCACTAGTGAGGCCGCACCTCGACTACTGTGTTCAGTGTTGGGCCCCTCACTACAAGAGAGACATTGAGGTGCTGGAGCGTGTCCAGAGAAGGGCAACGAAGCTGGGGAAGGGTCTAGAGTGCAAGTCTTATGAGGAGCAGCTGAGGGAACTGGGGTTGTTTAGCCTGGAGGAAAGGAATCTGAGGGGAGACCTTATTGCTCTCTACAGCTACCTGAAAGGAGGTTGTAGAGAGGTGGGGGTCGGTCTCTTTCCCCTAGTAGCAAGCGATAGGATGAGAGGAAACAGCCTCAAGTTGCGCCAGGGGAGGTTTAGATTGGATATTAGGGAAAATTTCTTCTCTGAAAGGGTTATCAAGCATTGGAACAGGCTGCCCAGGGAAGTGGTTGAGTCACCATCCCTGGAGGTATTTAAAAGACATTTGGATGAGGTGCTTAGGGACATGGTGTAGTGGTGGTCTTGGTAGTGTTAGGTTAACGGTTGGACTTGATGATCTTAAGGGTCTTTTCCAACCTAAATGATTCTATGATTCTGTGATTCTATGATTCTATGTCAGTAGTTTTGAAAAATTTCAAAACCACAAAAGTGAAATATTACCAGAGATGTTAATAATGATAATTTAAATTCTTCAGTCAGTTCCTGAAGTGGTTTGAAAATTAATCCCTTTACCTAGCTGAAAACTCAAGGAGACACTTTGCAGAATGCTTCCTGCCCCACTCTTAGTCCTGGGGACCTTCTAACTCCAGGCTTTAACTATTAAGACTCAAACTTTGGCACATATAAGGCAATAGAAAATCAGACTCTGAGATACTGGAATAAAAGGGATCTCTTTTTCACTAAGTATCATTTTTTTCCTTTATAGGAAGAAGAAGTAACTGATTTCTGCTCTGTGCACGACAGAGATGATCTCTGCTGCACACCTGCTATTAAGTGGCTATTGGAGGAAAGAGGTAGAAGGCAGCATGCTGGGCTTCAAGGAAGTGTGCTATAGTCTGGCTTCACACTGGTGCTTTAGGATATTTTTTATAAACCTTTTTTTATAAACTGTTAAAGCTGTTTGCAACAGGCTAGAAGTCATGCTTCTACAGAGTGTGGGAGATGCTATAACTTTTTCTTCTGCTGGGAAAGACTTAAAACCACAGTTCTTACCCCTCAGCAGGGTGCAATAACCTTCCAGCTCACCTGGAGCTGCTTTACAATCCATCAAAAAAAATCAAGATACAGTGACCAAAAGAGTTTCTGGTTTTGTAGCCCAGTGAGTAGGACACCTAGTCACTTGGCTACAAAGGAAGAGAAATAACTTGGATTTTGAGCTCTTTCACCAGGAAGTCTTATGTATTTTGCATAGAGTTATGGAAAATAGGTTGATAGAGACCTCAAGGAGGTCTGCCTGCCTGCTGAAAGCACTGTGCTAGTAAGGGGGCAGAGTTCAGAAGCTGATCAGCTTTTTTCAGCCTTTCCTTTTCCTGAAAGCCTGGGAAGGTAATGGGCTATGGAAAAAATGCACGTGTTTATAGTCTAAACCTTACATGTAGAGTTTCTGCAGAGCTCACTCTTTCCTTATATTAAGCAAGAAAAATGCAGGCCTAGCACCTTCTGCTTGGCACAATGGCACACACTGAGGTTCCTAGCAATACAGGCTCAGGATTTGACAACAGCAAGCTGTATTGTGGCAAGGTTGAGCTTGGAGAGCCCAGATGGCTGTTGAGTGATGGGAGGCTGTGTATGGCTGTCATTCCCCTCGGTAAGGCTGCTGGTGCTCAGGCTCAGTAGTCGCTCAGAGCTAGCAGACTTACATGTTGCAATGCTGGACGTTGCAGCACCTTGCTCTCTAGGGGAATCCACAGCTGTAGTTACAGTGCACGATAGGATTTTAATGACTAATAAAAGAGGGAAAATAAGAGATCCTGTAAATCCTAGTGGCTCAGTTGACTGCTTCAGTAAAGGCTTATTAAATGCTCATTGCAACAGGGAGTAGAATTAAATCTTACTGGACGAATGAATATTTAATTCAATATTAGAGGGTAGGAAAAATTCAAATGGGATTAAGTGAGCTACACATGAGAACACCTTTACATCATCATGCTTAGAGCATTTATCTTGGCAGGGAAAATTGGTTCCCCTTAGGCACAGAAGGAAATTGAAACTGGTTTGACTGCGCACGAGATGAGTGCTTTAGTCCATGATAAAGGAGGAAATGCTGTCTTTTCTTCCAGCTGCACTTATTAAGTGTGTGGATCCCCAAAAAATGTTTATTAAATGTTTCTCAGAAGCAAGACAGACAAGTTTCAGGTGTGAAGGAGGTACCTATTCACTTAGTGTATGCTGTGTCCCAGTAGTGCCCACAAGTTGAGTATAGGACAGAAAAGTATAAGAACAAGGTGGGTAGATTTGATACTATTTCTTATCGTTCCATCATCCACCAAACATTTTCAGCTCAGGGACTTCATGAGCTACATGTATTTCTATGTAGTAATCTTCATTAGATTTCTATAAACTTGCCTGGTGACTCTTAAATCCATTTAAACTTTCAGCATCCTAAACATCCTTTGGCAAGCAATTCCATGGCTCAGTTACTTGTTTTGTGAGGAATCACAGGCTTTGTTTATTTTGAACCTGGTTCTTGCTAGATTCCTTTTATACTAATATTAGTCTGAATTTAGGCAGGTCTGTGCATGTGCAACAGCAGTCACCTATGGGACTGTTCTGGTAGAGGACCCAGAATTAGAGCTCAGAGTCTGAAAATTCTCAGTTTGGGATTTAGGAAGCTCTTGTGACAATCAGATGGTTTAGTTGGCTAAATCCTTCTGTGTACCTAGACCTCAGTCCACAAATAAATGTGTTGAAGTTAACAGGGTAATTTGCAGGTTTGCTATTTGTATTACTCACAGTGAGACTTGCACAATTTCACCCTATGTAATTTAAATTGGGTTTGTTTCCTTCTTATGTCAACAAGTTGGAGAAGTCTGTAACATCTAGTAAATGCATAAAGGTAAATATATAGCAAATATAACAGGTTTCTAACAGTACTTGGTATGCAGGGCAGGTTTTCAAGGGTTCTCCAGTAAATTAACAGCTGTCCTTTCACAAGAAGTCAGCATGAGTGATTCTGAGACCATTGTATGATTTAGCAACATAAACTGTAGATGAAGCTGAACAAGTTTTGAAAATATGCCCTTTTAAATTTTTACATTTTTGGCGGTATTTATAAAATACTATTATATTTCTTCCATGTTTTCCTTCAGAGAATCCAGACTTAAGTATAAGAAGATCTGAGTATTTGGAAACGTTAGCAATGATCTCTGGTGAAAGTGTGTCTATATTACCTGATTCCTCAGGTAGAGCACTGAAGGCAATCAGAGCAGTTAAAAGGCACCCAGCTGTTTCTTTCTCTCTTTTCTCCCTTTCTTAGAGATCATAAAAAATCTCATTACAGCATTAGCTCCAGGTTTGAAGCTTAAAAAAACTATGTGTTTAGAACTTTAATCTCCAAAGTTTGTGAGGGTTTGGAGCTGTATTGATCCTATCAGGAATACTAGCAGAGCTCTGTGTTCACTGTGCTCATGCGCTTCAGTTCTCAAGTTCTATGAAGTGTCTCAGAATTTAGATTTCCCGTTTCAATCTCTCCAGAATTACATGAGCTGCGGAAGTTTTAAAATAAATTTCTTATACACATATAGATTTTTCCAGATTCATGCTCACTTTACATTAAATGTTAGGAAGAACAGGAAAATAAAATGAAAATGTTTTATTTTATGATCTCCAGGTGCTGCTGTCTTCGTTTTGTATAGACAGGATGATTTGGGACAGTCCCAGGATTGTATTAACAGGAAGATCCTTTTTGTGTGTTTACTTGATCATAAATTATCAGATACTCTTGGCATTGTAAAACAAGTGCATACTCAACTTATCACGCAGATAGTTTTCTGATACTTATGAGACCTTAATCTTGAATAACAATCCTAACATGGGGGCATTCTTCTGAAATGTTTGAAGCCTTTATGTATTATTAGTTTTGCATTATTAAGTTCATCTCTTTAGCTAATTCAACGTCAGTTCAGACTGATAATTGGCTGCTAAAAATCAATTCTCTGAATCTGGACATTAACATCCTGCTTTTTTCAAGAATCAACAGGTAGGTTCACAGGTCATAATGATTTACTCAACCATCCAAAACAACACAGATTTGAGTGGTTAGTGTACTTAACTTTAGGCATTACAGATATAAAATTGTTGATCCAAAAAATGATAGAAAACCTGGAAAACAATCCAGATTTTCTGCTTGAACATACTAATTTTAATGGCAATAATTTCAAATATATAGAAAGTACAGGCAACATCAGTTATGATTGTTTAAGCTAGCAAAATGTTTTTTGTTCAGCTAACTTTTCCAGGCTTTCCTGACTTGAGGCTGGCATAAGCTTTAAGTACTGTATTGATTATTTGTATTTATATAAAGTTAAAGGGATATCCATAAAATGGAGAATGATCTGAGATAATGAGATTGATAATGCTATTATCAAAGACCAATTTTTATTGTTAAGACCAATTTTTAATTAAGAGAGTACAATTACAATTTCATATCTCAAATGGGGAAAGTAGGTTTTTCAAGTAACTTATGATGGGTAGAGAATTTATCCATGATTATATTCATCCCAGGAGACTGTGGTTTTCTCATGACTTAGGAGAGGAAGTTTGTCTAGTGAAACTCTTGTTTGGCAAATATATAATCAAAATGACCTCTGCAGAAAAAGTGTACCCAATCCTTCAAATGCAATCTTACTTCAATTCAGAGGGGTTTTTTTTTCCTGTTTTAAATTGAAAATCCCAGAAAAAGTCATAGCTTGGTGAATCTGAGACTAAAAAAATTACTGGTAGGCAAAAGTACATCTTTTCAGATCACCCCATCATCTAAGCTGTTTAGTCTGTTTCTTCTTATTATGCTTATTTTCCTGGCAAACCACAACTAGGAAACAATATTTTTAGTACTTGGCAATTCAAATATAAAGAAAGAATCCAGGAAGCAATAGTGGGAAATAGAAGGATGTTGTGTGACAAGTTGTACAAATAGAAGGATCAAATAGAAGGATGTTGTGTGACAAGTTATGGATTCTAATTAATTTTTTGATAGGAGATGCAAAACTAATATTTGTCCATTTATTAGTCTTGAGGCTTTCTTCTTACTCATTAAAAATGTGCCTTATATTTTCTTCCTGATATAGAGATATCTGTAATTATATGTACTGTTTATATTAAAATAGTATGCAGAGATAAATTCTCCATTTAATTACTATGGTGTGAACCTAGATGAATTTAATACAGTCACTAGAATACTCCTCTCTTTATAGAGGCAATAGAATTTTGTACACATTTTTGAATGTGTGAGAGGGGAAATAATTGGTAAATCACAGGAGAATTGCCAGCCATCATGACAATAGTTTTATTAGAATATTTTTCTTTACTAAACTCACATCCTTCTTAAAATAAAATTCTATAGAATTTTCTCTATTTTCTCAGGGCAGAAGACTAAAATGATTGGTCTCTTATAAGATCTGAAGAACATTTAGATAGATCTAAAGTCAGGGAATTGGTGTAACTGTGTGATGACATATTTTAAAAGAGGCATTCGTAGTGATAAAGCCATAGCAGAGCAGCATGCAGACTTCACTGCTGGGAAGTAGCTGGGAAGATTTCCCGCACACAGCACATTTGTTGTAGCAGATAGGTCAGAGGAGCTAGGTGACTTTGAGGTAAGTGTAAAGGAAGTGTAACAAAGGTAAGTGTAAACAAAGTAGCTAAATTGGGTGATAGTAAGTTACTAGAACCAGATGTCATTCTCCTGACAGCATTGAAGGAACTCGTGAAATTGCAGAACGGCTGGCCAAGGCCGTTGCAAACAGCCGCTGTACCAGAGCAGGGTGCAGTGTAATCCCATCTGCAAAAGGGGCTATGGAGGAGTTCGGGGAACTACAGACCAGTGGGTCTGATTTCCATATCTGATTAAATGCTGAAGTCTATAATAAAGAATATGATCAGTGTGTGCATGAATGAACATGGCCTGTTGGGAAGGAGTCAGCATGGCTTCTGCAAAGAGAAGTCTTGTCTCGCTAACATGCTGGAGCTCTCTGAGGGCATATATAAGCACAAAGATAAAAGGGAGCCAGGGATGCACTTTGTTTGGATTTATGCCACAGATTATTAAAGAAGTCAAGTTGCCAGAAGGTTGGATGAGAGGTTCTTTCATGGACTGAAAGTTGGTTAAAGGCTAGAAAGCAAATAGTAGATTAAGCTTAATCTCTGCTTAAATCCTTCAGCCTTTATTGTTTCATGTATTTTATACTTTATGGACAATTAGTTCTTTATGTATTTAGAGACCTTCCAAAAGTGACTATGACTTTGGATGCTAATTGTTTTTCTCTCTTCTAAATTTGGGTCCTTTGAAAATGTCTTGAGATATCTGTGCAGATATCACAAGATGTCCATGATCAGTAACAACCTGCAAACATATTGATCACAAACATTCTTAGAGGTGTTTATTTGGAAGTAGCTTGGTAAAATTATTAAACCATTAAATGCTCCAACATTTAATACGAGTGTTCAGCTCTTCATCGTATAGCTAAATAGGAGTAGTTGTATAAAAAAGTTTTTTTTATAAAATATCCTGGATTGAACCTACAGTGAAAAATGTTTTCTACATTTTATTGCTTTTCCACTAGGTCTCCCATACTGCAAAGTATGGAGGATGATGATGTGAGTTCATGCTTTTACAGACCAGTTCAGTTGAAGTCCAGCTGAAATTCAGTTGAACCCAGTACCAGGGTTTTCAATAGCTGCATCCTTCAATTGTTGTAGTAGTCACTTTCTAGCCCAAACGGAATCCAATACATAGCAATAGTATCAAGGCTTGCTGAAGTCTTAGGCCGCAAGCTGTGAACTGTCACCTAGATCCACTGACCATGCACTGAACTTTTACTTGGCTACATGAAGGAAGGCCCCCAAAACTGGTGCAAACCAGAAAGATAACGAAGCTTCAACCTTAGCAGAAGTTACAACCTTAGAGATAAGAGAAGAATCGGCCCACCTAGAGACAATGAAAGGGCCCAATGAAGAACCAGAAGACCCCAGACCCTGATACTACTATTGGTCCGCACTGTGTCCTGAGGGGAGGGGAATTTAGATTGTAAGGGTATAATTGCCCAGGGATTTCTTTGTCCTGGGTCCCTCTCTGGAGGCACCCAGCTCGAGCTGTTTTCACTGCTGTACCAATCAATAAATTCGTCTGGCGTACGTCGTATCGGAGACTCTGCTTCGGGAAACCTAGGGTCGAGCCAGAGGGGAGAGGAAGCGCCCGAGAGTGAGTGTGTGTGTGAGCGAGGAGTCAAAAAGGGGCACCTGTCAGCTCAGTGGAGCTGCCCGCTGCAAAGGGACTCAGGTCCTAGCAGTTGAAGTCTCGGGTGGTGTGTGTGCAACTCCCTGAATGGTGTGTGAATACTCGGGCAGAGGCTTCTACTTTAACACAATGTCAGTGTAATTCCCATGAGTTGACATAAGGGTAGCAGAGAACAAGTAATATTCTACATTGTCTGTAACAACGTGCCTGTCACGTATGCAGGTTAGAAAGCAACATGTACAGAAGCACTGTTTAGAAAAGCCATTTAAAAATTCTTCCACTACTGGGTTAGTTTTCTGTGATAATTAATACATTATTAATATTCAGATATTAATAATTGTAATTTATACACCACCTTTTCCTATACCAAGTCGCTTGGAGCTCTTGGGCAGGGGCAATGAGGCTTTTCCCTGTATCCCCATGATAAAACTAATTTACTTGAAAATTTTCAAGGCAAGTATATTAAGGCAGTGTTGTAGCAATTAAAAGTTTGTATGTGATACACAGACTTGAAGTTAACAGCTGACATAGTTTCTTGCCACCACAACTCTTTTTTTGACCCGGTAACATTTTTCAGTAAAAACAATAAGGCAATAACAGGAGCTTGTGCCTGTCAAGAGCTGAAGGCAGTCGGCTGTGTCTTGTACTCCATAGCACTGCCAGGGCAAGGCTTTCAAAAGGCAGAAATCTTGATGGTTGGGGTCCTTGGGCTTCTGGCTAATTTTGGTTTCTGTTGCAGCAGCTGACTCTGATGATCAAGCTATGACTGGGAGAAACAGCAGGATTTTGAGGAAAAGTATTTTACAGTGATAAAAATGTCATACATTTAGCAACAAATTTAAAGTTTCTTCTTCCCCCCCCCCAATTTATTGCAATTTAAGAAGCCCTCTGAGGCACTGTGGCAGGGGTCATTATTAACATACAGGCACTGGATTTTTACCTACTCCAGGAACAGTATAAGTGTTTTGAATGTATTTAAATTTGAGGTTAAGGGAGTCAAAAATTGGGAGATTCTCTTCTCAAGTAAAGGAATAGGAAAGTAATGAATGCTGTATCTCCTGGTTCTAGTCTTTTCCCATGTTTATGAACTGGCTGGACCCTGTACCCATTAAACTGTTTATGACAGAAAAATTCAAATGTGCTCTCACTGAAATGCAAGATTCTGGTGAGAGCAGGAACACGCCCGAAGTCACAGATAAGACTATGGTTTTGGTTATACTGGAGCCCTTTTTCAGTACTTTACCCCAGTAATATGATTTATAACCATTTTAAGTCTCATTGACCTTGTCAACAGGAGAATAAAGGGATCCAGTGAAGAATCCAGTCCACTTTGTTTCTTAGAAATGTTGCTTCAGAGATGTGTTTTGTGGATTTTATATATGAAAGAATAAGATTGTAATAAAAACTGAAAGAGTAATTTACTGGACCCAATTTATCCTTCATTTTTCTCTGTTGTTCTCAATGGTATTTTACTAAAGGTTAGTTTGTTTCATTATCAGCTAAACCATGGTATCTTTATAGGTATATAAACTCTGCCTTTATGCTGCTAAAATATCACTTTTCCTAGCATTGAGTTGGAATCACTTCTGTAAATATTGGCCAGAACAAAGAGGGGATTCAAAGCCAGTCTGAAGTAACAAGCAGAGGTTACATCTATTGTCACAAATTAAACATTCCCTTGATTGCTTTCTGGCATTAAGGTTCAGGAAGCATGCACAACCCATGTTCATGGCATTAAACTCTTTAAACCTTCAAAACACGTTGCCCATATGCAACATGCCTCTTGGGAACGGCCAGTACTAACTCTTGATCTGTGCTTGGGAATTACTTGGGAGTGATGGATCATATTGAGCAACTGATCTCAGGGTTTCCCTAATGATAGGTGGTCGAGTCCTGTTGCCCAGGACATCCACAGGTAACTGTAACACTGAAGAATGGCAACTGAGACCAGGTTGCATTTTGCGCCAGCTGAAAAACCCCAAAGCCTGGGGATTATCTAATCTGAATTAGAAACTTTAAACTAAAGTTAAAAATAAAACTTCAGAGAGCAGTGAAGGGTTTAGATTCAGTATGAATCTTCATAGCTTCAAAATTACCCATTAATTTTAAAAGTGCTCACATGACTTCAAGTAAGGGTGTCTAATTCAGGTACCCCACATAAAGATACCAGTAAGAACGTACTCTGCACATTTCCTCTTTTAATTTTCTTCTCTATATCATAGAGACAATTTCTGTGTGACTTCCCCTAATTATCTGGCATAACTTCTCCCAATTATCTATAGTTAAACTTATCTGAAGATACCGATAGAGACTAACTGGCACTTAATTGGAGCATTGCAAGCAGTGCAGCTGTAGCTCATAATTGCCATACTACTTGCAAACTTTGAAGTATTTCACTGTTCAGAATAGCAAGAACTCATAGACAGTAGTGGTTCTCCATATGTGAACATTCTCTTCTGATAGAAGGTAGGTCCATAAGTATCTGTGTCTGGGGAAAATCTACTGTTGTATGCATGAAAGACCATAGGAACTGACATCTATCACCTTTGAAATTTCTGGGATAGAAGTTACTGATGTATGCTAGGGATGACTAAACCCTTTTTTCAATGCATGTATGTCTCCTAAAATTCTCTAATGTTTGGGTTTTTTTCCATACCCTAACATGATAATATTTCTGCAGAATATATTTAGAGCTGCAGAGCAGGTTATTTCACACATTAATAATTAACATCAATAAATATTGTTCAAGAATAAATCATGACAGGTTCAGACTCTCAAATCCCATGAATAAGTAGTATTTCTTTTATTTTGTATATAGAAATAAGGCCCAGACTGTATAAATGGACAAACAGAACCAAACCAATAACTGACAACAAATAAAAAAGCCCCCAGAAAAAACATAATTTTCTAACATGTGGCAGTAATTAACTGTATATTTTGGCAGTAGCTTTCCTTGCTTAACAACTCTAAAATGAGACATTCTGGATACTTTCTCAAGTAATCTGAGTGCACTTCAGTTATTTGGAAATTGATAACTGTTATCAAAACATCACTGTGTTTACTCCAGCTTTCTTTAGTGCAATTTCTTTAATCTTTTTGTTTTAGTTTTTAAGGCCTGACTTTGTTCCCACTGAAGTCAGACAAAAAAACCCCAAACAAAATATGTGATTTCATTTGGGCTATACTAAATATTGTACAACAATATTTGTTTTATATTTGGGGTTAAAGAGAAGATAAGCAATTGTAACATTGGGCCCTGATCCCGTAAATCTTTATACATGTCCATAGGGCTACTGACGTCAATGGCTTTACTCAAATAAGTAAGGGTTGCTCGTAATCACAAAAGTTTGCAGGATAAATTTCTAAATAGCTGTAAGCTGAATATTACAGAATCTACAGCTCTAGAGAGTTTTCAAGCAACATCTAGCATTGCTTATTTAAACTCTCTGCAACTTCTTTTCCTATTGGTTTTATACCACTCATAAAATTAAGAAATGAGTTTAGAAACATTAACATTTTTATTTCTTTTAAATAATGAGTAATATCTGGCTTATGTTGAAACCACAAGAAGAACATGTATTGACTTAAACCTCTGAAGGAGTGTCTTCTGGTGTAGAGAAGCACAGAAAAGAATACTACACTGTAAGCCATCAGTGACTTGCTCCAGATTATCCTCCCTTAATAAAAACAAACCCCCCAGCCCCCAAACTAAACCACAAAGTTTAATGATCTAAAAACTTTATTTAGCTGGGAGCTGAGCACTTCCTGCAAGAACTGGAGTTGCTGAAGTCCTGCTGCAGTTAATAATCTCACAAGATGATTGGATTCTTAGAGGTGCTAAGTTAGACAGCTCAAATAAGCATTTACTAATTAACTTTGAGATGGGTTGAGCTTTTTTCACAGGGGATTGTTTCTGAAGGAAGATTGATTTTTTTTTTTAATTAATTACTTGTTTTATATAAATTATCTGCATTTACTGGAATTATTGATTTTTGTCCAGTAAAACTTCTGATCCTTATTTTAGTTGAGAATTCTTAAACTTAAAACAAAAAAAAAGTAAAAATTGTCTTTGAAAGTATTTTATAAAAGCTTTTGTATTGTTTTTTTGGAGAGGAAATGGAAAGAACTGGTTTACGTTATGGCATAATACAGTTTTGAATAAAAAGTGTATTTTAGAATTACTGCTGAATCTTAAAGTTAGTGTTAAATAGAAAATAAAAAAGAACATGAAACATAAGAACAGAATTTTAAAACAAAGGGAGGACTGGTATGAAGTGATTCTATATTTTGCAATAATATTAATTTAAAGGTGCTGTGGAAATCATAGTTTCTGGTAAGTAAAGCTCGCTCTTACAAAATTTCTCCATTCTGAGTTTACATGGTTGAGAGGTGTTATACTGTATTTATCCATATCATTTATGGTTAATGCTAGTTTGTCTTGTTCTCATCAAAGTGTATGTCCGTTTCTTCTATGTCTTTTGAATTTTTTATACTGCAACTCTCATTATTGTAGATCTTTTCCAGATAGTTATGTGATACTGCCTAGTTCTGGAAGTCAGTTAGCCTGTCTGTTTCCATCTTCAGCTCCTATGTTTACTTTTTTTGAACTATAGTCACTTAAATTATAGCTTTAAAATAGAATTTAGAGGTATTTTACAAATAGAGCTAATGACCTTCATGTTAAGAATTCTGTAACTCTGACAAAGAAAACTTCTCACATGTAGGTATCCTTGCAATGCTGGTAGTTGAAAGAAAACTTTCATCACTACAGCCTTTGAAAGTAATTTTTTCTCATGGAAAGAATGTTGTTAATCAGAAACATCAGGCGTGACCAATCCTTACCAGGAAAGGGTTTAGGTGGAACCACAGTGCGGTATTTATTCATGTCCAGAAAAAGTTTTAAAAAATAAAAAATCAAGGAAAAAAAAGTTCTGATTTTATTTTTCTATTGCTGATATAATTTTGAATGTGGGGAAAATGCCAGGGAAAATGTAAACATTTCAAGAATCCTGAAATTGGACTACAGTTTACACGAAGCTGGTATGACATTGCTATGTAACTCTGAATCTAACTATCTGTTCAAAGCTTAGTTCAAAACTTCTAATGCAGGTGACCAATAAACTTGAAAGCTGAGTTGAAGGAAATGTAATAGCGAGAGAAGTAAGTGCCTTCAGGAAGGCAGGCAGAGAGATTTCACTTTTTAGAGAGCAGTTCACCTTCTATGGAGTTCCTGCTCAGCTGGCTTTGCTGTAAACCACTTTCTCTGTTTCTTGGAAGTACTGAACTAAACAACAAACACTAAATTATGATGTTTAATGTATTTTGTGTACTTTATGTACACGTAATATACAAAGGTACTTTATAATTAAATACAGCACTTACTTACAAAAAGTAAGTGTTAAATGGGAAGCGGTATTCTTTCCTAGTTAACACATCAGGCTGGGATACTGGAGGTATGGCTCTACTTGTAGTTCTCCCAGGAACTTGTGTAAGTTTGGGCAAGTCTTTTCACGCCTTCCCATCTTTCCTTTGCCTTATCTTTTGACACAGTCTCGAGAGCATATGTACAAGCAAAAATGCTTTAACCTCATTCAGTGCTTTTGGATGCTGTTTTAACACACACAAACAATGATTGTACTTCATTCCTGTTCACAATCACTTCATCTTCTCTCAAAAGCATGTGTCCAGGTTCAAATAGAAAAATAAATATGGTGTTAGTTTCTTTACTTATATTAATTAATTAAAGAATTAAATTTAATAAAAATAAATAAATAGAAGACTATTGATATACCTTTATTCTAGCATCCCAAACAGTCTACTGAGGAATTATTTAACTGTCAGCCTGAAGAGAGCTTCAGGTCTTCCTGTTTCTCACCCTCAGAGGGCTATGAATTTAGGATCGGCTCCTACTAAACATAGCTGGGAGCAAATGTGCATAGTTCCTATGGTAGTGTTTATAGCAGGTACATATGTGGCATAGCACATGGAGAAGCAGTAGCATGGGTATTAAGTTTTTGCAGCTGATCTTCAGAGCTTTGCAGTTAACATCAAGGGACACTGCTTAGTCTCAGACTACATTAAATGTATTTAGTGCACTCAGCTTTAATATTGCTTCCTAAGGAAAAGGAAGTGGGTATTAAGCCCTTGTGAAAGGGGAAAAGAGCTTGTGTATCTTTTGCTGCATGAGAAGGCAGTGCAAACTTTTGTTCCTGCAGACTACTGGACAGATTTCCTATCACTCTTGGCCAGGAATTTTGGCAGAGAGTGCATGGAGTTTACACTAGCTGAGATTCTGCTGTGATGACTTAATTCCAAGGAGATGCCACCTCCTCGCAGCAGGATTTCAGGGAAGGACATAAAGCTAGCAGCAGCTTACTCTGCCCGTCCAAAGAATGTCAGATAATGAGGCCCTTTGGGAGATGTGTGACTATTTCCCTTTTCCATTTTCAGGCTATCTCTTAGAACAAATGATGCCATTTGACAAATAAAAGACATCATTGATGACTCGGATCAGAAAAACAAGATTACCAATTCAAAATGTACTATATTGTAGAAGGTGGGAAGAAATTATTACATCATTCAGGATCTTGGGGCACTTCTCTCTCAGATTGCATTTCATTTGTCATGACAGCTTTTCAATGCCAGCTTAATCTTGCAGCCCTGCTGTAGGAGCTGATATCCTGTAAACTTAGAGTGACTTAATGGAACAGGAGGCACAATGTGAGGTCTTTAATTTAAAACAACATGTACTTTTCCTTTCCAGTTAAAGATTTGTTTCGCAGATGTTTTGCCAATATTTGAATAAGGGTTTGCTACCAGCCTTTTTTCTCTCACTGGCAAGTTTCCTTTAAAAAGTAGTGTACAATATGAAAAAAATGCATGTATTTGTGCAAAAGGAGGTGGGGGCCTGGAGAATACATTCAGTTTAGATGAAAGAGGAGAGAGAAAGAGGGGCAGCATGTCCTGATAAGGAAAGTGTCATTAAGTGAACTCACTAGAAAAGTTTGTTTCAGAAGATGCAGTTTTCACAATATGAGTTTTGAAGTACAGCTAGAGGATGAAAGCCTTACTGATGATTCAAAGCATCTGGAAGTAGAAAGAAGCTTTGCAGCTCCTTGACATTTGTGCAGTAAAGTCCATTCCAGGAACAGCTACTCTGAACGTGATAGTTATGAGCTGTTGGAATAATGGGTAATAATTCCTGGGTCATAGGACTGGGTAATTATTCCTTGGAATAATCCCTGGGTAAAAATGACCTCACTCCAAAATCTTTACTGATACTGAGAAAGTGTCTCCTTCCCTTCCTTGTTATGCACAGTTCTGATCCATTTTTCTTGTGTGCTCTGAGCCAGAAAGCATTACATAGAAGCAGAAAGACACTTAGATAATTCTTGCATTCACTGCTAGTGGTATAGTTTATTGCTATTAAAAGAGCAATCCAAATACAGGCCTCTGGTGTTCTGTAGCACCTGACTTCAGGGTGCTCAGCACCTTAGGTAGAACCTAGTGGCATGTCTGTGCAGAAGCATCTAGGTGATTCATGGGGAATGGAGGTGCCACAGGGGAAGTTTCAGAATGGGATAAAAAAATTTCTACACCCTCTTCACACTGAGGTGATTCCATCTTCCAGGAAAATGCTGTAATTGTTGTCAAAAGGAAGAGGATATTCAACACCTTTCCCTTGAAATATGGGCTTCATGCAGAAAACAAACACCTGAACCCAAACCCATGCAAATACACAGGAAAAAGGACACTCCATATTCAAGTCTTCATAAGACAGGACATTATGTGAGTAGAGGACTGTCCTTCAGCTCTGAGTCTTTGCTCTCTCCACAGTGCTTTCCTATGGATGGGTGGGTTCCTGTACACTTTGCTGCTTTTAGGTGGCGCTCTGCTCCATGTGCTTTCTAGTTTGGATCCCATTCAACAGTGTTCAGGCAGGAGAGGCACGTTCAGCTCTTGGCTGGCTGTTCAGGTAGCCTGAGGTAGTTATTAGATTTCTGAGCTAGGCTGTACTTAGGAAAGGTTAAGAGTTAGGTATCTGAAAATCAAACACTGTAATAATAAGTTCTTAAGTGAATTTAGTTTTCAGCAACCTACCTCTTCAGGTTTCCAAATCTGACCAAACATTGAGTTAGAGTTTGGAAGAGAACTGGTGTCTGATAGTTGCTTTCCAGTGCTTGCTAAGAGGCTTGTTAACTAAATGTCTTGTGCTGCTTTCCCACTTGTTTTTCCAGTACCTCTATGTGATGGGTTGACCCTGGCTGGATGCCAGGTGCCCACCAAAGCCGTTCTATCACTCCCCTCCTCAGCTGGACAGGGGAGAGAAAATATAAAGAAAGGCTCGTGGGTCAAGATAATGACAGGGAGAGATCACTCAGCAATTACTGTCATGGGCAAAACAGACTCAACTTGGGAAAATTAACTTAATTTATTACGAATCAAATCAGAGTAGGGTAATGAGAAAATAAAAACTAAATCTTAAAACACCTTCCCCCCACCCCTCCCTTCTTCCCAGGCTCAACTTTACTCCCGATTTTCTCTATCTCCTTCCCCCGAGCAGTGCAGGGGGACAGGGAATGGGGGTTGTGGTCAGTTCATCACACGTTGTCTCTGCTGCTCCTTCCTCCTCAGGGGAAGGACTCCTCACACTCTTCCCCTGCTCCAGCATGGGGTCCCTCCCACAGGAGACAGTCCTCCATGAACTTCTCCAACATGGGTCCTTCCCAGGGGCTGCCGTTCTTCACGAACTGCTCCAGCATGGGTCCTTTCCATGGGGTGCAGTCCTTCAGGAACAGACTGCTCCAGTGTGGGTCCCCCACAGGGTCACAAGTCCTGCCAGCAAACCTGCTCCAGCGTGGGCTCCTCTCTCTCCACGGGGTCACAGGTTCTGCCAGGAGCCTGCTCCAGCATGCGCTTCCTATGGGGTCCCAGCCTTCTTTGGGCACATCCACCTGCTCTGGTGTGGGGTCCTCCACAGGCTGCAGGTGGATATCTTCTCCACCATTAACCTCCATGGGCTGCAGGGGGACAGCCTGCCTCACCATGGTCTTCACCACAGGCTGCAGGGGAATCTCTGTTCTGGCACCTGGAGCACCTCCTCCCCCTCCTTCTTCACTGACCTTGGTGTCTGCAGAGTTGGTTCTCTCACATATTCTCACTCCTCTCTTCTGACTGTAGTTGCTGTTGCGCAGTTCCCCTGCCCTTCTTAAATCTGTTATCACAGAGGCGCTACCACCGTCACTGATTGGCTCGGCCCTGGCCAGCGCTGGGTCCGTCTTGGAGCCAGCTGGCATTGGCTCTATCGGACATAGGGGAAGCTTCTAGCAGCTTCTCACAGAAGCCACCCCTGTAGCCCCCTGGCTACAAAAACCTTGCCATGCAAACCCAATACACTCTGTTAAGCTGGGTCAGTACACACGTACAAAGAATGTAAGCCAACCTATACAGTTACATTACCAGTCTCATTATTCAGTACTCATAAATGTGTTACACATTTTGAATTTCTTACAGAGCAGTTGTGTGTTCACTGCAAAGCCTTATAGTGCTATTTCAACTGAAATAGAGAAATCATGATGATAATAGTAATAAAATCTTATGTGTTTCATAGTTTGCAAAGATTGTCTTATCATATCAAGACTCATTTGTTTTTTGTCAGGTCTTGGTTTTGAATCATGTGGCTTTAGAATCTCAGCTCTCATTTCATAAAAGGACTTTTTTAGCTCTCAAGACTGTGAAAGCAGAAAGAGGGGAGGAAAGAACTGTTAATGTTATCTGGTGGTGATCAGCATGAGCTTTGAATTCTCAGCTTTTGTCAATACTTACTGAAAGTAACCTGTCACCAGATAAGGACAGGGAAGCATGATATTTTGAGGTCATGAGGTCCTCCTCTGACTACAGGATCAGTGCAGTGTTAGTGTGAATAAAGCATGATAAGGCTTTCAGATTTGTTATGCACAGGTGAAGTGCAATGAACTAAGCCTTTTGCAGAGTAGCAGTGGAATACTATTGATAACTGTGTGAGTTTGCACTTATGGCAACATTATTGGCTTTTCTCAGGTTATTCTGGTTTGCTAGATTGTAAAGCATGTTATTTTTCTTGCCTTGGTTTTTAGTAACTGCTGATGTTTCTATTTCACTATATATTGTTAGATTCATAACTGGAAAGTTTCTAGTGGGGGACTGAATGGTGGGAGGACAATAGGCAGTTCTATTTCCCTGGAACTGTAAAAACTTTAACTTTGCTCTCATGCAGGTTCACAAGTTGTTCATGAAGAAATAAATAAACAAAGTATGGTGGGTTTGTAGCTATACTGCCAGAAGAGGATCCCATTTGAATCAACCCTGTTTGTCTTCCTGTCAACTGCTGTAGGTCCTAACTTTCAATTTGAATAAGAAATTTGTTGAGCTTTTATATGCAAAACTAAACATTATCAATTGGACCATGGGCACTTGCCACATTACACCTTGATGAAAAGAAATAAGGCAGCTTTCTTTCACCACAGCTGTGGGGCTGCTGGACTTAACACCGTAGACAGCAGCCTTCAGCTGACTCTTCTTGCAAACTCCACAGTCTGATCCTGCTGCTGATGGCCCTCGCTCTACCCCATTTTCCCTAATCCATGCTTCCATCACCACCTTTTTCTCCTCTTCCATTGCAGTTGCCAAGTGGCTACTTAAGAAATCTCAGTAGAATTCAGGATCTGGCCCAGCACTTCAGCTGGTTGATGTATTTCAGCTGTAGGGAAAATGGTAAATCAGGGCCTGAGAAACAAGGAAGTGGGGAACCGAGCTCAGATTTTATGAGCAAATGTTGCCACTATAACTTACTTGCCAGATGGTGTTGCTTAGAGGATTGAATTTACTCTGAGAGCAGGATAGCAAGGCTGCTTAATATTTAAAGATGCAGAGTATTTCCTTACAGTTTCATACTTATGTGTACATATCACAGTGTCTGTTTGCAGGTTTGCATAGTTTTGTTAGTTGCTGAGACTGAAAGTCAACCTAGGTTTAAATAATGATGCAAAACTTGCACTTAGAGCTCTTGAATAGCAGCATCTTCAGTTGGTAAGATATCCTCATACAAGAAAACAAGGAAAATCAGAAAAAAAAATCTAAAAGCAGTATGTTAATATGTGAAAACAGTGTGTTTCCATGGATAGAGATCAAAATGGAACCAGAGCTGATAGTTAATACTGGTGGGTCAGTTACTTTGCATACCTCATGATTACTGAAGTCATTAATAGGCTGCTCAGAAAATTACATTATGCTGATAACCTAGCAGTCACTTGTTCTTGTATTTAAACATTTTAAATAAGGTTATGTGGTTTGATTTATTGTTTTGGTTTTTTTTATATCAGTAGCTTTTACATGTTGTTTTTATACTTTTAATGTTGGCTGAATGAACTGCAAGAGATAATGCTTATTTGCATAAACCCATATTTTTTTACCCATAAAATTATAATTTTACTTTAAAAAAAAGTCTAAATATTTTCAAACATGTTTTAGAACTAACCAGCAAATAAAATTTGGATACTGTATTCCACTCTCTTGCTTTTGATCCTGATCAAACCCAAGAAGAATAAAGGAATTTTCATTCTTTGTAGCAATAACAGATGAGGCTGGTGAATTTGGATAAATTTGATCTACTGACATAGTCTCTAAAGGAACTGTTCAACAACCAGCCCCCCTCCCCAACTTCTTAGCCTGTATTTGATATCATTAGAAATTGGAGTACAAATGAGCTTTTCATTAGATTTGGTGTCCATTTCTTTATGTGACTGTTGATTTGTAATTTATTTTTCATTAGTGTGTTGACTTCTCCTATTGATAAGGAGTGTCAGAGGGCTAATTATCTAAGCAAATAGTTCCATAATTAAAATGTTTTCATGAGACCAAAATGCAGTAAAATAATTTTCTTTAACATGGAGAGGTTTTTTTAAGTGGTCTATAGTAAGACTGGAAAATCCCTCTCTGAAACCACATCATCTCAGCTGTGATAGTGGGTTGTTTGTGGTTTTTTGTTTTTGTTTGTTTGTTTGTTTTGGTGGGGTGGGTTTTTTGTTTTTTACCTCAAACATTTTAGCCTCCTGTGAAACCCTTTGGACACAGATAAGGACACTGCATGGTTGATGTGATGTGTCTAATCTAACTGGCAATTTAGGCATTTTTCTGAGAAGAAAATATTTAATATCTTTCCATGAAGGAGAAAGCAGAGACCCCCCCAGATTTTTTTGACTTAAAATATCTGTCTATTTCAAAAAGAGGACTTAAGTTCTGCTGTGTTTCTTCAAATGATTTTACTACATCTTTCATCTTGTAGGCCATCTTTGCAAGGTGCAAAGTGGTGGTTGTGGCATCTTCAGACCTTGTTAAAGTTTAGGTTTCCAGCATCAGCTTTTACTAACAGGGAAAGCTTAAAATTAATTTTACATAAATAGGCTACAAGCTGACACAAAGAAGAGTATCTTTTCAGCCCAAAGTTGAACGTTTCAGAACATGAACCAGAGGTTATAGTGGAAGTTGTTTCATTACAGCTTTAACTATTGACAGCAAGATCAGCATCCACTGCATTAAGAATCAACAGATTAGTCACAGTAATATGATGATACAAAATTAACTTGTTCTGCTGTGAAGGCAGTATCTTACAAAGCTGGATTGACCAGATTCTTTCAGTGGTGTTTGAATTACCTTTGAATTAGATGAAGAGAAATAAACTGTAACAAAATACAGTTGTAAAAACACATTTTCAAAACAGTCCAGTTTGCATCTCTAGTTTCACCAAAATGCATGGAAATATTTATCTGGCTATGGATTAGTCACAAGAGTAAGGACTTTTCTGGAAATTATCTTACAAGTATCAGAAAAAGAGGAGAATTAAGAGTTATTGTCAAACAAGAAAAAAGTTATTGGAAGAAGTTAGTCAGAGAAGATGATAAAATATCCTGAGATTTCAAATTGGTCGGAAAAGCGATAAGAATGTTTCTCAAGTTGATATCAGCTGCAGAGAAGCAGAGTTTTGGTCTAAATATGGGGAGATTATGGAGAAACAGATAGGAAGATAATGCAAAGTGCTTGAAGAGGAGTAGCATGAGAGAATAGTTTCTTGATGGATTCTAGAGAAAGGCTAGAGAGAGTTTCTAAAACATGAAAGACTTTTTAAAATTAGCATATCATAAATCAAATATCTCTGTTTCTTCCATTCTTTTGTATTTTTAAATAGCAATTTTGTTGGTTTTTTTAATGATCACATCAGTACTTTTGTTCTACCAGTTGCATACATACACTGGGATTCATCTTGGTCACCAGCAAGTTAGTAATCTAGTCCAAAATTAGTTGTTTAGGTTATCTCCATAGTCTGTGGCGGAAGAGGGCAATTAATCCCTTTAAGATAGGTATCTAGGGTAAGTAGGATGTGTTGTTCTTGGGAAGTCTCTCCCCTGTTAACTAAGATAGTAGTTTATCCTGGATGTGTACCTTTCATATGGCTAATATTTGGTGAGATGAGTCTGACCCACAGATGGGAAGACAGCCCTTTTGACATGCTACTTAGAACCTAAGTTATTATAAGTAAATAAAGAAGAGATGAGGGATAACTATTGTTAACTGTAATAAAGGTATGCTTATTTAGTTCACATGCATGTAAAACTTGAAGTTTGATCATTAAAATGGAGATGTATTTGCCTATGTAATGTTTATATTTGTGTTTCATTCCATAATTGTAAATCATTTTGGTACAAAAATAGTTATCTCTGCATGCAACCTTTTTCTAGAAAGGCTGATCCTTTTCTTGTACAAAAGACAGTAAGCTTTGGCTAACTTTTCCCAGGCAACGCTGTTTTCCGAAACTCTGTATGTTATGACACGTTGATGAAAGCCAATGGGATTCAGTAGAAGAACTTGTTCATAGAAACAGAGTCTCCTAATTCAGTTAGCTATTTAATTGCAGGTCTGGGAACATCTTGCTTCTGCATATATGAAAATTTTAATTGTCTGCTGAGTACAGATCTTTGTATTATTTCTGAAATTCAGGAGCTGTATCATAATTTTATTTAGTCAGGCAGCCTACCAGATTTCTAAGACAAGTGCACCTGCATGGATGTAGATGATAATGGAATTTAGAATAATGCTATCTAATTGAAGTAGCGAGCAAGATAAACTCTCCAAATGTTTTGGACCAACACAAGTCCATAGAAGTAGAAGTCCATTTAATGCCATGTTTTTCCCAAAGGACTTCTATGTATTTTTGTCTCCAGCTCCCAGATCAGGACGTTTAATCCCCATATCTGATAATCTCTACTTCTGCCCTAGCCTAGGAATTTCTGCAATCAGACATCTCCTTGGTCACTCCTCTGAAACGACACTGTTCTGAGTTCCTTCTGGGTAGGCAGTCCTCTTCCTTGCCAGCACCTTTTCTGGCTCTTAGTCATCTTTTGCCATAGGGACTCTTCCCTTTTGTTTATTGGATCTAGCTTTGGACTCTGATTTTAATCTTAAAACTTCATTTTCTCCCTGCATGTTTACATGAATGGACTTCTAGGCAGAGCTGCCTTGAGACATGGGCCATGTGGGCAAAACTGAACTTTGCCACACAAAGGATGGCAAGCCATGGCCAGGCTTCTCCCACTGTTATCAGGGAGGGGATAAAGCCAAGACAGGGAATGAGTGAAATCTGCTTTGGTTTTGCTGCTGCTGCAGGGGCAGGCAAGAGGGAAGGAGGGGAGCTTGCTTTCAGAAAAGGTCTCTGTGTTTCTCATCAAATCTTTGATTCTGAGTTGGTGGTGGCAGCAGGACTGGTAAACTTACCTTTCCAGTGCACTGTGTACTGTGAGTCTGTGGCTGCTTTACCACCCCCTGCAGAAAGCTGCCCTAGGTGACTGCCTTTGCCTAGAGATGGTCCTGATCCTCAGTGTGAGAAATGCACTGTGCATATTATGCCTGAATTCCCTTTTTTTGTGTAGATATGGAGCTACTTTATCCTGGGAGATTTAGCTTGTGTAGCTCACACAAAAGAGGTCGGAGTATCTTTCTCCAACGCAGTCACTACAGAGCCTTGCCAAATTAACTTTCTTCATGGAAGTCCCTCAGAAAACCTTGTTTATATTGAGCAAACAACTTTCAGGGGAGGAAAAAGAGAACAATCAGTTATTCACGCAACAGCTTTGGTTTGGTTAGAGGAAATGTTCCTGAACCCTTACAATTGCTCTTGAAAGCTAGCCAGTGTGAAACACAGAAGTAATGTTAAGTTAAATGTAATTTCAAGTAGCTAGCTTACCAAGGACAAATGTCTCCAAGTGCTTGGGGTACCAGACAGACAAAAGGAAGAAGGTGACATTTCTCAGACAAGAAGCTATGAACTAAAACTTTTTCATGATATTACAGGCACAATAAAAATGCAATCCACAATATTTAGCCTACTTAGCAATTTTCAGAGTAATTTTAACCTGAGGCATATTTAAGATTATTCCTTCTGTCTGATTTCTTTTATCTGATGTGTCTTTACCTGTCCTTATCTAATGTGATTGCTTTTAATGAAGACAGTCTGGATGTGGACTTGGCAACTGTTACAGTGGGGTAAATAACAATCAAGTTCTTGAGTGCAGAGCTACAGAGGGGAGGCATCACAGTGCCAATTTACAAGCTATGTATGACATTCTGCATTTCCATGTTAGAGCTGGGTGTGTTGTCAGCTTCTCCTGATATAGCACATGGGCTCAGATTCATCCCATCTAAACTGAGGCACTTATCTGAGGCATCTAAACTAGGAGCTTACTTAATGTTACCTTCATGTCTAATTGGAGAGAAGCAAGCACCTCCAGAAGGTAATTCAGCTCACTTGGGACCTGACTGATCCCCTGCACGTGCCCTTAGCTGACTCCTTTGGCTGTGCAGAGGTTGGAGAGTGACTAGTGTGCTAGTTTGTGTCTTAGGTAGGTGTCTAGTTAGATGGGAAAATTTAGGCCACCATATTCTGCTGCCTGGTTGTATTCTAACCCTGAGTTAGGCTCTGAGGCTTTGCATATATTGAATGGAGAGAAGCAGATATATAAAGAAATCAATATCAGCCAGCACGCTCTGCAGAGAATTGCTTCAGCCAAGGAGATCAGTGTGCATCAAAGTCACATTGCTGTTAATATCTTATGTAGCACAACACCCACAGCTCTAAATCAAGGCATGTTACTTTGCATGTGCCTTGTCCATGTAAACATGGACATTGCATACAGTTTCCTACTACTAATAGGAGGACAGACAACTTCTTTAGGTCTACTTATCTTCTTCAAGTACAGAAAAAAAAATCTGTGTAACTCTGAATCCCAAACAGTGGAAACATGCCAGGGTTTCTTCTGTATGTGAAAGTTCAGACTGTTCTCCCAGGGATAAGTTTTTTATGTATTTGTCAGACATAACAATTTGGTCAGTGTTTCTAAACTCATTACCAACATACTACTCTAGGCTTGAGGAGTTGTACAGCAAATTAGGGCTACATCCAAAAGGGAATTTGTGTTGCAATGCCGAGGCTTGCAGTGCTAGATGTTTAGGCACATAATCTCCGCAGTGGAGTCCAAAGCTAAAATTGGCCCTTGGTTCCCTCTGCAATGCACAAGGAGAAACAGATTCCTCAAAGTCAGATTCATAACACAGCAGCATGTTAAGCAGGGACCCATATGCATCATAAGCGGGAAAGTCTGAGGACCGCAGTGTGGCTACAGTCATTTACTGTTGAATGTTAAAACAACAATAATATAGATCCTGATAATTGAGAGTCCAGTGAAGGATTAATTTTATTTCGGAAGGAGACAAAGAGTGCTCTTCCTATTTCCCCGAGTCAGTCTGCTTACCTATGGCAGTAGTGAGGCTGCTGGTTGAATGCATTGCCACCTTATTAACAGAGGCTTTAATTCTTATGTACTTCTTAAGTACTTTAGTGGCAGGGGAAAGCTGAGGGGGTTCTTCGCAGAAAAATAACAAGCAAATGGGATGATGTTGGAAATAAGGCATGAGGAAATAGAAGCTGTGTTTGGTTTGTGTGTGAAGGTGCCATTTCAATGGCTGTACAATTCCCACAGCAGTTTTTCAGTGCCAGGAAGAGTGAGTGGGCAGCAATTTGGATGGGGATGCTCACGTAAAGATCACAGGAGAAATGCTGGCAGCAGTTCCCCTCTTTTTGTTTGGGGCTGTGACACAAAGCGGATGTGGTAGGATCAGTATTTGGGAGGGGAGTATACATATAATCCCTTGACTGAAAATAGTTCCACCAAGATGTTAGTCATCTGGGGTAGGACCCAAACCACAGCATACTGATCGAAGAAAGCTTGGGGCCTTGCATAATCTAAAAAATGTGAAGCAGGAATAAGAACCAAGGTCTGTCTGCTCTGCTGCTGTGCACTGTGTGTGCTGTAGCATATGTCTAGATTTGCTGTGGTATATGTCTATATAGACAATGTTACCTACAAATGGAAGAAAATTTTTGGTATTTATTGTACAGCTTGACAATATGGCCTACTGTGTCTCATCATGGTGAACAGAAGTGGTTTTTTTTCCTCTAAGTATTTCTGTTATTTTAATTAACAATTTAGGTTTAAAAGTGAATCTGCCAAGGTCTAGGAGAAATTGCTATTAGATAAAAGTAGCAAAACAAAGCCTGCACCTTTAGTTGGAAGTAGAATCACCTTCTACAATGCTAACAGGGGAAAAAAAACCACAAACAACAAACCCCTAGTAAACGAAAAAATTATTTAAAGCCCAAGCTTAAGTGTTTTTAAGTATGCTTGACTTGCAAGGATAACACAACTGTGGGTTGCTTTTTCACATGGACTTTTTGCCATGCTGCTGTCAGAGACCCAAACCTAGTCTTCAGTCCATACGTGTTACTTCTTGGGCAGGTGATCTAACTACAAGGCAGCTGTGCAAAGGCTGTGCAGCAATTTCCCTTCTGCCTCAAAGGAAACATGGCCTTGTTTTGCATGCATGGATTCATACCCTACATGCCTAAGTACAGAAACTGGTTTTGCTATTAGTTAAGTTTGGAATTTAAGTCTGGAAGAAGAACCTCACTGTATCCCTATGATAGATACCAAATCTATATCCCCAAAACAGGTAACAGAAAGCAACTAATCTGTATTGTGAAGCAGAAATCAGGTTCAAAGTCTCTTTTCTGTCTTTAACTGGTCTAATGGACAAAGGATAAACAGGGCATGCTATGTAATCTTATTTGATGTTGTTCATATTTGTTTTCCCTTAAACAAACTGGGGAAATGCAATCTAGATTAAATCAGCATATGCATGTGCTCAACTGATACTCACTTTGACAGTATTTATCAATGTGTTGCTGTCAAACTAGGAGACCATTTCAAATCAGTCCTAAGGTGTCTCTTCTGGGCTGAAATAAATCCATCATTTCTATTTTGAAGTGGAAATGTCCATTCTGCACAGACAGACAAACAAGCAGACAAAAAGGCACAATATTAACCTCTTGGAGCCATCAATATCTGTGTTGGCTCTTTCAGACAGCATAAGTGCTGTCATGCATAGTTGCAAACTTCTCTTAAAAACATGATTACATCCTGAGTGTCTGCAGAATGTGACAAAGTCTACAAATCAAACCCAAAGAAGAGTTCAATTACAAAAACAGGAACACAAACACAAACCAATGCAAATATGAGTAGTGCTTTGATCTTTGAGATTTGTGTAAATCTGCTTGAGATATTGTTATAAAGCTCTTGTTTGGGACTTGAAGGGTAGTACCCTATCCTAATAATAAAGGAAATAATTCATTTAATAATGGAGGGAGGTTGAATATTTGAAAGTGATTGTTTATTTCATTATTGTTAGAAAAAACAAATTTTTTTTCATGAGGGAAAAAAAAAAAGTGTTGATTAAATGATTCTTCTCAAACATTTCAGAAACCTGCACCAGTCCCAGGTTTTGGAAACACACTTGCATTTTTAAAAGAAATTAACAAGCATCAAGAGTGGGATTCTTGACTTGGCTCTCACTTTTATTTCAGTCTGGGGAAAGATGATCTCAATTGCTCCTTTGTCTTCAAAAATTGTGATTTCACTAATTCCCCATAAAAATTGTGAAGTATCTTATTATATTGAGTGTTTGAGTGTCTGGGTTCAGCTGATGACCCTTCTGACTTTCAAACCAGCTAAACATCCACAATGAATACTACATTTTCAGAGCAGCTCAGTACTTCTAAAAAAGTACTCAGAGTAGTTGCATGATAAAGATCTAAATATTAAGTTTCCCCAAATCAGGATGCTTCTAAAATAGATTTAGTTGAGTCACTTGAAATCAGCCAGTGGAATAAATCAGGTGTCTCTGTTGTCCAGTCTAGTACTAAACCCACTGGCTTGTTTCTTCAGAAGTCCAGCACAGATTTCTGTTTGGCAGTATGTGGAAATGGTGATTTTTCACTTGCCACTCAGCTAAGCAGCAACTATCAAAGTGTAAAAGTATATTTCTCTATACTGGATTAGAAAACAGTGCCAGATTATGAACTGAGCTATCATGTTTTATCCAGCTGCCTTGTTCAACAAACATCCTGGAACTAGTGAACCAAGCTTAATTTAGAAAATATTTGTTCTACATATAGCTTCTTCTCCTAAACACATCAGCTCTCTATCATCAAGAAGCTTGGGTGTTTTTTTGGTTTATTTTCATTATAGACAATGTTGCACTTAGCTATTCAACTTGCACTTTCTGTTCTATGCTGTACAACGCCATTCAAATCTGGGACACAAATTAAAGTAAAGCTCATGGAGGTTTTAATTGCAGTGGTGGTAAATTATGTCTCCAAGGCTCCCCTTAAGACAATTTTGTTTTTCTTATTCATCCTGTGTCTGCTTAAGGATTTTCTCACATGCTCCTGAAAAGCAGTGAGAAGCAGTCAGATCACAGGACGACAGGGTTACAATCCAAATCCAACTTGATAAAATGGAGATATAGTCAGAAAGATCAGGACGCAATTCTATGAGTACAAATGCAAAACTTAGGTTTAAACAATCAATTGCACAAATAAGGGATGAGGCCAGCTGTTGAGATTGCATTTCTTACATGTGGGGGTTATGGTGGATCCTGAGCTAGACAAGAACATCATTATTATGTTACTGTGGAAAGATAAATACCAGACTGGGCTGCATAAAGCAAGACATGAACTGTACTTGTGCTCTACTGAGCATGTTTAAGGCCTTGGCTGGATTACTAGCTCAGTTGCTGGTGTCACAGGTAAGAAAGATTTAGACTTACTGAAAATATTACAAAGGAAAGTAACTAGAATGATCAGGGATGTACAAGGTACAACTGAATGAACTGCGGGGTTTAACTTGAGGAAGAGGAGATGGGGGTGGTGGGGAGAAAGAAGGAGGCAGAATGGCACCACATTTTAAAGATACAAAAAGGTGATGGAAAGATGAACAACATAATTTTTCTCCCTCTTCCCATGGCACAGATCATTTTCATGTCTGTAGTTCTTACAGTTTCTGGTTATGGGATATTTAACTGTGAAATTGTCAGAGCATCCTTAGTGGCTGTCTGACTTTGCCTCCTTACTGACCCTTCTACCTGACAGTTGCCTACGAAGAGTATGATGTCTGGGAGGGTATAAGTGGGAGGGTTTTTTCTGGCAGAAAAAAACAGTGGTTAGAAAACACTGTGACTCAGTGAAGAATGAAATCCTTTCTTTAGTCACAGAATAGACAGGGAAAAGCAGTAGCATACTTTTTTTTTATAGGAGCGAGACATTAAATTCAGTCTTCATGTGTATTTAACCTGTGACATTGCTCCTGACATCATCAGCATGTCAGCTGCAGCGGGATAGCCTAAAACTATCAATCAGGCTCATATTTACAGATTTTAAAAGGAAAAGAACTGATCTGCTATCCCAGTTTTCTTCCTAAAAGGGCCCAGAAATACTGTGTGATTCATTGACTGAACAGTCATGGCTCAGCATAAACAAGCACTGAGCTAAATTTGAACCAGGGATTTAGAGTAAAGATTTCTCTTGTTCCCATAATCATCCTAACCTTCTCTGAATTATTTAATCAGTGTGTTCAAGTCTAACTGGTGTGGGAATACATTAGATTATTCTTCCTGAATGAAGCAATATAGAACTATCAGCAATATTTTGTGTCGTGAATGGTTTCATTTAAAATAATGATTTCAATGCCTATCTGTAAACTTTAGCTAGTTATTCAGTCTTCCATATCAATATAGGATAAAAGAAAGTGCATTTTCCAATAGAAAACACTGCTGTGCAAAATAGCGTGACACAACTGTGGGAATTCATGAGACTCCTGGGTTAAAATCCTTAGGGGCAGTTAAAACACTGTCACACACTGTTAACACAGCAGGGAGATGTGCTTCAGAGGAAGAGGGATTGCAGCAGCTCCTGACAGTGTATCCCGCTTTCTTAAAGGAATTCAGTTCAGTTGTGCTGTGCTGCTGTTAGTTCCACTTCCAACGACTTTTTAGCCATTGGCCAGGTTCAACCACATTTGACAGAGATGAGATTTATAACCCCTGGTACCTGGCCTTGTGCAGCCTGCAGAGCTGTCATAGCTGTGCAGAGACCATGTGGCTGCATCTTGCACCAGGAGGCAAAATGAATGTAAATACAGGTGTGCTGGTTTTGGCTGAGGTAGAATTAATTTTCTTCATAGTAGCTAGTATGGGGCTATGTTTTGGATTTGTGCTGGAAACAGTGTTGATAATACAGGGATGTTTTAGTTATTGCTGAGCAGTGCTTACACAGAGTCAAGGCCTTTTCTGCTTCTCACACCACCCTGCCAACGAGTAGGCTGGGGGTACACAAGAAGTTGGGAGGGGACACAGCCAGGACAGCTGACCCCAACTGCCCAAAGGGCTATTCCATACCATATGGCATCATGCTCAGTATATAAAGCTGGGGAAGAAGAAGGAAGGGGGGGACATTCGGAGTGATGGCGTTTGTCTTCCCAAGTAACCCTTATGCATGATGGAGCCCTGCTTTCCTGGAGATGGCTGAACACCTGCCTGCCCATGGGAAGGAGTGAATGAATTCCTTGTTTTGCTTTGCTTGCTTGCGCAGCTTTTGCTTTCCCTATTGAACTGTCTTTATCTCAACCCACGAGTTTTCTCACTTTTACTCTTCTGATTCTCTTCCCCATCTCACTGGGTGGGGGGTGAGTGAGCAGCTGTGTGGTGCTTAGTTGCTGGCTGGGGTTAAACTACGACAACAGGCTATGGAGAAGAGCTGGAGTTAGGGCATTACCAAGCAACCCTGGGACACAAAGCTGTGCTGCTGCTCATGGAGCTGTTTGTTTTTCAGAGATCAGTCAGTGTGCCACGAAGGTGACAGATAGCTTTTTTGTGGGCAATTTTTATTTTTCCTTTCTGGAGGTTTTGGTTTGTATTCAAAACAAGAAAATAGAAAGAGATTTGTATAACAAACTCATTGATGCACATCTGCGCTTCAGCTTGAAGAGTGACCAGCTATTTATTCTAACATTGTCTAGAGCCAAACAAACATGATTAATTCTCCTTCCTATCTTGGCTAAGCCCAGATCGCTGAGCTCGGTGCCAGAGGGCTCCTGAGGGAGACAGTCAGCTTCCCTCAGGTCAGAGAGAGTCCTGTCTATGACACAGTGTGGTCCTGAGGCTGTCACAGCCCTTCCTGCCTCTGTGCTCATTCTGTGTGGAAAAAATAGAAAGTAGTCCATGCAGCAGCAGCAGATCCATGCTCTCTGGGTTTCCCCAGCTTGTCTGCTCCCCATCTACCTATAAACTCTCCAAGTTGTTATTCTTCACCAGTTTGACTGGTCATGTGACTCTCTGGAGATGTTTAGAAAAGGGAAGCACTGATTGCTCAGGCGTTAACATGCCCATCATGGTGAGAAGGCTTAGGACGGTGTGGAAGCTGTGCTGCTCCCAGTCCTCTGTAGCACTAGGGGTTAAGGGTGATCTTGTGGTTATGAAGATGTATAAATGGGAACAAGTGACTAAGATGATGGAGACTCTATTCAGGTATCATTAGTCTCTGTGTTTCAGTATTTCTGACCATACAGCTGGGGCAGTAGCACGTCCCTACCTCTCACATCTTTGATGAGGAGTAATTCATTGGGCTAAGATAGCATGGCACATGGATAAGTGTTTCTAGATGAACCAAACATGCAGGAACATATCTCCATTTAATTTTTATCTGGATTATTAGAGGTTGGAGTGACCTGAGCATCTTGCTGAGCTTACACTTGGGCCCTGTTTTGGACTCCTATCGTACATACCGTGAGAAACAGAGCAACTTTTATGGCACTTCCCTTCAGCAGAGTAGAAGTCTGAATGCTGTCCCCTGATAATCAATTGATCTGGTTTTAATTTGCTGTTAGAAAATCCCACATTTTTCTGTGGCTGATTTGCATCCTGCAGGGACCATTTTCTCTCCCAAACTGATATTGCAACTGGAATAATGCTTAGAACATTTATAGTGCTTTTTTTCATGTTTTTAATAAATAATCTGTGAACTGCTTTTCCTTTTCCAGTTTCACTGTCTATATTTCCAGGCTGTGATGGGTGCACTCCTCCTGTTTGAACAAACTGAACTTTGGTCCAGGCAGATGCTCAACAAGTAGGCCTAACCAAAGTTAATCCTATTGTGTAAGGCAATCAGCAAGAACCCAGCACCAAAACCACAAAACCGGTTTGGCTGGAGACTGGGCTGATAAGCTGCCGAAACTGCATGAACACAGCAGAAAAACCTGACTATGAATCAACCACCTTACTATAAATATGTGCAGCCATCAGGGTCCGTTGAGCTCTCCCTCCATAGCAGTGGGCTGTGCGGCGATTATCTCCCCTTGAGTAGGGACGCCTCTCAAGGTTACCCCTCAAGGCTGAGAGATCCCTTACCTGACACCAGGCATTGATAGGTTGGTAAGTGACATTTTTTGCATGCATGTAACATTTAGATACATATAGTAAGCTTAAGCGATGACCTTTGTATCCTATACTAACTTTAAGTGTAGTAAATAGTAGAATATTGACCTCCAATCCATCTGTACTTATTAAATATTTTACTTATTAAATATTTTCATTAAATATTTACCTAAATTTACTGATTAGAACTCAACAAACTACTAGATCAGATCTGTCTGAGTGATCTCTGACTCTTCTCCTGTGACACAGGCCACCCAAAGGGACCCTTCCTCTTAGTTAGGGCTATTTAGCTTCCTTTGAAACCTGGCAGTGAGCTAAGCTTGAATTTTTTCAAAAACATTTAATTTTTTTAAAGGAAATAAATCCACTGCTCTGAAAATCAGTTAAAAAACAGGCTGTAATGAACTGAAGCTGTAAATCATATTCAGTGGGACTGCTATCAGTGCAAAACTCAACTCAGCCTCCTCTATCTAGTCCAAACTCACCAACTTCAAGACAGAAGACTTCCAAGTACTTTACATCAGCTTTAAGATAGGGCAGGATTTGGCCCTTTATCTTTTGTTTACTTTAGGTGGTCTGATATTATTGCAGGTGAACTTGGAGAGCACCTCCTCCCTCAAGCATATGCTTGAGGCACAGAAAGTTACCTTAAGCTGCAGTGTGGTTAGTATTTAATTAGGTTTTTTAAACCTAGTATCAGTCTTTGGTGGGAGCAAATATGCTCATTTGATGTTACCTCTTTTCATTGTGCATCTCTCATTGCTACCCTCTGTTACTGTCACTGCTAGAACTTATATCATTATTCAATCAACAAGCTTGCAAAAATACTGTGGCCAGAGTCCTCATGAAGATGTTGTGCAGATTGTACCTTTAATGACATAGAAAGTATTTGAAATTAGTGAAATAGTCTTGAAAAAACCTCATAAATAGTCTTAAATCAAACACAATGGAAAAGATAGCATGAGATGTTGATGTTTGCTGAATAGACTCTAACTGGTCCCACAGTTCCAGTGTTGAATTTATTTGAGAGATTGTCCTTTTCTAGACTTTGCTGTTGTAAAGAGGTAGGCATAAAGGGGTTTTAGATAGCAACGCTCACAAAAGAAATAAAGGTGGTGATAGTTGTCAGCAACTCCATTCCAGACCAGGAAACAAGTTTCACAATGCAGCAAAATGTTAGACAAGCAATAATACTGTTAGAATGAAGGAAAGAGTTGGAAAATATTGTAAGAAGATTAACTGCAATCATGATATACCATTAGATGATTTTGTAAGTAAGTCTTTCATGTTAATTTTCCATGACCTCTGAATTATTCTTTTTTTTTTCCTTGGTATGAATATATGAAGGAAATATATTTTAATCTGATATAAGTACTTACTAGGAGATTATTTTAAATGTTGAATTGGCTTGCCAAAGTCTGTTAGCTTTGTGTTGGTTGGTTAAATCAATCAGACAGACCTTGAGAAAATTAATGCTATATAGGTGTGTAAGAGAATGAAATATAGCTGCAACTTGACTGGCAGTGTGTGTGTGTATACATGTCAGAGTGGGATACGGGCCCGGAGTAACGAGGAGTCTCAATGTGAGTATGATCGTTCTCCTTTATTCAGACTACTTGACAGGTTTACATAGACAGCCAAACAAAGCACACACTAACAGTAACTATTTCATTGGATAACTACATTTGTCCACGCTTTTAAAGCAGTTATATGATTGGTACAAGGTTGCCGTTCACGCGCTGCTCACGTGAGGGGGGTCTGTCGACATTCGCCAGACTTGATTTCGCTTATCTTGTTTACCAAGTCCTTCTCAGTTCCTCCTTTCCTCTTAAGGACGTTCCACCGTGATCTCTGGTTCTTCAGCCATATTAAAGGCTGGATTGCTCACATCAATCAAATCATGTCCTTTGTCACTCAACCACTCTTCCACAATTCCCCCTTCTTGTTTTTGAGTGATCCAGGCATGATTTACTATGGTTAAGAGAGCCTTTTTGACACAGCTAAATGCTATACAAAAGCATAAACCTACGATAACTAAAATTATCAAAAGTCGCAACCCTTCAGCTAACAAGCTTCTCAGCCATGGTGGCAAAGTCCCAAATAAACTGGTTAACCGTTCATCAAAACCCCCTTGATTCTGTTGAATTCTGTTTGCATGTTCTTTCAGCCATTGCAGTTGTTTGTGAATTGATTCACTGTGATCAGACAGGTTCATACAACACATGCCTTCAAAATCTTCACAACCATGACCTTGGGCTAATAGCAAAAAATCAATTGCTGCTCTATTTTGCAAAATTGCGTGGCGCAAGCTATTTTGATTCTCTAATAAAGCTTCTATTACTGTAGCAGACGCAAGCGAAAGGCAAAATGCTTGTTGACCTGTTTTGTTCGCCCAGGTAACCCACATATTTTCTCTGGGCTCAATCTTGTGAAGACTCATCACCACCGGGAGTAATATCCCGATTATCAGGAGCAGGTTCATCTTGCTCGTCGGATGAGTCATGAGGAGCTAGAATAGGCTTCACGTTTCTGCTCGGCACCCACACTGGACCGCGATCTGTGGAGACACACGTATATCCTCGACCATTAAATATAACTGGGACAGGTCCCAACCACATTCCAGAGGCAGGATCCCTGTACTTTACTTTAAATTGTGGAAGTGTCGTCGCATTATTAAACTTAAGGTGTTGATGATGGATTACTACCGGCGGTTCTTCTCTATCTCCCATAAGACAGAGAAAGTTCAGTGTAAAAAGTACACGATGTAACCTCTGTTGGGGATCCACCTCTATACCCTTTTGCTTATTTAGATAGTCCTTCAGAACCTGGTGCGTGCGCTCCACTAGTCCTTGGCCAGTAGGCGAGTGTGGGATCCCTGTAACATGATCGACTCCCCATCTTGCTAAAAATGCCCTAACCTTTTGGCTAACATAAGCAGGTCCATTATCAGTCTTGATACGCTCAGGCACACCTAACACCGCAAAACAAGCAAGCAAATGTTTACATACATGATGCGCCTTTTCTCCAGGCAACGCAGTTGCCCATATCATTTTCGAAAAGGTGTCTATAGTGACATGCAAATATTTTAATCGACCAAATTCTGGAACATGCGTGACATCCATCTGCCATAATTCTAATGCCTTTAGTCCTTTTGGATTCACTCCAGACCCTATACCTGGACCATGATTTCCACATTTTGGACAGGCCTGGATTATACCTTTTGCTTCATTTTCTGTTAAATTAAATTGTCTTTTTAAACCTTTAGCATTTTGATGGAAATTTTCATGACTTTGTCTAGCTTGTTGAAATTTGTCCATAGGAGGTGCATGACACACTGGACTGACCAGACTGTCAGCCAGCTGGTTACCTTGACCAAGACCAAGGTCCAATTGATGACTACGAATATGGATAATACAGCAGGCTGCTGTTCGTTGACCTAACACAGATCGCAGCCTGATAAACAAACTCCCCAATCTAGGATTCGTTGTTTGCCTTAATAGGGCATCTTCTAGACGTGGCACTATTCCAGCCACATACATTGAATCAGTTACCACATTTAAGGGAATATTTATCCAGTTAGTCAAAGCCCAAACTACTGCAGTCAGCTCCAAAGTCTGGAGGGAATCTTGAGGCTGCCCCTCCATGATATACTGCTTCCAATTATCGCCTTCCTTCCAGATGCAGGCTGCACGCCGCAGGCGCTTGCCTGCATCAGTATAAACAGTGACACTGTCTGGCAATGGGTTGTTACTTACTTTGGATCTCTGTATCCACTGATTCCGTCTTAACATCTGCCATAATTTTCCTTGTGGCTGCTGAGAGTGTAATTTGCCACTATAGCCTAATAGGGCATTCTGTATGGCGTCAGCATTACGAAGCCACCACTCCACATCCACGGCACTAACGGGTATACTAATGTCCCCTGGCTCTTGGCCACTGATTTCTATGATTCGTGACCGCCCTTTCCGTATTAACTCACCTACTGCTTCAGTCCGTGTTTGGATACTCGTTTTTGGTTGTACACCTAAAAATACCCATTCTAAAATATTAAACATATCTCCTTGTGCTTTGCATTTGGCAGTGGCATTCAATTGAAAAGGAGAAGTAAATTCCCCTTTCTTGTTTTGCCACTGACAAATGACTGCATAAGGTGAGTCTTTCCTGTTACATATGATTAACGATATTGGTAGAGGCAGGATGCGGCGCGATGACCAAGCTGCGTGCATTTTTTGAATAATTTGCTGTAGCACCGTGTGGTGCTCTATTGTTAATGTCACTTTGTCTGCAGGATTTGTTCCACGCAACAGCGCAGTCAAGGGCGCAATATCAGTATTGGAAATGCCAACACAATTGCGAACCCATTGAATGTCTCCAAGTAAAGTTTGGACATCATGTAATGTGTGCAGTTGAGTGGCAAGTTCTGTTTTTTGTGGTCGGATTTTTGAGTCTGTGATCAACCACCCAAGATATTTCCAAGGGGCAGTACGCTGCACCTTTTCTGGTGCAATGACAAGCCCCTTTTTCGCTAAGATGTTGGTGAGCTGCTGCAACGACTCGTCTGAGAATGGCTGTTCTTGACAGCAAAGAATATTGTCCATATAATGATAAATTATCGTATTTGACCATTGGGCTCGAAGTGGTCGCAGTGCCCATGCTACATACAATTGACACAACGTGGGTGAATTCTTCATCCCTTGTGGCAAAACAACCCATTCGTATCGCTCTGCCGGTGCGGCCTTGTTCGCTGTCGGCACAGAAAAGGCGAAACGTTGAGTGTCTTGTGGGTGCAGTGGAATGGTAAAAAAGCAGTCCTTTAAATCAACTATCAAGATGTGCCATCCATGTGGTAACATACTAGGAGATGGCATTCCGGGCTGCAACGCACCCATAGGTTGCATTTGTTCATTGACTTTACGTAAGTCATGCAAGAGTCGCCACTTTCCACTCTTCTTTGGGATTACAAAAATGGGAGTGTTCCATGGACTAACAGAAGGTTTAACGTGTCCAGCTGCCAGTTGTTCAGCAACCAATTGTTTGGCGATTTGCAGCCCCTCCTCAGTCATGGGCCACTGGTCAACCCACACAGGCTCGTTTGTAAGCCATGTTAACGGCGGGTTGGGCGACTGCTCCCCAGTGCCCATGACTAAAAATGCTTTGTTGTTAAAACGGCTCCAATTTGAGTCAGAACATCTCGTCCGATCAGTGCCTCTAACGTCCCAGGCAAGGGCAACACATACACTTTAAGGGTGGCGTGCTGCCCCTCCGGAAACTGCAAATGTATTGGCTGTTTGCTAATATAGGGTATTGATTGTCCACCAACCCCTGCGATACATGATGTTGGTAACTCTATCGGCCAAATTGAAGGCCATATGTCACGGCTGATGATTGTGACATCCGCCCCAGTATCTAACATCGCATCAATTTGTCGCGATGTGCCCTGTTGAGCAATGGTGATTTTCATCGTTGGCCGTTGGTTCAGTTTTGCTGTAAAACAAACGGCAGGTCCAGTTGACCCAAAACCGTGATCGCCTCGGCGAACATTTGATTGAGGCAAATGGCCTAGTGAATTGTTAACAGCGACTATTTGTGCAATTTTACTACCTCCAGGGATAAACACAGGTGGACAAACAGTATAGACCATAATATAAATACGACCCGTGTAATCTGCGTCGATCACTCCGGGCAACACGATGAGACCTCGTATACCGGTGGAGGATCGGCCTAATAACAATCCTCCAACGTTGCTATCTTGATGAACAAGAGGCCCTATAACATTGCTGGGAATTTTTTGAACATTAGAGTCAACAAGGGTGACGTCTATTGTGGTTTCTACGTCGACTCCCAAACTTCCTCGGGTGGCTGGTTGGTGCTGTTGTAAAAAACCTGTGTTCCGTTTTGGGGGTTCATTTGTGTCTGCGCGCGACCTCTCCCCGCGCTCGGCTTCCAGTTTCCCGAACATGCCTTGGTAGCATGAGTGCTTTTCTGACAATGATCACACCAAACTGTGGCACGACAATTCGTTTTTACGTGGCCTGACTCCCCGCAACGGAAACAATTGCCACGAAAAGGTTGCCCAGGTGGTCGACGAGGCTTTCCCTTGGAGGCTGGGCCTTGTTTTTTCTGTACCACTGCGGCTAGGGGCTGCATTATTTCTCGAACTGCTCCCTGGACCGCGGCAGCGACAGTGTTTCCTTGTCGTTGTGTTTCAGCTCTTTCTACTCGCAGAAGCATTTCTTCTACTCCAGCTCCCTTGGGCAGACTAGCTAGCGTTTGTTTTGTCGTTTTATTAGCATTATCAAAAGCTAATATTTTGAACATTTGTTGTTTGTTGTCTTCTGATAGATCAGGGTGATTCATGATCGCTTCCCAGAGTCGATCTACAAAGTTACTGTATTTCTCTGTTGCTCCTTGTTGTAGCTTACTAAAAGAGGGGACGCTTGATCCTGGTAAGCTAAGGAATGCTTGGAGTGCTAGCTGGGCGGACAACTGTAGCATGTTTACTGGAAATGTAATTTGCACCTGAAGGTCACTGTATTGTCCTTTTCCTACGAGCATCTCGGCGGTGACTCCACGAAGTGGGTCCCCGTCCCTTTGTCTTTGAGCCGCAGCACTAGTGGCTCGCTGCTGCCAGGACGACATCCATAGTAAATACTGTGTTGGGGTGAGTAACAGTCTCATTAGGTTTTGACAATCATGTGGGCACATGAGGTCAGCAGAGAAAATCCAACTAACAATTTGTCGTGTTGCCTCGGATTTTACTCCATATGTTGAAATGGTGGTTCGGGCTTGTTGTAATATTTTCCAATCATGCGGCTCCCACTTTCCTTGCCCGTTTTCCTGTATAACCGGGAACGCTAATGTCGCAGGGCCTTCAGCCCCTCCCACAGGTTTCCACTGTCCTTCTAGAATTGCATCTTTGATGACACCACTCCAGCGTGTGGTTCTAGGGAGTGCTGGAGGGTTAATTAAACATGGAGGCACAGCTCCTCCTTTCCTTTTTGTTTGTAATTCCAGAGCGGCAAGACGCTTTAAGACGGCTTGCAACATTTTTGCAGTGGCATCTGAGGATTGCGGCAGCTCCTCCTCGCTAGACGGCGTGGTGGTTCCAGGGGATTCCGTAGAGGGAGGCAGAGGCGGGTAGAGCGAGGTTGAGGGTGGCAACGGAGGCGTGGAGGGTGGTTCACTGGGAGGAGCCGTAGGGGGAAGTCGGCAGGACGTTCCGCCCAAGTCATTCAGTTTTGTCCCCCCCGCCCCTCTAGGGGCCTTCAGCAGAGCGACTTCCGCATTTGTTTCACAGTTTGCATTAACTCTGCTAGCAGGAATTTCCGTTTTTTCTGGCGCTTGCATCGACTCCGACGTGACATTACCCATGTCATTTAATACGCTGAGACCTTCCTTTTCCCTCAGTTCAGAAACATTTTTACAGACAGTTCCAGACGTGCCCTTCACGGCAGGCAATCCAAAAAATCGTGCAATAGGTCCCGGTTTGTTTTTGGGCATATTGCTAGACACTCCCGGACCTAGCATTTGGGCAGCAGCGCAAGCTACTTCCCTCTCCGCCTTCATCGCTTTCAAAGTTTCTAAGACAGTGTTCCAGAGCCCACGAACCGCCTTTATTTCCTTCTCGTCCTTTTCATCTCCCTCTATTGTTTTTTGCCACATTGTTCCTCCAAAATCCCGCCATTCCGAGACGGAAAACAACATGCAGGTGTCAGAAAAGTGACCCCAACATTGTCCCAGCATAATCAACCTAATTAATTGCTTCACTGGTGCTTCTATCCCTCTCTTGGAGAGGATTCCAGCGAGCAGCGTGGCCGCAGCTTCTACTTCCATCACTGCGCCTGAGAGGTGAGGAGCGACCTCACACCAGCGTCTGCCCTGCTTCTGCCCCAAGCAGCGCTTCTCTCAGCAGTGGTTTCCCACTCCCCTCCTCTAGCTGCTTACCGCAGTCACGGAGATATCAACGGCGAGTAACTCTGCTACCAGATGTCGGAGTGGGAGACGGACCCGGAGTAACGAGGAGTCTCAATGTGAGTATGATCGTTCTCCTTTATTCAGACTACTTGACAGGTTTACATAGACAGCCAAACAAAGCACACACTAACAGTAACTATTTCATTGGATAACTACATTTGTCCACGCTTTTAAAGCAGTTATATGATTGGTACAAGGTTGCCGTTCACGCGCTGCTCACGTGAGGGGGGTCTGTCGACATTCGCCAGACTTGATTTCGCTTATCTTGTTTACCAAGTCCTCCTCAGTTCCTCCTTTCCTCTTAAGGACGTTCCACCATGATCTCTGGTTCTTCAGCCATATTAAAGGCTGGATTGCTCACATCAATCAAATCATGTCCTTTGTCACTCAACCACTCTTCCACATATACACACACACACACACACACGTATATTCATCTGCAAACCTAGTATACACATGTGTGAATTCTGTCTCTTACACACACACACACACACAAATTTAGCATCCTTGATTTTCTTCTTTCCAGCTGCATCTGCCCTGGCAACTCTTGGATATCTCACAGTCTAGTGTGGAACTAACTCTTTAGGGTATTTTATGTTATTACTACTTGTTGGAAGAGATATTTACTTAGGTGGATAACATCTTTTTCCAGAGAAACAACCCACTTTCCCCAATTTATAGCCTAGGTTACCCTGAATGAAATTTCATGGGACAATAAAGGGACTTCTCTAGCTTATGGGCTTTTGCCTGTAGACTACTGAAATTATTTTGCAAATAATTGAATTGCTTTTCAAAGAAAGCACAAAAAATCTTGTCTAACAGAAAATGTCAGGCAGCTGAAGCCTATGGGTTTGTACTAGCTCTCCAGTAACAAAATAATCTGACTGACAAATAGAACAATAGTAAATAACCATTCAAATGCTTACCTCACGTGATGGTGCATCACTGCACAAATGCTTTCGATATGCATCCTTTCTCTGAAGCTGCCTGATTTATCTACACATTGTTTCCCAAGTGTCTTGGATATGCATGGCTGGGAGGGATCTCAAGAGATCCACTTAAGACATCCTCTTGCTTGGAAGATGATTGACTATATTGAGACCATCTATAACACAGCTGTCTGTCTTAAAATCCTCCAGTGAAGGACTTTCTCCAACAGCCATAGGTAGCTTTTTCCAGTACTATTCTCTTTATTGTTAAAAACTTATTCTTGATAGCAACATTTTTTACAGAACAAATTAAATTATTTTCCTACCCCCAGTGGGCATGAGGAACAATTGAATGCCATCATCACAGTGTTAGGATTTCTTCTTTTCACTCTTTGCTTTCCTAACCTAAACAGTCCAAGTCTTTCAATCTACTCATCTTACCCTGAGAAAAGTCCTTGGAAAGCAGACCAGATTTGTTTTCTTAGTCATTGTCCAGTTCCTGGCATGGTGGGTGTTAAGCCTGAAGCTGTTTTTACAACACAAATTAAAAGAGCAACAACTGATTTGCGGGAGTATCTTGCAGAACTAGCTTCATCACACATTGACATAAAGCACACATATTTTCACAGCATGTGAGTATCCCTGTCTAGCTATTTCATCCCAGTGAACTTTGGGGTCTTCAGATGGACTTCTTATATCCTATTTCTTTCCACTTCACAAAAATTTTACCAAGACTATCATGACTGAATTTTGTCAGTCCCATAAAACATTGTCTTGACCTTAAACGAGTTAGTTTAATCAACGAAATGGAGCTCTCCAGTTATCCCAGAGCCTCGGTAGTCTGTGGGGTCCTCACCTTCCACCATCTCACGGACATCACAAGGAACCTCTATTTAGTGACTTTACTGTTCTAAGACATTACTGTGAATTTTCTGCCATTTCTGTGCAATTTCAATTATTAATATATTTTTTGAAAAGTATCTGAAATAAAAGATTTTTTCAGGAGAAAAATGTCCTTACAGGTCTAACATCCATGATTTTCTTTTCAGCTAAAACCACACATAGGAATTAAAATTCAGCCTGAAAAAATCAGTGGCAAATAAGCCATGAGACATGCCACCTTAATTGTAAAGAAATTAAGGTTATATTTTACTCCAGCTGATGTGGGGGACAAACTCCTATCAACTTCTATAGTATTGGATTATGGCTTTAGTGAATGTATAATCATATCAGGTAACATGGGCCAACAGCCACATAAAACCAATATTCCTTCTAGAAACATGCTCATTGCTGTATGTGAATTTGTCAGACTTTCCCTGTTGCACCATGGAGTCCATGCAACCAGCCCCGTGTCTCAGTGCAAGATGATGCATGCCTAGTCCCCCTTGCTGGAGAGCAGAAGTTGCAGGGGCTGTGCACCAAGGAGTAACAGGGCGTGCAGAGATGCCCCATGGCTGCCTTGGGTGATCTGAGCTCCTCCAGTCCCTACCCCACTGCAGTCTCACCCAAGTGTGAAAGCAGCAGGAAGGCTAGAGCATAAAACAGTAACTGGATCCCTTAAATGCATTAATTTCACATGCTTTTGCTATGATGTCCTTTCTTTCTAAGAACTTTGCACGTAGTCAGTTCCTGTCAAGTGATTCGTATAAATGCTGAACAAATCTGAACAAATAGACTATATTTGAATGGTAAAAGGTTTGTATTAAAATTATTCACTTCAGGACATCTAAAAACTACTATCAATCAACTTTATGAACATTAGCTTTGGGTCAGCACAGTGTATTGAAATGGTTTGCATCTGTAGGAGATTGGCTGTGTAGCAGCCTCACTACTTTATTTACCCACCCCAAAAGCATGAGGTTGAGAGACTGGATTTTTGAGCAGATGAAAACTCTGGCCTTGTATTTAACATCTGTATTTTTCATTTAGAAAGTGATTTACTAAGCAAGCTGATGGAGGCTGCTAAGTAAATTCACTTTGTTTTACTCGACTCATTGAAATTTTGGTATAAAATTCTTCAAAAGTGTAGGGGAACCTTTGGAAAGGTGAGATGAAACGAACGGGAATTTACTTTATGAACAGTCTGGATCACAATTTACTGAGGGCAAGGAAAAGAGCGCACTACAGTGACTTGAGTGAGTTATAAATAAGAATCAAAACCACTGCTCCGTTCTGAGGGCAAGCCTGGTAATATCACAGGGGTTAAAACCAAAATCACAGATAAAGAAAAATGCGTACTTCAGAAGTCATGCTTCTCTTCTTTCCCTCCTAATCACTAAATTTCACATTTTCACTATTACCTACAGTATATGAATCAATAAATTTGTCCCAAATCCTAACAGAACTGCAGAGAGCATAGAGCTAGAAATGAGCACATTTTGCTCAGTTTGTGTCTCAGATCATGAAATTTGCAAAACAGGTGCTCATCAGAGGGAGGGAAGAAAGAAAAGCTGATGCAGTCAACTCACAATATCTGCTAAAATTTAGTCATACATTGTAAAATGCTTACCTAATTGTCATCTTGCGTCCTGGTTTTGGCTGGGATAGAGTTAATTTTCTTTATAGTGGCTGGTATGGGGCTATGTTTTGGATTTGTGCTGAAAACAGTGTTGATTGATAACACAGGGATGTTTTAATTGTTGCTAAGTAATGTTTGCACTAGTCAAGGATTTTTCAGCTTCCCATGCTCTGCCAGGTGCAGAAGAAGCTGGGAGGGGGCACAGCCAGGATAGTTGATCCAAACTGCCCAAAGGGCTATTCCATACCATATGGCGTCATGCTCAGTATATAAAGCTGGGGAAGAAGAAGGAAGGGGGGACCTTCGGAGTGATGGTGTTTGTCTTCCCAAGTAACCATTACATGTGATGGAGCCCTGCTTTCCTGGAGATGGCTGAACACCTGCCTGCCCATGGGAAGGAGTGAATGAATTCCTTGCTTTGCTTTGCTTGCATGTGCGGCTTTTGCTTTCCCTATTGAACTGTCTTTATCTCAACCCACAAGTTTTCTTGCTTTTACTCTTCTGATTCTCTCCCCCATCCTATTGTGGGGGGAGTGAGCGAGCGGCTGTGTGGTGCTTAGTTGCTGGCTGGGGTTAAACCACGACATCTTGAAAAATATTGTGACAAAACAAATAAACCAACACAGCAAATGTCTGGAAGTATCAGAAGAGGTTCATAAGAATTAGGAACTTCCATTCAATTGAACCAAGTAACAGCTAGGTGTCTAGCTCCCTTAGCCTCCAGCCCTACCTTTTATATGTAGTATTACACATAAGGATTGTTTCCCTGTGATGGTAAGTATGTATCACTGCTTTCATCAGGGAACTGCAGCTATTCATAAACCTGAGAGGATGACTTTCTTAGCAGGGTACAATTTTGACAAACTGCACCACTAATGAAAATAAAATTAGATGTTACAGAGAATACTTTGTGATCAGAGGAGTGTTCGTTCCTGGTTTTGTGCTCTGGAGGATAAGTAGTGGAGTTCAGGCTGGTTCTTGTTTTATCTGGACAGGTTCATTTATATAAATACTGTATTATCATAGAATCATTAAGGTTGGAAAAGACCTCTAGGACCACCTAGTCCAACCATCAACCCAATGCCTCCATGCCTACTAAACCATGCCCTGAAGTGCCATATCTACACGTTTTTTGAACTCCTCCAGGGATGGTGACTCCACCACCTCTCTGGGCAGCCTGTTCCAATGCTTCACAACCCTTTCAGTGAAGAAATTTTCCCTAATATCCAATCTAAACCTCCCCTGGTGCAACTTGAGGCCATTTCCTCTTGTCCTATCGCTTGTTAATTGGGAGAAGAGACTGACACCCACCTCTCTACAACCTCCTTTCAGGTAGTTGTAGAGAGCGATATGGTGTCCCCTCAGCCTCCTTTTCTCCAGGCTAAACAACCCCAGATCCCTCAGCCGCTCCTCATCAGACTTGTGCTCTAGACCCTTCACCAGCTTCGTTGCCCTTCTTTGGACACGCTCCAGCCCCTCAATGTCTCTCTTGTAGCGAGGGGCCCAAAAGAGAACACAGTATTCGAGGTGCGGCCTCACCAGTGCCGAGTACAGGGGCACGATCACTTCCCTAGTCCTGCTGGCCACACTATTTTTGATACAAGCCAGGATGCCATTGGCCTTCTTGGCCACCTGGGCACACTGCTGGCTCATATTCAGCCGGCTGTCAACCAACACTCCTGCAGCGTTACATGGGGTTGTTGTGACCCAAGTGCAGGACCCGGCACTTGGCCTTGTTGACTCTCATAGAATTGACCTCGGCCCATTGATCCAGCCTGTCCAGATCCCTCTGCAGAGCCTTCCTACCCTCAAGCAGATCAACACTCCTGCCCAATTTGGTGTCATCTGCAAACTTCCCGAGGGTGCACTCAATCCCCTCATCCAGATCATTGATAAAGATATTAAACAAGACTGGCCCCAATACTGAGCCCTTGGGAACACCGCTTGTGACCGGCCGCCAACTGGATTTAACTCCATTTACCACAAGTCTCTGGGCTCAGCCATCCAGCCATTTTTTTACCCAGCAAAGAGTACACCGACCTAAGCCATGAGCCGCCAGCTTCTCCAGGAGAATGCTGTGGGAGACAGTGTCAAAGGCTTTAGTAAAGTCCAGGTAGATAACATCTACAGCCTTTCCCTCATCCACTAGGCAGGTCACCTGGTCATAGAAGGAGATCAGGTTGGTCAAGCAGGACCTGCCTTTCATGAACCCATGCTGGCTGGGCTTGATCCCCTGGTTGGCCTGCACATGCCTGTTGAGTGCACTCAAGATGAACCGCTGCATAATTTTCCCCAGTACCGAGGTCGGGCTGACCGGCCTGTAGTTCCCTGGGTCCTTCTTCCGGCCCTTCTTGTAGATGGGCGTCATATTTGCTACTCTCCAGTCAACTGGGACCTCCCCAGTTAGCCAGGACTGCTGGTAAATGATGGAGAGTGGCTTGGCAAGCTCCTCCGCCAGCTCCCTCAGTACTCTTGGGTGGATCCCATCTGGCCCCATAGACTTGTGAGTGTCCAGGTGGTGTAGCAGGTTGTTAACTGCTTCCTCCTGGATTATGGGGGGTTTATTCTGCTCTCCGTCCCTGTCTTCCAGCTCAGGGGGCTGAATACCCCGGGGATAACTGGTCTGACTATTAAAGACTGAGGCAAAGAAGGCATTAAGTACCTCAGCCTTTTCCTCATCCTTGGTGGCAATGTTCCCCCCCGCATCCAATAAAGGAGGGAGATTCTTCTTGGCTCTCTTTTTGTTGTTAATGTATTTGTAAAAACATTTTTTATTATCTCTTACAACAGTGGTAAAATTATCATTTTACCATTTTTTGGAACGCAGCTACACAATTTGAATTTACAAAGTAAAGAAGAGTGTACATGTAAGCACCAAGGAAAATCTAGCTGAAGTTTGTTGTGATTTATAGTTTGATAAAAGATAAAATCTTTATTTCTCTCCCATTTTTTAAAATCATATGTGCCCATATCACACAAAGAGAATGTGTTGTGGAAATAAACCCTGTGGGTTAGTGATAAACAACATATGCATCCTGCCCCCAGCTGCTTGGTGAAGTGGAAATGCTGACAGAACTGTTCCCTATCATCCTCCATGGAAGAATGGGGTTGCAGCTAAATGATCTGCATTGTGTATTCCAAATGGCCAAAAAAAAATTGGGTGTAGTCAGTATGAACAGGGAACAAGAAAAGAGATGCCTGATTGCTCCAGAGAATTGTCTTGGCTTGCTTTATCTACTGCCTGAAATGTTAAGAATAAAACATTTTCTCACTAAAAGTTCCTTCATTTTCTTCTTAAAGATGGAGTTGAGTAAATTAAACTTTTGTGAAAACCAGTTATTTTCAGTTATCTTCTTCAGAAAAGTCAACTTTATTTTTCTATTTTACTGTTTTGAGACAGTGTGATAGTGAGTCACATGACATCTGGGTACATCTTATAACCCAATATACTGTTGTAAATGGATCATCGTATGATGGCATCTTGATACGACATCCAACCCAGGAAATCTCAAGGCAAAGTGAGATCATTTAGCAGAATACCAGTGGGAACTACGTATTTCTAACAAAAAACCTTTTTCTTTAGAACATTTTTTCAGGAAAAAAACCCCTTGATAGTTGCAATTGAATTGCTACTTTCTATAGATGCTCTCCACCCTATTTCAATTGTTATAACAGTGAGAGATCCCTCTGGAGCTGAAAATTAGCAGGCTTTGCTCTTTCAGACTTGTTTCTTCTTGCTGATTTCTCCTCCAGAAACTAAGTACAAAAATGGTCTCTTTATGATCTATTAGGTATAAAAGAGCAAACATCTCCTGACTGGATGTGCCAGCTCTGAGAAGCATTTCCAGTGCAACACTTAAAAAGCAGCTGATGAGCCCTGGACGCAACTTAGGGCAGGAGAAGCCTTCCTAGATGCCAGCTGCTGGTAACAGCTGAAGGGCCAAGGCAGCAGCCAGCATTGCTGAGGTATAAGCAAGATCCTGCTGTGCTCCTATCTGGTGCTCACCTCTTCAGCACCCGCAACCAGGTTGGTGACAATAAACATAAATGATTTTCCCAAGTCCTCTAAGGGACAGATCAACTGCATTTGCTGCTAGTCTATACCAGTGGTAAGAACTGAGAACTATGCTGACTGTAATTTCAGCTCCCTTTCATTGACCATGTTGGAGTCTGGTGTGATTCATGAGCAGCTCAGATATCCTCAGGCATAGAACCATCCCTCAGAGGGGCAAAGCAAAGGGCAGGGCCAATAGCAGTTTCATCTGCTTGATTTTCATTTACTTCTGTGTATCCACCTGACCCTGAAGGCCACTTGAAACAGTGTGGCCTCATTGAAGGGCTCTAGCCTGACCTAAAATAAAAAAATCTTTTTATTTTCCTGAGGTACTTAAGGGAATTTCTCAGCATTGTCTTCTGTGAAAGCAGCACAGTGTGGAGTAATGGAAAAATGCAAACAAGTCACTTCTGACTTTTGCTGACATCTCTGTCAGTGGCTGGCCTCAATTAAAATTTGTATCTTACACAAGCAAAGCTATGTTAAAAAAGCAGCACTGCCAGGATTTTTAATATGAGGAAAACAATCTATTTTTTCTTTGTCTTATGCTTGGGAATGAGTCATGTTGGCTAAATTTTCACAAAAAATTTTCACTGGAGGCAGATATGCAGATGAGAAAGTTTATTGCAGAAATTTTGTGATTGACAGCATGATAAGCAATGAAAAAAAAATGTTTTGTAAGACAGGCATCAGGTGCTGTAGGCTCCCAGGTATCAGGGAGGCATCTTCACCTGTAATATAATAGTAAGAAAACAAAATGTTATTTAAATCTGATAATGATGCAAGGGAATAGGGTTTTTTTTTTCATATGCCCATTT